>OY288291.1:4550792-5005792 GCA_958450335.1 Hibiscus tridactylites
TGCTAATACCCTTTGCTTGAAAGCTACAAGATTTAACAGTTTCGTCCTCTATTTTTTTGTCACTACCCATGACCGAGCTCTGTATGTAAAATAACCACAACGTGAGGAGTTTTCTAAGGCTAGATTGCTTCCCCATAACGTTCCTTGGAACTGTTAAATATAGTCTTAGAAAGCTCTATTTTTCGGGTCCAATGATTTTTTTTTAACGAAAATTAATGGATGGAACATATGAGGTCACGAATTTTAGTTAATAAGACAATGTCTCAAAAATACTTTAAAGGCCAATTAAAAAAATGTATAGTTTAGAGGGGCAATGAAGTCATTAAACCAACCAACCCCGAATAAAACAATACCGAAACAAAAATAAACCAAACATAACAAAATAACATAAGCCACCTTTAGAACAGAACACTGGCAACAAAAGTTCCGAATCCAGGCTTTCAACTTCAGATTATGTACCAGAAAATGACATTCACGACATTATCAAAGGAAAGCCGGTAAGAAACAACGAAACCAACTCATTCCCTTGGAAATTGGAATTCCTCTATATAATTTCGAGTTTTTCGAGTCTCATAACATCAAATATTTCTTTAAGTTAATTTGTTTATGATTGAAGAAGATGAAGTTTGGGAAGGAATTTGCAGTGCAGATGGTGCAAGAATGGCAGGAAGCATACATGGATTACATCAAACTGAAATCAATGTTGAAAGACATCTTAGTATATTTCAAACAACAAAACCAGCCACAGTCGACAATGGCAGCGGCTGCAACAACAACAACAACAACAACAACAGGAAAAATGAAGAGAAGGGCATCGCTTTATAGGGCATTTAGTGGACTGACCAACCGGCATAAACCGGTTTCTTCGACGAAGAGCCATGAAGATGAAGTTATATTAGTTCAAGAAGGAGGGGTTGAAGGGCTTTACCAGACAATGTTTCTCAGGTCAGGTGAAGAAGGTGGTGAGTTTGAGTTGCTCTTCTTTAGGAGACTTGATGATGAGTTCAACAAGGTTCTTAGATTTTATAAGAAAAAGGTCGAAGAAGTTACGGTGGAAGCAGATGAGTTGAGCAAGCAAATGAATGCTTTGATTGCTCTGAGGATTAAGGTTGATAATCCAGTTGTTGGAGGAGCTGATATGGTTCATCTTTCTGATCATGACATTTCTTCACATTCTTCATCAGTGGCTCATCCCATCCATGGTGCAAAACATGGTAAGGATTAAGGATGATAATCCAATTTTGTTTTATGTTGAAACAATCCCAAGTTTTCTGATGTTTTGAATCTGTTTTTCCATATGTAGGAAGGACTCCAATGGATGCTATCCAAGAACTAGAGATGAACAGTGAGGGAATTTCAGGAGAAGAAATGAAGAAAGCCTATAATAAACATTTTAGACCAGCTCCATTAAAAGTCTTGGATCATGTAAAGATCAATGTGGAGCTTGAAACTCCTATATCAATCCTAAGAAGTGTAATCCAAAGTTCGAAATCCGATTTGTCATTTGGCAGGCAAGAACTGAGGACTGCAGAGGAAAAAATCTCTCAAGCTTTTGTCGAATTCCATAGAAAGCTTAGGCTTTTGAAGAGCTACTGGTACCAATCCTTCCTCCTTTGTTCGTTGCAAAACTATAAACAAAATGCAAATCTATCTGTTTTTGTAGTTAATCATCTGTGTATTTGATTTATCAGCTTCTTGAATCAGTTGGCATTTTCCAAGATCATGAAGAAATATGACAAGGTCTAATCCTTTTCACTTTCTATATCTCAATCTGCCAAAATTAACAAGGATCATGGCTTATTTGTACTGATTTTCCGGTTCATCCTAGTGCAGGTCACAACGCGAAATGTGTCGAGAACTTACATGCAAATGGTGGACAAATCTTATCTTGGTAGTTCTGTTGAGGTTAGAAATGGCTAATAAGAACCTGTTTACGCGGTTCGATTGAATTTCCTTTTGTCCCTAAATTTGGTCCATTCCTTGACAGGTTACTAAGCTTTTGGAAAAGGTTGAGGAGACTTATGTTAAACACTTTGCTAATGGAAATCATAGAAAAGGAATGAAATCTCTAAGGCCACGAGCTAAGAAAGAAAGACATAGAATTACATTTCTCTATGGTAAAGAGTTTGCCTGCCTCATTTCAAAGCATCTTTGTAGAACAAATTCTTACAGACTATATCAGTTCATCTATCTTTGTTTCTTATAGCTGTTGAGTTTGCATCTCATTTACCTGTTTTTAACTGATAGTTTCTCTTCGCTTTCAGGCTTCTTTTCTGGTTGCTCCATTGCACTTATAGTGGCAATTATTGTGAGTATACATGCTAGAAATATTCTTAAGAGTCAGGGCAGAGAGAGATACATGGTCAACATATTTCCACTTTACAGGTATGTTTCTTTGTTGCTCGGACTTCTTTTTATTTAAGTATCATTGTTCAGACACATTTCCGAGTATTGAACTAAAGGACTCCTAGTGTACTCACTGAAAATATTGATGCCTCTGGTTCATTTTTTGCAGCCTGTTTGGTTACATTGTTTTGCATATGCTCATGTGTGCTGGAAATATATACTTTTGGAAGCGTTATCGAATCAACTTTCCGTTCATATTCGGTTTCAAGCAAGGAACAGAGTTGGGATACAGGGAAGTGCTTCTTCTTAGCAGCGGTCTTTCACTGCTTGCATTAGCTGGTGTGATTTCACATTTGGATATGGACTTGGACCCAAGAACTAACAGCTTCAGAACTTTAACAGAACTAATTCCCATGTTCTTGCTCATTGTAAGTCATATATAGAACACATTCTTTTTTTTCCTTTAGTTTCTCTCTATGATACTCGTATTCGGGTGTGAGCGTGGAATGTGAGTTATGTTTCTCTCACTTTTCAATTTTCCTAAAGCATCCGTGTTCGAGACTTGTGTCCAATGCATATGTTTGATCACTGTTTTTCCTGTTTTGCAGGTTGTCCTTTCAATAACATTCTGCCCTTTGAATATCATATACCGTTCAAGTCGATTCTTTCTTATCAGATGTGCGTTTCACTGTGTTTGTGCACCTCTTTACAAGGTAACAAGCCTTCATATAAAATGATTATCCTATACGGATTATTATTCCGTACACTGGCGGTGTGGAGTTCTTTAATTCTACAAGTGGTGCAATAAGAAAGATAATAATCTTCACATACCGTCTTGTAGGTCACTCTCCCCGACTTTTTCTTGGCAGATCAGCTTACTAGCCAGGTTAGATATTCGAGCCAACCTATAATGTTCCAACTCTTCATTTTTTCTTGAAAAACTTATATCATCTACCCTTGTTCGATACGTATTTGGACATGGGTACAGGGACCATAAAACACACATGTGACTTCAATATGGTTTGTTTTCTGATAAAATCCATTGATAGTTGTATCATATACCCGTGTTCGATACGTATTTGGACATGGGTACAGGGACCCTAAACACACATGTGACTTCAATATGGTTTGTTTTCTGATTGATACTTCATACATTACCAGGTTCAAGCCATTAGATGTTTGGAATTCTACATTTGCTACTATGGATGGGGAAACTTCAGAGAGAGATCGAATACCTGTGGGGATAGTGAAGTTTATAATGTACTTTACATAGTCGTTGCCATTATTCCATATTGGATCCGTTTCCTTCAGGTAAATCGAAACTCTCTTTTGTTTCGATGTAAATGTGGATACGAGTATGGAGATATAATCGTTCCCGGTTTTCTCTAATGGTTTGACTTATAATTTATGTTTGTTAGTGTGTTAGACGTTTGCTTGAAGAAAAAGATACTGCACATGGTCTCAATGGTCTAAAATGCTTGTCAACAATAGTTGCGGTTGTCACTAGAGCAATTTACCAACACCAAGTTGAGAAAACTACAACTTGGCTGGTCTTGGCAGCTGCAACTTCGGGCATTGCGACGATGGCTAGCCTATACTGGGACATTGTCAGAGATTGGGGTCTTCTTAACAGGAATTCGACCAACCCTTGGCTTCGAGATAAGCTTGCTTTACCACACAAAGGGGTGTACTATGCAGCCATGGTAAGCGTTCGTGTTACGCATTTCGAAAGCAATGAATTCATGTCACTTGTTTCTCCAACAACAGTTTAGGGTCATCCATGGTATCGGATTGATTATTTCGATCGATTTTGAAACAGTTTTGTAATTGCATACTCACACTTAGGTAAATTTGCAGGTGTTGAACTGTGTACTGAGACTTGCTTGGATGCAGCAAGTGTTAGGCATTCAAACAGTACCGTTCCTGCACAAGAATGCCTTGGTTGCAGTCGTGGCTAGCTTGGAGATCGTTCGCCGTGGCATTTGGAATTTCTTCAGGTAATTTCCAACCTCTTTGCTGCTAGTTTTACCAGTTCTTAATGTTACTTGGATTCGGGTTTGAATATCGAATAGGACGTGTTTGACATGAACATGTAGAATAATATCAGCAGTCATTACATGGATCTACATTTACTTGAGAGTTACTTTCCAGCATGTAATATTTTACACTTGCAAACTATGTTATTTGAATTCGAGTTTGAGTGTCGGGAACGGATATGTTTCATTTTGCTTTCGAATACCGAAACATGACATGTGAACAAATCGGACTAATTCTTACTTTGGTTTATCAACTGATCAGGTTGGAGAATGAGCATCTGAACAATGTGGGAAAGTACAGAGCATTCAAATCAGTCCCCTTGCCTTTTTACTATGATTACAATGGAGATAAGAACATATAATACTCATTCAAATCTATGAAAAATTATAGAGTTTTGATTTATTTTTATTACATTTGTACAAGTTTAATTATATAATTTTTTTTATTGTAAAGGAAGAGAATCAAATGAAAAAACAAATTCAATTTACTATGTGATAAATTGATTATAACGATTTATTTTTATCATGAAAAAAATTGTATGATTTTTGAATTGTAAAACCAATAACATTAATGCTGTAAATTTTAAACACCTTACTAAGATGCCTCTTCGTATTATAAATATTAAATTTAATAATTCCATAATCAAAAACATTATAATAATCTGACCAAAAATTGAACCGATCGGATATCTCATAGTTATTTATATAAAAAAAAATTAGTTTTTACTAAAGGTAAAATTGATTCAATTAGGGTTGCTAAGAGGATTATGGGTGTGTTCTGCGTATTGTTGGGGCTTCAGATGAATGTCTTTAAAAGTGAATGTCTCATCTTCAAAAATACAAAGGATGACAGTTCAATATGATTTTAAGATTGGTTCTTTATCTGTTAGGTATTTGGGAGTCCCCTGATCAATTAGAGTCTTTTTGTTTAGATTGTGCAGAACTGGTGGAGGATTGGGGTGTTTATTTTTGGATATTGGATCGGATCCGATACGAAATTTTAAATATTCAAATCACCTAAATAGCAATTTGTATCTGATTCGAAAAAATTGGATATTCGAATTTTCGGATCGGATATTAGAATATCCGAGTATCCAAAATTTATGACTTTATTTGATTTTTTAATTTGACGGTCTATCCATGAAAAAATTAGGTTTTCGAATATAAAAATCAACAAATTATTAAATATAACAATATTTTTATCCATCATATATAACAAGTAAAAGTATCGAATATAACAAGACTCGTGCCTATAAAAAAATTTAAATTTTCGAATATCCGATCCGAATATGAAATAACTATCCGTATCGAATTTAAATTATCTGAAAAATTAAAAAAATACATCAAATATCCGAATTTCAGATTGAATTAACGGATGATCGAATCGGATTATTTTACACACCCCTCAGGAGAATTAGGAGTTGACCTTTTAGATGCCTTTCTTTTGGAGGATGATTATATCTCATCCAAGCGGTAACTTTCAGTATTTAAAATTTTTGGTGTAGAATGTTTATCCTACCTTCTAAGATCCTTAAACAGATTGTAAAGTTGTGTAACTCTTTTCTTTGGAAAGAACTTGTAAGCATCGATATGGATGTAAAAAATTGACCTGACTTGGTAACTTGATTGAAACTTAATCGAGTTAGAATTTAGTTTGACTTGAGGATTCAATGACTTGAACTCGATCTGTAATCGACTGTTGTTGACCGGAACCCGAATTAGACCTATTACTGTAGTAACCGAATCTGGCCTGCGTCCGACTGAAAACGACTCAAACCCGAATTTGACTTGTTACTATAGTAACCAAACTCGACCTGCACCCGACCGGAACAAACCTGAACCCGAGACTGACCTGGCAGATAACCGATTTTACCAAACTTGTTTGGACCCGACATGTTTTAAACCCGACCTGATTTGAATCCGACATGTTCTTGACCTGAACTGATATTGACTTGAATTGATATTGACCTGACTTATTGATAATGATAATTACCATACATTTGAAGAATTTATTATCTGATGAATTTAAAATTTTAAAATAAACTAAAAATAATAAATAACTTTTTATACTTAGTAAAAATTATCTTTTAGGTTAATGCTAAGTAAATTAACTTTTAAGTGATACATATATACATAGTAAAAATTAAGTGTTAATAAATTGTATATACTTAGTAAATTAACTTTTAGGTGATACATATATATTTAGTAAATTAACTTTTAGGTTAATGATAAGTAAAAATTATCTTTTAAGTTAATAATAAATAATGTCAAGTGTTAATAAATTGTATATTTATAGTTAGTAAAAATTAATGCTAAGTAAAGATAAAGGATATACTTGGTTCAATTCTTATAATTAAGACATTTAATTTTAATTATTTTTTAGATGAATTAAAACATAACTTGAATGAATGTCTTTTTATTTAATTAACTTAACTTGATCAAAATTTATTGGCTTAATACAACTTTTCCCTCCTAAAGTATACCCGATTTCCCAACTTGCCCCCTAAACTTCATTTTGCCCACTTTTTCCCCTTAAACAATTCGTCGTTACCCATTTCCCTCCATTTCGTTACCCTTGTAACGCCCCGGTTAAGGGCTTAGAAGTTTTGGGCGTTGACCGGTTCGGTCAAAGTGCTATTCGAATTTAAAAGAGTGAAATTAGGAAAGCCTAGTTCGGGTTGCATTAAAAATATGGAAAAATGTTCTAAAATCCTCTTTTAATATATATAAGTGAACTGTGAAATCAATTTTACAAAATGAGGTTTGGAAGGGTGACATTTTGGCTAGTGACCAAAATGTAATTTTTGAAAACTGCGTGACTGTTTTAGAAAGGATTGAAACTTTGAATCTTTAAGGAGCTATTTACCCAAAGGGAGTTTCTCCAGATTTTTCTAAGATATTTAATGTTTTAATTCTGATTTTTAAACAAAAGGAAAGTGGAGGGAAGTTATTTCTAACTAATTTTTCCTAAAATCTCATTTTCCTTTTCTCTCATTTTCTCTCAAACCAAACATCTTTCTCCAGAGTTTTTCCTCTGATTTTGTCACCTAAACATCTCAATTCAATCCTCTTTTGATTGCTAATCATCTCATTAACAAAACCTCACCATTTGCTAATTGATTCTACAAGCTTTTTGGTTCTAAAAAGGAAGAAACTCAAGTTTGGAGGTAAGAACGTCCTTCTCCTCTAAACTCTCAGTTCTTTACTGAAATTCCTAAGTTTCAATCCTTAATTGATGATTTATAAATGGTTTTAAAGTTGTGTAATGGATCTTGGCTTAAAATGCAAGATTTGATGATTTTTGGTGGATTTTCGTATGATCTGATTGGGCTGTGTTTTAAGGTGTTATTTTGATGTTAAATGAATGTTAAATTGATATAGAATTGAGTTTTAATTAATGCAATCCCAGATAGGTTGAATTTCCTAAGTTTAGCTTGTGATTCTTGGTTGTTTTTGGAGTGATCTTGTGGATCTGATGTTGCTGGAGGTATAAGGATGTTGTTAGGTCCTTTTTAGATGTTAAATGATGTTAAAGGATGTTTAGTTTTGATGGATTTTGGCTGGGCATTGTTGAGGAGTTGTTTGGATGCATTTTCGGTTGTGTTTGGTAGCCGAAAATGGAGTGTGGATGAGAGCAGCGAGTTTAGGTGCTTTCATTGAAGCTATTAATGCATGATGATGCATTAATCCTCTGCTTTAATGTGTTTAAAACAGGGGAGTCATCTTTGGATCCAAGTGGTGGTGATCCGGAAGCTTGATTTGGTGTTTCAGCAAGAAGCGAAACGGAATCGGTGAGTGGATTTTGGTTTTCGGCTTTTAAAACCAATGTTTTGAAGGTTTGGGAGCTTAGTTTAAGTCTAAGCAACTTAGCTAAGCTCAAGAGTAAGTTTTCGGTTAAACTCTCTTGGTGATGGCCATGGTTTTGGTTGAATGCAATGTGGTTGTTTGCATGTCTTTAAAATCTGTTTTGAAAGCATATCTAGCATGTATATTTGCTGTGATTATAAGCCATGTGTTGAAGGAAGCTCAAGGTAAGAGTTCCTTGTTTTTGAACAATGTTTAAATGTGGTTTGATGCTTAAAGATGCATGATGTTTATGGCTTTGTAAAATGCTTTAAAACAGTGAGTTATTGGTGATATTGATGCACATTGGCAAGTGATGGTTAAGGTCACAAAGGTGGTTAAAAGTCCTTGTGTGAGCCTTGTATTTTAAAGAACATCAAGGTGGTTAAAAGTCCTTGGATGGTTCTTGGTTAAGATCATCAAGGTGGTTAAAATTCCTTGGATGAGTCTTGTGTATTTTAAGAACAACATGGTGTTTAAAAGTCCATGGTTGGTTCTTGGTTAAGGCTCAAGGTGGTTAAAATTCCTTGTGTAAGCCTTGGTTACCTAAGGACTCCAAGGTGTTTAAAAGTCCTTGGGAGATCCTTGTTAAGGACACAAAGGTGTTTAAAAGTCCTTGTGTGGTCCTTGTCATGGTGTTTAAAAGTCCATGGATCCATGGTGTTTAAAAGTCCATGGGGTTAAGGACACAATGGTGTTTAAAAGTCCATGTGTGGTCCTTGGTTATTATAAGATCACAATGGTGTTTAAAAGTCCATGTGTGAATCTTATGTGAAATGTATCACTTGTTGCCAATATGTCATGTAATGGTATGGAAGCATGTATTGCTTGTTTAAAGGTTAAAGAGCATGTGTAATGTTGCTTGAAGAATGATTTATAAATGAGTTTTTATAAATGCATTATTGAATGGTTTTAATGAGCTTTCCTCACTAAGCTTTTGCTTACGCTCTCTTTCTCTTTTTCTTAAACCAATAATGCAGAACATTAAGGTGCATTGAGGGCAGCAAGGAAGGCAAGCAATCAAGTGGAAGTTAAGCTCAAGTATGGGAAGGTTTTCTTAAACACCTTTAGCTTTTGGCATTTGGCAATGGGGGACCTATGTGGATGTTTTGGGAGATGTTTTGAACTCCCTAGGTTTGTTTAAAGATGTCATTAATGCTGGATCATGTAATTGGCCTTTATGTGGTTGATTTGGAGACTTAATGCTTGAATGGTTTGCTTACTAGGAAGCATGCCTTTAGATTTGGGGCTTTTCATATTTGATGCCATAATGATGATTGGTTGATGCATTTATGTTCCTTACATGTTGAATGTCTTGCTGGTAAAGTTTGGTTGCATTTGAAGCATGTATGGTTGATCAATTGTGTGTTTTAGCAGCCATTTCACTGCATTCTGTGCAGGCCGTATCGGAACGGCAGCTACCGTTTCGGAACGGGTGCCCTGTAATAGCCCAGGCGTCCGAAACGGAAGACACCGTTCCGAAACGGAAAGTCCTCTGCCAGCCCTCGTTTCGGAACACGTTGCGGAACGGCCCCACGTTTCGAAACAGGTTCTCCCTGTTTCGGAACACCTGACCGTTGGGGGCTGACATTGGCAGTTATATGTTTTGAAATGTTTGCATTTTGGTCCTGAAACTTGTTTATGCAATTGTATGAGTTTGGGATGTTCATTTGAGCTTAAATTTGGCAGTGAAGCATGAAACCTGACTAATCTTATATTGGTAACTTTAATTTGGATGAAGTCCTTATAAATTCCAGAATTTACAATTTGGTCCCTAAAGTTGTAATTTGTGCAATTGGGTCCCTGAATGATCTCTGATGTGTATGATCTTTGAGCATGCTGTGTGAATGATCATATCTAGGGTTAATGTGCATCTAGACAAGTTTAAAAAGAAAAAAAAGGGTCGTTAATCAAGGTTGATTTTTGGGTTGACTTTGATTTTCCCCGTGTGACTTTCTTAATTCGGGTCAACCGTCTAGGCCGGGTTAAGGGGGTTACATTTGGTGGTATCAGAGCTGAGTTCTCGAGTAATTGGGAATGTTTGTGTGAATGATTTATGCATGTATGCTTTGTATGCTTGTTGAGTGAAAGCATGGTTAGTGATTTGTATAAATGTTGCAATTGAGTTGTATGCTGGGATGCAGCATGTTGTGGGTACCCATTGCCAAATCAAAGCTAATGAAATGATGTTGATTTTAAATGAAAATGAGCTTGAGTACTTGGATTGCTTACCTTGCTGGACCTGACTTTGTTTATTTGCATTGTGATTGCATGGTTAGAATATGGCCCCTCGTAGAGAGTTGAGGAGTAATGTGCGAGCTACGGCTCCGAATGAGAATGAGAATGAGGAGAATGCGGGAAGTGCGGTGTTACCTCCTCCACCTGGTGGTGGTGGTGCTGAGGGTGAAAGAGCTGAAGCCGCAGCTGGTGCTGGGGTCGCTGGACCTGAGGCTGGTCAGGGGCAAGCTATGCCTGACATGACGATGTTGGTACAAGCTATTGCGGGTGCTTTCCGAGCTGCAGTAGCGGGAGCTCAAGGAGCTGGGCATCAGGGAGATGCTGGTGTTAGACTACCCTTGGAACGTCTACGTAGTCTAGGTGGGACTGAGTTCAGTGGTATGTCTGCTGAAGGTTCTGAGGCTTGGATAGAGAGTACCAAGAGAATCTTGGGTCAGATGAGTTGCACTGATGTGCAAAAGCTGGGGTGTGTTGTATCCTTGCTACAAGATGATGCTTATACGTGGTGGACGACCACTATAGCTGGGATGGCGGAAGCTGACATAACTTGGACATTCTTCCAGAATGTGTTCAAGAGAAGGTATCTTGGTGTGAGGTACCTGGATGAAAAGAAGCGAGAGTTCATGTCTCTTACCCAGGGGAGCATGACTGTGGCTGAGTATGAAGTGCAGTTTGTTCGACTCAGTCAATATGCGCCTGAGTTAGTCCCTGATGAGCGGGCGAGGTGCGAAAGATTCCGTTATGGTTTAGTGACGGATGTGAAGATGTATGTGCTGGCTACCGAGTATGATGATTTTGATGTGCTGGTGGGCCGAGCTAAGGACATTGAGATGAACTTGGGTTTATCTGCTAAGAGTGCTGGTTCTAGTGCTGGAAAGCGAGCTGCTGAATATAGTTCCGGTGGTGGACGGAACAAGAGGGGACGTGATCAGAGGTATCAGTCCTCAGCTAAGCGAGGTGGTGGTGTACCTGCTCGGGGAGGCAATGCTAGAGCTGATCCGAGTACATGTTGGACATGTGGTTCACGTGGTCATATGAAACGTGATTGTCCTCGTGCTGTGAGGGAGGTGCAAGCTCCTGTTGCAGCAGCTGGTAATGGGTGCTGGAATTGTGGATCTGCGGATCATTTGAGACGAGAGTGTCCTATGTTGGCTGGTGGCCAAATGCGTGCTCCTGTTGTGGCTGCACCACAGAGAGGTCGTGGGCGCGGCCGTGGTAATTTCCAGCGGAGAGAGGAAGGTGGTAGGGGTGTAGCTCATGTTGTGGCTATTCAGCCTGAAGGTGGTGGTCAAGCTAGGGTGTATGCTCAGCGGGAGGGGAGGAATGACGCGGATGTGATTGCAGGTACTTTTACTTTGCAATCCTTGTCATTACTTTCCTTGATTGATTCTGGATCTACGCATTCATACATATTGCGTGAGCATGCTGAATTGCTTGGTTTTCCTGTTGAGTCTTTGGATGTTGGTGTTCGTGTCACTAGTTCTTTTGGTGAAACTGTTGTGACTCGAAAGTTGTATAGAAGGTGTCCTTTGGTTGTTCAAGATCATGTTTTTCATGTTGACCTTATGGAGTTGCCTTTCTATGGTTTTGATGTAATTCTTGGTATGGATTGGCTTGCTGAGCATCGTGCTGTTGTGGATTGTGAGAATAAGCGAGTTTCGCTGAAGCTTGCGGATGATTATGAGGTTGTTGTGGTTGGTGAGAATGTGAAGTTTCTTGCCAATGTGGTGTCTACCTTGGAGGCGAGCAGGATGCTGAGGCAAGGTTGTGAAGCTTACCTAGCTTTTGTAATGAATCCTAGCTCTAAGGAGTTGCGGGTGCAAGATATCAGAGTTGTGAAGGAGTTTCCTGGTGTGTTTCCTGAGGAGTTGCCTGGTTTACCTCCTAATCGTGAGGTGGAGTTTGGAATTGAGCTGTATGAGAATACAACTCCTGTGTCCATTACCCCTTATAGAATGGCACCTAAGGAGCTGAAGGCGCAATTGCAAGAATTGCTTGATCGTGGTTTCATTCGGCCGAGTGTGTCACCTTGGGGTGCACCGGTCTTGTTTGTGAAGAAAAAGGATGGCACTATGAGAATGTGCATTGATTATCGTCAGCTGAACAAGTTGACTATCAAGAATCGGTATCCTTTGCCGAGAATTGATGATCTCTTTGATCAATTTCGGGGAGCTGCTGTGTTCTCTAAGATTGACTTGAGGTCAGGGTATTACCAGTTGAAGGTCAAGGATGTGGATGTGCCTAAGACAGCTTTCAGGACAAGGTATGGGCATTATGAGTTTCTTGTGATGCCGTTTGGTTTGACAAATGCTCCTGCTGCTTTCATGGACATGATGAATCGTGTGTTTCATGAATACCTGGATAAGTTTGTTGTGGTATTCATTGATGATATCCTTGTGTACTCGCGTACTGAGGAGGAGCATGAAGAGCATTTGAGGATTGTGCTGCAAGCTTTGTTGGAGAATCAGCTTTATGCTAAGCTGAGCAAGTGTGAGTTATGGTTGAGTGAAGTGGTGTTTCTTGGGCATGTGGTTTCTGCTGAGGGGATTCGTGTTGATCCTCAGAAGATTGAGGCGGTGATGAATTGGAAGGTTCCTAAGTCTGTTCATGAGGTTCGTAGTTTCCTTGGTTTGGCAGGATACTATCGAAGGTTTGTGGATGGTTTTTCAAAAATTGCTGCACCTTTGACGAAGTTGCTGCAGAAGGATGTGAAGTATGAGTGGACAGAAGCGAGACAGCAGGCTTTTGAGAAGCTTAAGGCGGCTTTGACGCAAGCTCCTATCTTGATTCAACCTGAATCAGGGAAAGAGTTTGTGGTCTACAGTGATGCGTCCTATGTTGGTTTGGGATGTGTGTTGATGCAAGAGGGTAAGGTTGTGGCTTATGCATCGCGGCAGTTGAAGGTGCATGAGTGCAATTATCCTACGCATGATATTGAGTTGGCTGCAGTGGTTTTTGCTTTGAAGATCTGGAGACATTATTTGTATGGTGAGAAGTGTACCGTGTACACGGATCACAAGAGTTTGAGGTATCTGATGTCTCAGAAGGAATTGAATCTCAGGCAGCGGCGTTGGTTGGAGTTGCTCAAGGATTATGATCTAACGATTGAGTATCATCCTGGAAAGGCTAATGTTGTAGCGGATGCCTTGAGTAGGAAGGTAGCTGTTGAGCTGAGGGCTATGTTTGCCAGTTTGAGTATTTCGCGTGATGGTGGTCTTGTGGCTGAGTTGCAAGTGAAACCATCTTTGGTACAGTTGATCAAGGAAAAGCAGTTGCTGGATGATTCCTTGGTGCCTCATGTTCAGGATATCGCGGAGGGTAGGCCTTCGGATTTCAGCTTTAATGATGATGGAGTGTTGTGTTTTGGGAGTCGGATAGTAGTGCCCAATGATGTTGAGTTGAGGCGTGCTATTCTGACTGAAGGTCATAGTAGTCCTTTTGCTATGCACCCTGGTAGTACTAAGATGTATCGTGATCTTCGTGATGAGTACTATTGGGTGGGTTTGAAGAAGGATGTTGCGGAGTTTGTGAGCAAGTGTATGGTGTGTCAGCGAGTTAAGGCTGAGCATCAGGTTCCTTCAGGGTTGTTGCAACCGTTGAGAATCTCTGAGTGGAAGTGGGAAAGGGTTACCATGGATTTTGTATCTGGTTTACCTTTGTCTCCATCGAAGAAGAATTCAGTGTGGGTGATTGTAGATCGCCTGACGAAGTGTGCGCATTTCTTGCCTGTGCATACTACGTTTTCTTTGGATAAGCTTGCGAAGCTGTACATTGCTGAGATTGTGCGGCTGCATGGTGTGCCTAAGTCGATTGTGTCGGATAGGGATCCGAGGTTCACATCGCGGTTCTGGCAGTGTTTGCATCAAGCTTTGGGTACAAGGTTGAATTTCAGTACATCCTATCATCCTCAGTCGGATGGTCAGTCCGAGCGTGTTATCCAGATTTTGGAGGATATGTTGAGGTGCTGCGTGATTGAGTTCCAAGGTTCTTGGGAAAAGCATTTGCCTTTGGTGGAGTTTGCTTATAACAATAGTTATCAAGCAAGTATTCAAATGGCACCTTATGAGGCCTTGTATGGGAGGAAGTGTAGGACTCCTCTTTGCTGGGCTGAAACGGGTCAAAAGTTGGTTTCGATGCCGGCTTTGTTGAAAGGAACCACCGAGAAGGTGAAGCTCATCTGTGAGCGTTTGAAGGCAGCTTCTGATCGACAAAAGTCTTACGCGGATTTGAAGCGTAAGGAAATTGAGTATGCGGTAGGTGATCGTGTGTTTCTGAAGGTTTCGCCTTGGAAGAAGGTGATGAGGTTTGGCCGGAAGGGTAAGTTGAGCCCTAGGTATATTGGACCATATGAGGTGGTTGAGCATGTGGGTCATGTTGCGTACAAGTTGAGGCTACCTCAAGAGTTGGAGAAGATTCATGATGTGTTTCATGTTTCTATGCTCCGGAAGTATAGATCTGATCCTTCGCATGTGATGCTTGTGGAGGAAGTGGAATTGAATCCGGATTTGACCTATGATGAGGAACCGGTGAGGGTTCTGGATTCGGATAGTAAGGTTCTTCGTGGCAAGACCATTGAGTTGGTGAAGGTGTTGTGGAAGCACCGTGGAGTTGAGGAAGCCACGTGGGAGCGGAAGGATGACATGCTGAAGCAGTTTCCTTATCTCTTTCCTTCAGGTAAATTTCGAGGACGAAATTTCTTAAGGGGGGAGAGTTGTAACGCCCCGGTTTTGGGCTTAGAAGTTTTGGGCGTTGACCGGTTCGGTCAAAGTGCTGTTCGAATTTAAAAGAGTGAAATTAGGAAAGCCTAGTTCGGGTTGCATTAAAAATATGGAAAAATGTTCTAAAATCCTCTTTTAATATATATAAGTGAACTGTGAAATCAATTTTACAAAATGAGGTTTGGAAGGGTGACATTTTGGCTAGTGACCAAAATGTAATTTTTGAAAACTGCGTGACTGTTTTAGAAAGGATTGAAACTTTGAATCTTTAAGGAGCTATTTACCCAAAGGGAGTTTCTCCAGATTTTTCTAAGATATTTAATGTTTTAATTCTGATTTTTAAACAAAAGGAAAGTGGAGGGAAGTTATTTCTAACTATTTTTTTCTAAAATCTCATTTTCCTTTTCTCTCATTTTCTCTCAAACCAAACATCTTTCTCCAGAGTTTTTCCTCTGATTTTGTCATCTAAACATCTCAATTCAATCCTCTTTTGATTGCTAATCATCTCATTAACAAAACCTCGCCATTTGCTAATTGATTCTACAAGCTTTTTGGTTCTAAAAAGGGAGAAACTCAAGTTTGGAGGTAAGAACGTCCTTCTCCTCTAAACTCTCAGTTCTTTACTGAAATTCCTAAGTTCTCAATCCTTAATTGATGATTTATAAATGGTTTTAAAGTTGTGTAATGGATCTTGGCTTAAAATGCAAGATTTGGTGATTTTTGGTGGATTTTCGTATGATCTGATTGGGCTGTGTTTTAAGGTGTTATTTTGATGTTAAATGAATGTTAAATTGATATGGAATTGAGTTTTAATTAATGCAATCCCGGATAGGTTGAATTTCCTAAGTTTAGCTTGTGATTCTTGGTTGTTTTTGGAGTGATCTTGTGGATCTGATGTTGCTGGAGGTATAAGGATGTTGTTAGGTCCTTTTTAGATGTTAAAGGATGTTTAGTTTTGATGGATTTTGGCTGGGCATTGTTGAGGAGTTGTTTGGATGCATTTTCGGTTGTGTTTGGTAGCCGAAAATGGAGTGTGGATGAGAGCAGCGAGTTTAGGTGCTTTCATTGAAGCTATTAATGCATGATGATGCATTAATCCTCTGCTTTAATGTGTTTAAAACAGGGGAGTCATCTTTGGATCCAAGTGGTGGTGATCCGAAAGCTTGATTTGGTGTTTTGGCAAGAAGCGAAACGGAATCGGTGAGTGGATTTTGGTTTTCGGCTTTGAAACCAATGTTTTGATGGTTTGGGAGCTTAGTTTAAGTCTAAGCAACTTAGCTAAGCTCAAGAGTAAGTTTTCGGTTAAACTCTCTTGGTGATGGCCATGGTTTTGGTTGAATGCAATGTGGTTGTTTGCATGTCTTTAAAATCTGTTTTGAAAGCATATCTAGCATGTATATTTGCTGTGATTATAAGCCATGTGTTGAAGGAAGCTCAAGGTAAGAGTTCCTTGTTTTTGAACAATGTTTAAATGTGGTTTGATGCTTAAAGATGCATGATGTTTATGGCTTTGTAAAATGCTTTAAAACAGTGAGTTATTGGTGATATTGATGCATATTGGCAAGTGATGGTTAAGGTCACAAAGGTGGTTAAAAGTCCTTGTGTGAGCCTTGTATTTTAAAGAACATCAAGGTGGTTAAAAGTCCTTGGATGGTTCTTGGTTAAGATCATCAAGGTGGTTAAAATTCCTTGGATGAGTCTTGTGTATTTTAAGAACAACATGGTGTTTAAAAGTCCATGGTTGGTTCTTGGTTAAGGCTCAAGGTGGTTAAAATGCCTTGTGTAAGCCTTGGTTACCTAAGGACTCCAAGGTGTTTAAAAGTCCTTGGGAGATCCTTGTTAAGGACACAAAGGTGTTTAAAAGTCCTTGTGTGGTCCTTGCCATGGTGTTTAAAAGTCCATGGGTCCATGGTGTTTAAAAGTCCATGGGGTTAAGGACACAATGGTGTTTAAAAGTCCATGTGTGGTCCTTGGTTATTATAAGATCACAATGGTGTTTAAAAGTCCATGTGTGAATCTTATGTGAAATGTATCACTTGTTGCCAATATGTCATGTAATGGTATGGAAGCATGTATTGCTTGTTTAAAGGTTAAAGAGCATGTGTAATGTTGCTTGAAGAATGATTTATAAATGAGTTTTTATAAATGCATTATTGAATGGTTTTAATGAGCTTTCCTCACTAAGCTTTTGCTTACGCTCTCTTTCTCTTTTTCTTAAACCAATAATGCAGAACATTAAGGTGCATTGAGGGCAGCAAGGAAGGCAAGCAATCAAGTGGAAGTTAAGTCTGGTTTTATTTAAAGGGTAAATTACATGTCAAGTTTGTCAGGTTTTTTTTGTTCAATTTAATCACTGAAAAGTCTATTTTTACCTTAAATTTACCCCTATTTGGCTCTAATTTTTATAATTTAGTCCATTATTTGTTATTATTAATAATATTATTTTATTAAAATGTTAATATTTAATAAAAATAAATATAAAAATATTTTAATACTAAATTATTAATTTTTTAGATTCAAATTCCAATTAAATTTTAATTATTAATTCCAATTTCACTATATTTGAATTATAGTTTTTGAGTAAAATTTAAATTATATTCGAATCATGTTCGTATTATATTCGAATCATATTCAAATTATATTTGAATCATATTCAAATTATATTTGAATCATATTCTAATTATATTCGAATTATTAATTCGAATTTTACTATATTAGAAATATATTTTTTGAGCAAAATTCAAATTATATTAGAATTATATTTGAATTATAGTTTTTGAGTAAAATTTAAATTATATTCGAATCATGTTCGTATTATATTCGAATCATATTCAAATTATATTTGAATCATCTTCTAATTATATTCGAATTATTAATTCGAATTTTGCTATATTCAAAATATATTTTTTGAGCAAAATTCAAATTATATTAGAATTATATTTAAACCATGTCTATATTATATTCGAATCATATTCAAATTATTTTCGAAATATAATTTGAATATGATATTTCGAATGTAATTCGAATATGACTCGAATATAATTCTAATATAATTACATGTTTTTTCAACTATTATATTCGAATCATGTTTAACATGTAATTATATTCGTATTATGTTCATATTATATTCGAATCATATTAAAAATATTTTCGAAATATAATTTGAATATGATATTTTGAGTGTAATTTGAATATGATTCGAATATAATATGAACATGATTCGAATATAATTCTAATATAATTACATGTTTTTTGAACTATTATATTCGAATCATGTTTAACAGGTAATTATATTCGAATCATGTTTGACAGGTAATTATATTCAATCATGTTTAACAGGTAATTATATTTGTATCATGTTTAACAGGTAATTATATTCGTATCATGTTCATATTATATTCGAATCATATTCAAATTATATTCTAAATATGATTGGAATATAATACGAGCATGATTTGAATATAATACGAACATGATACGAATATAATTACCTGTTAAACATGATTCGAATATAATTATCTGTTAAACATGATTCGAATATAATAGTTGAAAAAACATGTAATTATATTAGAATTATATTCGAATCATTTTCATACTATATTCGAATCATATTCAAATTATATTTCGAAAATAATTTTAATATGATTCAGATATAATATAGACATGGTTCAAATATAATTCTAATATAATTTGAATTTTGCTCAAAAAATATATTTCGAATATAGCAAAATTCGAATTAATAATTCGAATATAATTAGAAGATGATTCAAATATAATTTGAATATGATTTGAATATATTACGAACATGATTCGAATATAATTTGAATTTTACTAAAAAATTATAATTAAAATATAGTGAAATTAGAATTAATAATTAGAATTTAATTGGAATTCTAATCTAAAAACTTACTAATTTAGTATTAAAATATTTATTTTTATTAAATATTAACATTTTAATAAAATAATATTAATAATAATAACAAATAATGGACTAAATTATAAAAATTAGAAACAAATAGGGGTCAATTAAGGTAAAAATAGACTTTTCAGTGACTAAATTAAACAAAAAAACAAACCTGACAGACTTGACATGTCATTTACCTTTTAAATAAAACCAGACAGATTGACTTAGTCAACCCATCGATGACGTGGCAGTATGTTATTGGCCGAATTTTTTTTAACGGAAAAGGAAAACGGAATGGGGCAAAATGGGTAACGGCGAATTGTTTAAGAGAAAAAAGTGGGCAAAATGAAGTTTTGGGGGCAAGTTGGAAAATCGAGTATACTTTAGGGGGAAAAGTTGTATTAAGCCAAATTTATTGGATAATATTAGAAATTGTAACTGTGAGTCTTTGTTGATTATTTAAGTTGATAAAAACTGAATAAATGAACTTTAAAATTACATGAACTTTAAACATAATAAGTGAACTTTAAACAGAATAAGAAAAACTATTCTTGAATAAGATAGAAGTTTATTACAACATAAAAGTGTACAACTTAGTAAACTTTAAACTTATAATCTTACAAACAGGAAATTATGAAATATAGCACAAGTTTGTTTGGTGAACACTTAAGCTCTCAGATCTTATAACAAAATTTTACAACATAAAAGCTCAACTTTACTACCAGAAATATCCTCATCGAGCAATTAAAAGATAAAATGCTACCATCAAGCTTTAATAATGGGTAACTTAACTTACATAGCTAAGAAACCAGCACAATTAAAACAAGGGCAACCAGCAACAGACAACAATCAGCAACCATCAACAAACAACAATCAGCAACCAGCAACAAACTGCAACCAGTAATATGAACATCATTAGAAACATTAATAGCACAAAAGCATATAGAACCCATATATACAAACAGAAACCATAAATACAAACAGTCAAAAAAAGAACAGAAGCATGTAGAATCTATAAGAATAGAAGCATATAAAATCTATTAGAACATAAGCATACATAATATATACCAAAACAGAAACCATACATACATGATATATACGAGAACAAATATCACATACAAACATAATATCACATATACAAGCAGAAATCATATATACACAAATAGAAATTATACATACATACATTGCAACATATATACAAACAGAAACCATGCAACAGAACCCAGAAACAATATTGGAAAACAAAACAGAATGAAAAATTAATAGGCTTTTACCTTACTCTGGAATTGGATCTTCACCAATTGCAGAATCTTTCACAACAATAAGATAATATTCATCCTTTTCCTTGGGGTTCAAACCCATACAACCAATTACGGGTTGTCACAAATATCTCAACATTTTTAGGTAAGAGTTTAGCCCTCAACTTGTTTAAAATCCGACCCCCCATGCTAAATGAAGATTCAGAAGCAACTAAAGTGATGGGAATGGCTAAAACATCTCTAGCCATGTTTGAAGGTACGAGGAAAGGAACATATTGTTCTTTCCAATACTCTAAAATATCAAACTTGGTATCATCAGCACAAGGGAGAAGGACAAAAATAATATAATAGTCAACATTTGATTTTTCACTCCTAGAAGCAGCTAAATTGGCATCGAAGTTCTAACATAAAAAAAACAATTAGTTAGTAAAATGTAATTGGAACAAAAAAATGAAATATAAAAACAAAAGGCTAATTGAAATTTTAATAAACTAAACACTGACTTGAAATAGATTGGATTTTTTAAATGTTCGAGGCTGACTTTGAGATGAGTTACTTTGAACAAAAGAATTAGAAGAACAAAGTACAACTTTTGAATAATATATATACAAATTAACAAATTCATTGTAAACAACACATACCCTCCTTTCAACCTCATCCTCAACATAGAGGACACCATACAACTCCTTCAGAAAATGTAATTTATATCGAGGATCAAGCAAAATAGCAAATGAGAGAATGGTCGAGTGATCAGACCAATATTTCTCATACAATTCAAGCATAGGTCCTGCCATTGCAGAAATGCCCTCACAAGGATCATTGTGAGCATCACACAACAACTTCTCAATGGCAACAACATTAGACAAGTACAAGTTAGAAGTGAAATACTTAGATCAAGAAAATGGAGTCGTAATTTCAAAAAATGGCTCAAGAAAATCACAGATTAATTGAGCAGTTTCCCACTCAGCCTCGCTAATTATGTCCAACTCACTTTCCCTATTAACAAACATGTTGATAGTTAATTTAGCATCAATTGCCCTACGAAGCATTGAGTAAGTAGAGTTCCATCGAGTAGGCACATCCAATATCAATTTACCAGAAAAGACAGAACCACAATCTTTAATAGCATATTCAAAGCTACAAAGTCTAGCATCAGAAGAATCAATAAACTTAACTATTTCACGCAATTTAATAATAGAATAGTCAATTACCTTCAAACATTTTTGAACAATCAAGTTCAAAATATGGGCATCACACCATATATGAAAGTACTTACCATTGCATGGAAGGGGAGAAATGGCATGCAAATCATCCTTGAGTCGCATAACCATTATCTCATTTGCAGAAGCATTATCAACAGTTATGGTAAAAGCTTTTTTCTCAAGACCCCACTCACATAACATTTTTTCACAAACTTATAAATAGACTCACCATCATGGGGTGGGGGAAAATGACAAAATTCAGTATTTTAGACTGAAGTTTCCCGTTATTATCAACATAATGAGCAATCAGAGAAAAATATGAACGTGAAGTGCAAGTAGACCATCCATCACATGTAAAACAGATACGACTTGAAACAAAATGCATTGAATCAAGTAGCAATTTTTATGTTGGTCATGCTTTAACATGCAATGCTTAGTAATAGTATACCTCGAAATATGCTTAACATTAGGATTTAGATACTGATGCAAAACCCTAAGATTTTCATGCTCAACAATACTTAAAGCATTACCATGATAGAGAATAGCTTCAGGAAATAATTCACGGTATTTTTTTTGATCAAAAGAAAGTCATGTACAAGTATTGGGAGCTGAAGAACGGATGTTGTAATATAATAATTGAAAAATGTTTTGGACTAATTTGAAAAGAATTTAAAATATGTCTTTAAGTCCAAACAACTTGAAAATATGTTTGAGGTATTTAAAAAGGTTTTTGGCAAAGTTTTAAATGTCTTAAAGTACTCCAACCTGACTTTTCAGCCCTACCGTACTGATACGGTATACCCCGTATCGATACCTTTTTAGTCTAGTTTTGATTCTGCCAAAACCTGTACCGATACCAGCTTGCCCGTATCGACACGGAGAGGGGTCGTACCGATACGCCTTTAAAGCGTACTAATCCCTACTTTAACAACCCCCAACGTCTATTTCCCAACGGTGTTTCAAAATGCAGACTGTACCGATACGCTTCCTAGCGTACCAATACGCATAGGCTAGCAAGAGCCCAACGGCTAGTTCTGAAGAATGGCGTACCGATACGCCTTCTCGAGTACCGATACGGTAGACTGCAGAATTGCATTTATGGTGGGAAATAAAGTCTCCAGCGGCTCCAATTCAACCCCAACGGGTAGTAACAGCTACAAACTCAATTAGGAGTATAAAAGGGACCTACAAGCATCAAGAGTAGACTAATGCTTCAATTGTCAACAACATAATGATAAAGAATTGTCTTAGAGCTTAATTGTTCATTTTCTTGTATAGACAACACTATTAAGCTAAACATTGTTAAATTTGCTTAAGTGTTTAGGTTTTGGGTGAGAGCTAAATAGTGCAAACAAATACATATTAGAGGGATTTCAAATTTGCTTAGAATTTCTCTTGTAAAGAGGGCTTACTCAAGCATTGTGTAGAAAGTTTTGAGGGTTGTAAAGGTTACTTCCTAAGCCTAGAAAAGGGGACGAAATTCTTAGTGAATTTGGTTGAAATCCTTAGTGGGAAGCTAAGGTAGTGGATGTAGGTGCTTGTTAGAAGGCCGAACCACTGTAATCCCTTGTGTCCAATTCCAATCTTTTAGCGTCCACTCTAACACCGAAAATTCAATCTTCTCCAAACTTGGCAAACACATCGGTTCAAGGAAATCGAGCACCATAAAACCCAACAGTAGCAAGAAAAAATCTTTGTGTATGTGCGTGTGTGTAACCCTAAAGCCTAAAGCCTAAACCTAACACCTAAATCCTAAACCTAAAACTTTGAACCCTAATCCATGTATGTATATATACATAATGTATGTATCAATGTATGAACCATAATCCTTAAAACCTAAAACCTAAACCCTAACACCTAACCCTTAAACCTAATACATAAACCCTAACACCTAAACCCTAAACCTTAATATATATATATATATATATATGTGTGTGTGTGTGTGTGTGTGTGTGTGTGTGTGTGTGTGTAAAACATATATGTAATAATGTATTATGTATATTTAATTATTTAATTATTTATTGTATATGTTTATAATTTTAATTCAAATTGACCACTATTCTTTTTTTAATTTAGTCCAATGTTTATAATTTTAGTTTAATATATTTGTTACTCATAGTCCCTAAAACTTTATTTTTATTCCAAATTAACCTTACCCCTATTTTTTTGCAATTTAGTCACGTGATTTGAATAAGATGATATTTTTATTCATGTTAGTCCCTAAGATTTTATTTTTCACCAAAATTTACCCTTATTATTTTATAATTTTTGTAATTTACTCCAATATCTTAGATAGTTAGATATGAATCATTTGCTGATATTTTTGTTCATTCTAGTCCCTTAACTTTAAATTTAGTACAAACTCTCCCCTATTCATTTTTTTTATTTAGTCTAATGTTTATCATTTTTAATTTTTAATTTAATATTTTTGTTCATTATAGTCCCTAAAAGGCTAACTATATTCTTATTCCAAATTGACTTGGCCCCTATTCATTTTTTTTGCATTTTAGTCACGTGATTTTAATATGATGATATTTTTATTCATATTAGTCCCTAAAATTTTATTTTTCACCAAAATTTACCCTTATTATTTTATAATTTTTGTAATTTACTCCAATATCTTAGATAGTTAGATATGAATCATTTGCTGATATTTTTGTTCATTCTAGTCCCTAAACTTTAAATTTACTACAAATTAACCCATATTATTTTTGTAATTTACTCTAATATTTTACAAGTGAATCATTTCATGATATTTTTGTTCAATCTACTACTACCTAATATTTCTTTTTAATGTGATTACGTTCGTCATTCGTCAAAGGTGTTGAATAATTAGCTCGAAATGAATGACCAACCTAAAGTCTATCGACCTAAACCCAAATTAACCTGACCTGAAATGAAACTGACCTGAAATTACCCAACCTAAAATGAACTCGACCTGAAATGAACTCGACTTGAAATAAACCCGACTTGAAGTCAATCTGAACTCGTATTAACCCGTCAATTAACCGTTTTGACCCAAACTAAAATGAACCCGACCTAAAATGAATCCGAACCGAAATGAACCCGACCTGAAATAAACCCGAAACGAACCCGACCTTAAATGAACCCGAACCCGACCCGAATTGAGTCAAAATAGAAAAACGACCTGAAATGACCTGTATCTGATTTGACCCGACTTGACATAGCCCAACCTAAAACCCAACCGATTACCTGTTTTTACATCCCTAAGCATCGATTCTGTTCGGATATAGTCATTTGGGCTCGTATCTAGTTACACTCAAAACCAAACAAAATCCAACAAAATATATAAAAAATAAATACATAAAATAAAAACCCCAACTTGTGCACGTCTCTCTTCCCCCTCTTCCCTAAACTTGCGCACCACTCACATCCAACTATCAACCATCTGGTTTGCCTATAAATTATCGTGAATATATGAACATAAAGGGATGGCCAAGGTTTTGAGGGAGAAAAAGGCAACGGCTATCCCCCATGCTAACACCTCTCGACCATTGCTCGACTCGGACACCAACACCCAATTACCCCCTTGCTAACACCTCTCAGCCATTGCTCGACTATCGAGCACCATGCTTCACCATAACCACAATCGACCATCACCCCAAACTACAACAAGTAACCAAATATTGTCCGCACATCACACTACCCAAATTACGTTGTGTCACCGAACCAATCTAGCACCCATGTGCTTATCCGATGAGCATTACCTAGGCCTTTCGGCCACCATCACAATACCCAAAATCCATGAATTAGCCATTGTCCCCTTACCAGAAAGTACCCGACATTCCCCCTAAACTACTCGACCAAATCAACTCCGACACCAAATACACCCCCAAATCAAATCTGGTAACCACCAATGGCCACAAACAATGAAAATACACAAATGAGAAAAAGTGAGAGAGAGTAAGGAGAGAACAATCCATTTTGGAAGCACAGTTCCAGTGCTCAGATGGTAAATCCCAATGAACTAGCATGCGTTTTGGGAAAACTGGAACGAAAGATAAGAAAAGAGGGTGAAGGGGAAGGATTTGGAGCCATTGCATGAGTGAAACACAAGCATACAAGCTAGTACGAATAAAGTGGAGTTCGAACAAGCATACAAGGCATCACAATTATCTCAGTCAATCAAACAATCATCGAATAATCATATGATCATCTCAACGACCCTAAACGGTCTCTAGAGCCTTCATGAGTCCCATCATATTCATGGCATCATCATGTATTTTACAATCACTGAATCTCATAATACCGGTCTCTACTCATGCTTATTCATTGTCTACCTATTTTGTAGATACTAACATGCAAAACAATCACATTTATGATGATCATGAAGCAATAGGAATTCGAGGTGTACTAACCTTAAGTTGTTATCACTAAAATCCTCATTCGTGCTTCCCAAATATTTCACTTGAATCGATATCTGATCTCGAATAATCCTCGTATATCAATAAGCATCAAGAAACCCCAGGTAGAGTCCCCCAGAAAAAGTCAACACCGATCAAAGGCTGGTCAAAGTGGGCAATAATCCAGTGCGACCCTGAGTACAACAGTTAGGGTGCACCTGCGGGCAATGATATGGTGCGGCAGGGATTACGTGTAGGGATGGCACGAATCGGGTTTTTAGCCCACCCGAACTCGACCCGAAAATAATAACCTTAAAATCGAACCCGACCCGACCTCATTCTTTAAAAAACCTGACCTGAAAATAAATACCTTAAACCTGACCCGACCTATAGAAAAAAATCAGTTTTAGGGACTTAATTGTAAAAAAATAATTTTAGGAGAATTAATTATAAAAAATAATAATTTTAAGGACTAAAATGTAAATAAAAATTTATTTTTAAGGACCTAATTATAAAAAATTATATATAGAAGGAGTATTATTACAAATATCCCTAAAAATTTAGACGAAAATTACACTATTAGTCCCAGGCCGGGCCGGGTCAAATTTCTTTCACCCTAAACCTGAACCCGACCTCCCTCATAGCAAAAACCCAACCCGACCCGAACCCAATTTTTTCACAAAAATACCTGACCCGACCGGGCCGGATCGGGTCAGAACCCGTCGGGTCCGGGTGAAATGTCTATCCCTAATTACGTGCACCTGGATAGCTCAATCTAGTGTGGCGCGAACATTGTAGCATGGTGCACCTGCATGAGCAAATGCATGCCCACCCTCGGCGGTGGTGCGTGGGGTGCCCTTCGATGGTCGGACGATGACGATGACCTCGAGTCTCGCTGTTTCGACGCTGATGCCCTCAAATTTGGGTTTTGACCATCGAAACTATCCCGATTTAACTTTCTAAAACTTCTCTTCCCTTACTCCGGCGAACGATAGCAGCGATGGCGACCACCGGTCGGCTCGTCTCAGCAAGTTCTTTCCAACGGTGTCGGGTGTCACGAATGGAGTTGGACGACAGTAAATCGAGAATCAAAGCTCTCTTCCTCTTTTTCTCTCCCATTTTTTTTATTTTTCTATCTCTCCATCATATCATATTTTCTTTTCCCACCTACCACTCTCTTTTCTCTCAACTTTTAAATTAGCTTAAAGGTCAAATTGACACTCAACGAAAGATCAAAAAACTAATTAAGCACTTATGAAAGTTTTTCACCCAATTTAGCCTTCAAAATTCAAATTGCACCTAATTTATCCCTTCCGTTACGTTGACCGCGTTGACCGTCAATGCCCTCTAACGGTCAAAGATTGAAAGACACATGGCACACTATAAACGTACCACATCATCAAAATCAATTTAAAAAAATTCTAAAAAAACTACCAAATTATAAAAAATTAAAAAATTAAATTAATTTATTTTTTTCTTATTTTCCTTTGATTTTTTTATAAAAACATAAAATAATATTTTTTTCTAAAAACCAATTATTGGTAAAATTGATAAAATTTTACTAATGAATTAAAAGGTGAAATTAAGAGAAAAAGAGTTAACAAAAATCATATTAAATCATAGATTCGTCCCTAAAACATTCTCTTCTTGTAGTTGCCGTTGTCGGCGAAACCACTAATTTCGTTCACCATTTTCTACTAGCAATACTCTTCTGTCAATGGTCGAAACGACGTTCACCAGAAATAATTATGAGGGCACAAGAGGGGATCCGAGTAACATGGGGCGGTCAGAATCTTTCCAAGGGAAATGGCGATCAGATCAGACCCAAAGGAGTGGACAATCGGAGCAGACCTGAGAGAGATCTCAATACCAGGTATGGACATTGTTTGTGATGAATCTCCCATTACAATTGCATTGGAAGGGTGTGAGGCAAGTGTTTGATAGACATGGGAGAGTGGTGGATGTCTTTATTCCCAACAAGAAATCGAGGGAAGGGAAAAGGTTTGGTTTCGTGCGAATGGGATCCAAAATAGATGCGGACAGAGTTATTGAAAGGTTGAATGGGTTCCGATCGTATGGGTCTTGGATTAGGGTTTCGTATGCAAAAAGGGAGGCGAGATCAGAATATTGGAAAAAGAAACCGAGGGAGAAGCAATCGAATTCACAGAAATCAATTGGGAAAGAAGTGAATGACACAAAACAAAAGTCGGAAACGGCACAGGAATTAGACGAGAACAAGGGGAAGAAAACTGTGAACAGAGATGACAGAAGTGTGGAAGGGGTGGTGGATGACGACAAGATGGAAATACTTGGTTGTTGTGCCGTTGGATTTTGTAAATCACCATACAAAATTCGTGACCTTGCGTTGGAATTTCGGAGAGCAAAGCTGGACGGTCTCTCGATAATGAGAGTGGCGGGTTCTATGATCTTATTGATGTTTGAGAACGTTGAGACTCGATCAAGACTCTTAGCAAAACAGGATTTTTCGGATTGGTTGGAGAATGTGATGCCATGGAATGAAACTTTGGGACTGCCGAATAGAAGAGTTTGGTTATCCGCTAGTGGAATCCCTATACACGCCTGGTCCGAAGGTACTTGCCGGAATATTGCTGAGTTATGGGGTGAATTCATTCAATTGGATGGAGATACGATTGCGCCGTCGTCGTTTGAATGATGCCGATTCCTAATTGAGACAGTTTTTTTGGAATTAATAGATGAGGTGCTAACCTTGAATGTTGGGGACCAATCGTTTAGGGTACGCGTTATGGAGTCAGAGGAAATATTGGGAATCAAGTGTGAGTGTTGCTGTGGGATGGAGGTTGCGTCTAGGGATGTATCGACGGGCAAGGACGGGGACTCGAGCGAGATACAATTGACCTGCGAAGGTGTAGATGATAGTAAACACACGGAGGAGGAAACATTTGTACCGGATTCAATTTCCGGGGCTACTCCAACGGTGATGCACTATAACGAACTATGGAAGGAAAATCAAGGCGTTACGCTTGAAATTCAAGAGGCTTCGATGAAGGATAATTCTGGGGTAGCGGATGAAGATATAGGGCTGGTCACACGACATTCAGCTGATCAATTACAGATTGTGGGTGATGAATATACAAGATCCTTGAGCGAGGAAATACATGTTACACCGGTGGAGATGGGAGATGATAATCATAGACGGCAGCAAGTGATAAGATCGGAAATTGATAGAGTTGGAAAGGCAATAGTGATTGAAAATAATGGGGAACTTAGAAGGGTGAGGAACCTATCAGAACTCTTATTAGATGACTTATCCCCTAAAAAAAAAGGATAGAAGCTGAGAAAAAATTGGTGAAGAGGGGTAGAGGCCGGCCAAAAAAGAAGGTGAATGATTCACCGGATTTTGCAAACATATCCCTCTCGGATTCTGATTTTGAAAATAGGAAGAGATCGATAATTAAGAAGGCGAGGGAGACATTAGCGTTAGGGAAATACATTGGCGCGGAGGCAATTGGCAACGAAGATCACATAGTCCAAGATTTGGCAAGGCTAATTGCGAATCGTGAGGAAAATCAATAGCAAATAGAGATGCGAATGTTGTCGTGGAACATAAGGGGTTTGGGTTCGAGTGTGAAGCGGCGAGCAGTGCAGAATTTGGTTCGACAACATCGTTGTGAATTATTGATTTTACAGGAAACAAAAATGGAGGAGATTTTGGGTGATACGGTAGGTCGATTGTGACCATCGGATGAGTTCGAATTCGCTTATGCTCCAGCTAGGGGAAGATCCGGAGGTTCTATTGTGATTTGGGATACGAAGCGATTCAAGGCTGATTTGGTACGAATTGGTGATCGATATGTGGTGGTGGAAGGTGAGTGGATCAACGAAGCTTGGCGTGGTGGGTTTATACGCACCTTGTGTGGTTGCGGAACAAGGGGATTTATGGTCCCGTATATCGGAGGATTTGAAGACTAAGTCAATCCCATGGTGTGTGGGAGGAGATTTTAATGAAGTGCTACATCCGAATGAGAGGCGAGGTGGTGTCGCACGAACGAGGGGTATGATTCTGTTCCAGGAATTTGTGGAATTGAACGCATTGCTGGATATACCGTTACAGGGGAGGTGTTATACATGGTTTGGACCGGGTAAGCAGTGCAGCCGGCTTGATAGATTTTTGTTGTCCCCGGATTGGTTAGACAAATTCCAAGAGTTGCAATTGACGGGTTTATCAAGGGGAGTGTCGGACCATGTGCCGCTGTTATTGGTTAGCGATCCTAGGGACAGTGGACCGAAGCCATTCCGCTTTATGAATGCTTGGTTACTATCGAAGGATGCGTTGGACAAAATGGGACATGAATGGGAGAGATTAGGATCGTCGAATGTGGGGTGGGGGAGCTTGAGTATTTCGGCAAAATTGAGAGGGATGAAATCTTACTTAAAGAGGTGGAATGAACAATCTTTTGGTAACATTGATGGTCGTATCAAAATGTCGACGATTAAATTGGATGCTATAGATGATATGGTGGAGAAGGATTCGGCTTCATGGGAGGACATAGAGGAAAGATGGAAGCTTAATTCGAAGTTGTGGAGGCTATCAAAATTACGTGAGGCACATTGGCGCCAAAAGTCGAGAGGGGCATGGTTAAAGGATGGTGATCAAAATACTCAATTTTTCCACCGGGCTGCTAAGATACGCATGATGCATAACTCGATTAGAGGAGCGTTGTGGCATGGCCGTTGGGTAATGGAGCCGACGCAATTGAAATCGTATTTTTTCAGTGAATTTCGGAAGCATTTTCAGCGTATTGAGATGGCGGGATCGATGGAAGCGATGATTGATTTTCCTTGCTTGAGTGAGTTTGATGCGTCATGCTTGGAAGTGGATTTCGCCGAAGTAGAAATTCAATCAGTAGTATGGAGTTGTGAAGGTTCAAAAACACCAGGCCCGGATGGCTTCACATTTGAGTTTTATAAAAAGGGTTGGGCATTTTTTAAGAAGGATGTGATGAAATTCATAGCGGATTTTGTGCAAACGAGCAAACTGCCGTCGGGGGTTAATTCATCTTTTGTGGTATTAATTCCAAAAAAGGAGAATCCGATAGTGGTTAGTGATTATAGACCTATTTGCCTCTTAAATTCGATGTACAAAATTCTAGCTAAATGTCTTGCAAAAAGATTACAGGAGGTGTTGCCGAAATTGATTAGCGATGTACAATCCGGTTTTGTAAGAGGTAGGCAGATTTTAGATGGAGTCCTATTGGCAAATGAAACGATTCATTCGATGCAGCGAAGACGAGGTGATGAGGGGGTTTTATCTTAAAACTGGATTTTTCGAAAGCTTATGATTGCATTAAGTGGGAATGTTTAAATCATATTTTGTGCAAAATGGGGTTTGGTGATTTGTGGCGTAAGTAGGTGATGGAATGTGTTACTACAGCACGGTTGTCGATTCTTGTAAATGGATCGCCGACGGGAGAATTTGAAATGCAGAGGGGATTACGACAGGGTGATCCGCTATCGCCCCTCTTATTTGTTATTGTGGCTGAACTTCTTCATCAATTGTTGAGTAATGCGACGAGATTGGGAGTGTTTGATGGGGTTGTAGTGGCCGAGGGATGTGTTGTGTCACATTTGCAATTTGCGGATGACACAATCCTTTTTTTCCCAGCAAAGATTGAGTTTGCACGTGACTTGAAGCGTATCTTGACATGTTTCGAGTATACTACTGGTTTGAAAATTAATTTTGCTAAATCACGGTTGTATGGAATAGGGGTGGACGATGGTTTGATGGCGCGAACTGCTGCTGTGTTGGGGTGTGACCGTGATACACTTCCTTTTTTTTACTTGGGACTGCCTTTGGGAGTCAATCCGCGAAGCATACAGATGTGGGATCCTCTTATACATCGTTTTAGAGATAGTTTGGCGGGGTGGAAACGTGACACATTGTCCTTTGCGGGAAGGTTAGTGCTGATTAATTATGTTTTATCCGTTTTACCTTTGTATTATATGAGCTTGTTTATGGTGCCAAGGGGTGTATTAAAAAAGATAGATCCGATCCGACGGAGATTTTTGTGGGGTGGTTCGGATACTAAAATGAAATTGAGTTGAGTGAGTTGGTCAATGGCTTGTCGACCTCGTCGGTTTGGGGGATTGGGAGTGGTGAATTTGCGCGTAAGAAATTTAGCGCTTTTAGCGAAATGGCGGTGGAGGTATGCGAAGCAAGAAAATTCCCTTTGGAGGGCAATTATAGATGTGAAGTATGGTTGTGATATTAGGAAGTGGTGGCCGAGAGAGGTGGGGTTACAAAAAATGTCATATGTTTGGCGTCAAATTGTTAATCTTAATGAAGCGAGTGAGATGAATGGTTTAATGGGTAGAGAGGCTTTTATGTGGCAATTGGGGGATGGTGAAAAAATTATTTTTTGGCACGATGTGTGGTGTAGTGATAGGCCGTTGGCTGAGTTGTTCCCTAGATTGTATCGTCTTGTTGTTGAGAAAGGATTGACAGTGAAGAAGTACACGAAAGGAGGTAATTTTGAACATGAAGACTGGGATGAATTTTTTGTTCGACCTTTGCGATCTTTGGAACTTGAGCAGCTTCAGGAGATCCGTGCACTATGCTGGAGCTTTCATCTTTTTCCGACTCAATGTGATCGTCTAGTTTGGGTACACTCCAAGACGGGGGAATTTTTTGTTGCGGATTTGGCGAACTTAATGCAATCGTTTGGGTTGGCAGTGCGTTATGAACTGAATATGCTTTGGAGGCTGCCGATACCTCCGAAGGTGCAACACTTTTTGTGGTTTGCGTGGCTGAACCGTTTGCCAACGATGGAGATGTTGTGCGCACGGGGGATGTCGATCACGGGGGAAGGGGCCTGCTGTGTATGGTGTCGGACGTGTGAGGAGACACTCGATCATCTCTTGCTTCACTGCCCAGCGGCTTGGGCTGTTTGGACAAAATTTTTCCGATGGTGGGGAATGCATATGGTACAGCCTTGGCGTGTGGAGAATTTACTGAAGATGTGTTTTGGGTCCTTGTTTATGGGACAATTGCGTGATTGGTGGATGGCGGGGTGTGCAGCGACGTTTTGGTCTCTATGGTTAGCGCGTAACAATGCGTTGTTCAATAGTATTTGGGCGTCAGCGGGGGAAATTGTTTTCCTCATCAAGTTGAGGTCGATGTATTGGGTGAGGATGTTGAATAATGAGTGTGTGATTTTGGAATCGGCGTGGTGGGATTCGCCTTTGAAGTGTACGGCTAGTGTTCCGAGTTATGTACCGCGGGGGAATTTACAATGGGAGAGGCCACCGGTGGGGGTGTTTAAATTCAATGTCAATGGGTCGGCGAGAGGTAAACCGGGTAGAGCTGGATGTGGGGGCGTGCTATGGGATGAATTTGGTCGTATTTTTGCTTTATTTTCAGGTCCGATAGGGGTGGCGGATTCAAATGAAGCTGAGCTGCAAGCTATTTGTCACGCATTGGAGATGGTGGTTGGCTCGGGGTGGGAACAACGTCCGTTGGTGGTGGAATCGGACTCCACTACGGCCGTGGCTTGGGTCATGCATTTGGAGAAGCGACCGTGGAAGTTTTGGCGCTGGTTCCGGCGAATTGACGAAGCGTGTGCGGCGCTAAATGATGTATGTTTCCAACATGTGTTCAGAGAGGCGAATAGATTAGCGGATGTTTTGGCAAAAAGTGGTGTTGATAGACCGAGTTGGTTTAAGCAATGTGCCTAACAAGATGTATATTTTGTCATTGGTGTTTGTACTGTGTACACGCTCACGAGTACTCTTTTCCTCTGTAGGATTTAGAGAGGTTTTTAACGAGGCTTGTGAGCGTGTTGGTCATGTATGTTATCTTATCAATAAAACATGCATGTTGCCGATTAAAAAAAATATTTTTTTCTAAAAAACCCCAAAGTATTATTTCTTAAAAAACCCTCATAAATCCCTAAATCAAGCATTAGAACCGATTCAAAAACTAGGCATTTTGAATTTTTTGAGGATTTTAGGGTTTTGGGAATGTAGGATTAGGGTTTGAGAATGTAGGATGACAAATTTAAACTGATTTGAGGATTTGTATATGTAGGGTTAGGTTTTAGGGTTAGGTATTTGAATTTTAGGTATTTTGAATTTTTTTGATAATTTGGGGTTTTATAATTAAAAATATTTTTTAAAAAAAATATACAAAATTTAAATATTATTTCATTATAAATATTTATATATTTTTTTAATAATTATTAAAATTATTTTTTACATTTTTCAATTTTATGTAAAAAAATATTTTTTGGTAAATTGCACAGATCATCACTCAACAATCTTCTCACTCTTATTTTGGCCACTCAACTTTCAAATTTTCCTATTTAATAACTGAACTTTATACATTGAACGTTTCTCGTCACTCACGAATATTTTCTATTATTTTAGAATGACATGCCATTTTTAATTATTATTTAATATAAAAATAATTTAAAATAAAAAGAAAAAGAAAAATCAAATTGTCCGCTGGCCACCATTCGCCGCCACCACCAACGGCCGTGGATGGTGGCCGATCAGTCCCATATTTCACCGGTCACTTTGTCTCACTCTACTGAGCTCGAATTCGATCTCCATTTTGCCGAAAAGTGCCCCGAAATTCACGAAAAGGAGATCAAAAGTGAGGAAACTAAAATGTTTATATCGAGATTCACGAGTTTCAAGACATTTTTCGGTGAACAATTACCGGATTCGGACTGAAAACGAGTCGCTCGGTGCAATTTGGGATCAAACGGCTACAAGTTTTGAAGGCCGTCGGTGGTCGACGGTGATGACAACCGGCAACAATTATTTTAAATATTTTTAAAATTTAATAATAATAAAATATTATTCTATTATTTATTTTAATTATTTTTATATTTAATAATATTTAAAAAATCAAAAATAATAATAATATATTCATGAGTGATAAAAAATTTCAATGTATAAAGTTCAGTTATTAAATTGGAAAAATTAAAAGTTGAGTGACCAAAATAGGAGTGAGAAGATTGTTGAGTGGTGATCTGTGCAATTTACCCATATTTTTTTTATAATTTTATACATAATTTTAGTTTTTTTACACATTTCAATATATTTATATTTTTCTTGAATTTATTTAATACTTATTTATATGTATTTTTATATTTTTATAATTTTAAATATTTTTTAATTTTTAATTTTAAATATATTATTTTATGATTTTAAATATTTTTTTAAAAAATTTAAATGATATATACGGGTTTGATGACATAGCACGTCCATAGTGTGCCATGTGTCACTATCATGCTAAGTATGGTCAAATGTAATGGTCAACGTTACAAAAGGGCTAAATTAATCGCATTTTAAATTTTGATGGCTCAATTAAGTGAACATTTTTCATAAAGGCTTAATTGATTTTTAAATTTTCGTTGAGGGCCAATTTGAACTTCATGCCTTTTAAAATTCCCACTCTCCTCCACTAAAATATGACAACCACTTTAAATAAAAGCCCAACACTACATTCTTCCTTTTTGCCACTAGGCCCAAATTAAATACTTAGTTTAGACTCCCAACAACAGGCCCAAAATTTGAGTCCGAGACTCGATTCGTTAACCTAAAATCCGGGTCGTTATAATTTAATTCATAAATAACTTAATTTTTTTTAAAAAGATTATATAGAGAATAAAAATGAAAAAAATAATTCTTCAGAAGACATTGCTCGTCCCCACCTCTATATAATTCCGTTATTGGGCATTAGAACGAGAGGATGGCATGGTTTCAAGTAGGGATGTAAAAACAGGTAATCGGACAGGTTTCAGGTCGGGTTCTGTCAGGTCGGGTAAAATCAGATACAGGTCATTTCAGGTAAAAAAAATTGACTCGACTCGGGTCGGGTGCGGGTCCATTTCAGGTCGGGTCCATTTCAGGTCGGGTTAGAACGGGTCGTGTCCGAAGCAGATAATTGGCAGGTTAATTCGGGTTCGGATACACTTCAAGTCGGGTCCATTTCAGTTCGGGTTCATTTCAGGTCTGGTTCGTTTCAGGTCGAGTCCATTTCAGGTCGGGTCCGTTTCAGGTCGGGTCTATTTCAGGTCGGGTTCATTTCAGGTCGGGTTCATTTTAGGTCGGGTGCATTTCAGGTCGGGTAATTTCAGGTCGGGTAGTTTCAGGTCGGGTAGTTTCAGGTCGGGTAATTCAGGTCGGGGTATTTTCGGGATTGAAATTCGTATTCAGTTTGAGTTCGGTCGTACAACCATATAAGTAGTTGATAGACTTTAGGTTGACCTTCGTCAATCGTCATTAATTTTGAGTTAATTATTTAAAGTCATATCAAATTAAAATTATAAAACATTAGAGTAATTAAAAAAATAATCAAAATGGGTCGATTTGGACTGAAAATGGGTCAATTTGGATTATAAATAAAATTTCAGGGATTATAATGAACATAAATATCAAATTAAAATTATAAAACATTAGACAAATTTAAAAGAAAACAAGGAAAATGGGTATTTTGGAATAAAAATAAAGTTTTGGGGACTATAATGAACAAAAATATCAAATTAAAAGTATAAAAATTAGAGTAATTAAAAAAAACAATAAGTATAGGTCAATTTAGAATAAAAATAAAGTTTTAGTGTCTAGAATGAACAAAATTTAAAATTAAAACTATAAAACATGATGAATTAAAATATATATAAGGGTCAATATGGAATTAAAATAAAGTTAAAGGGTTCATGCATTAATATGTACACACACGTACTTACATACATTAGGGGTTAGGTTTTACTATGTTAAGGTTTAGGGTTTAAGGATTAGGGGGAAGTGATTATGGTTTAGGGATCGGTGTTTAGGGTTTGGGTAGGGTTGAGGGTTCATGCATTATTAATATGTACACACATATATACTTACATACATTAGGGGTTGGGTTTTAGTGTTTAAGGTTTAGGGTTTAGTATCTATGGTTTAGGATTATGGTTTAGTGTTTAGGGTTAGGGTTAGAGTTAATGCATTAATATGTACACACGCACATACTTACATACATTAGGGGTTAGATTTTAGTGTGTAAGGATTACAGTTTAGGGTTAATGTATTTATATGTACACACGCACATACTTACATACATTAGGGGTTGGGTTTTATTGTTTAAGGTTCATGGGTTAATGATTATTGTTTAGGGTTTGGTGTTTGGGGTTTATGGTTTTAGTGTTTAAGGTTTATGGTTTAGGGTTCATGCATTAATATGCACATACGTACATAGTTACATACATTAGGGGTTGGGTTTTAGTGTTTATGGTTTATGGTTTAGGGTTTATGCATTAATATGTATACATGTACGTACTTACATAAATTAAGGGTTAGGTTTTGTGTTTATGGTTTGAGGTTTAATGTTTAATGCTTAGGGTTTTATGGTTTAGAGATTATGGTTTAGGGTATCCACTTTTATATATACATATATTGTAATATAAATTCTAAAATAAAAAAAAAACATGAAACCCTAATAATTTAAAGTTTTAACGAGTTAAATTGAAACCTAAAAATCAAAATTAGGACCTAAACGTAAAGTACCAAAGCATAAGAGGACTATAACAATGATTTTCCCTAAACCAAAAAATTGGCGGGATTGTATCCCACCAAATCTAAATTGGAAATTCTTTTCCAAATATTACATTTGTCCAAATTTGGTGGACAATTTCCCACAAAATTTTCAAATTTGATTTTTTTTCATTTTACTCCCTAAATTTTATTTTTATTTCAAATTGACCTACATTTTTTTAATTTGTCCAATGTTTTATTATTTTAATTTAATATTTTCTTCATTCTAGTCCCTTAACTTTATTTTAATTCTATATTGACCCATATATATATTTAATTAATCATCTTTTATACTTTTAATTTGATATTTTTGTTTATTATAGTCCCCAAAACTTTATTTTTATTCCAAATTGACCCATTTTCATTGTTTTATTTTAAATTTGTCTAATGTTTTATAATTTTAATTTGATATTTTTGTTCATTATAATCCGTGAAACTTTATTTTTAATCCAAATTGACCCATTTTCAGTCCAAATTGACTCATTTTCATTATTTTTTCAATTACTCCAATGTTTTATAATTTTAATTTGATATAACTTTAAATAATTAACTCCAAATCAATGACGATTGACGAAGGCCAACCTAAGTGTATTAATTTTAAGTTATTTTTATGTTATAACAGTTAATTTTTTAACTTAAGTGTATTAGTTCTATTTTATATCTTAACTTACGTCTAGAATTTGTAACTTAAGACAACAATTAATTAATTTGTTCTAATTAAGTAAATCATCTATTTTATAACTTAATCATTTTTGAACTTCAAAAATTGTAGTAAGACTTGTACGAAAATTTTTGAACTACAAAAATAATAAAATTAATTAATCTGTTCTAATTAATCTTTTTCTTTTTAACGTTAATTTACTTAAGTCTACAATTTTAAACTTGAATCTGTTATACATAAGTTATAACTTTACTAAATTTTATAAATTGAATCTGTTAACTATAAAATAATAAAATTGTACTTACAATTTTTTTTTGTAACTTTACTAAATTTACTTAATCATTTTTGAACTACAAATGTTATACATAAGTTATAACTTTACTAAATTTTATAACTTGAATCTGTTAAGTATAAAATAATAAAATTGTACTTACAATTTTTTTGTAACTTTACTAAATTTACTTAATCATTTTTGAACTACAAATGTTATACATAAGTTATAACTTTACTAAATTTTATAACTTGAATCTGTTAAGTATAAAAAAAATAAAGTTGTACTTACAATTTTTTTATAACTTTAGTAAATTTTATGAACTACAAATGCATATACAACTTTAGTAAATTTTTGTAATTCATAAATTAACGTTAAAGACTTATACAACTGTTATTTTTTTATAATTTGTAAGTCTACAATTTTATTCAAGTTAATGAATAAACTTAAAAATTAAAAACAACTCTTTATTTAATTTTTGTAGTTCATAAATTATCAATTATTTATTATTTTTTAACTTTAGTACTTAATATATATATATATATATATATGTATGCACGCATATACATCACCTACATCAATATATGTAGGTGTATATATATATACATTATATGTGTATATGATATATCAACTTCTAAATTTTTTTAATTCATCATGTCATAGGTTTCAGGTTAATTTCAGCTCAGGTCAACAACAGGTCGGGTCACTTAACAGGTCGGGTTTAAAGCAGGTCGGGTTCAAAACAAGTCGGGTCCATTTCAGGTCGGGTCCATTTTCAGGTCGGGTCCATTTCAGGTCGGGTTCATTTCAGGTCGGGTTCATTTCAGGTCGGGTAAAATCGGATATCAGGTCAATTCAGTCGGGTAAATTCGGTTATTTGCCAGGTCGGCTTCGGGTTCGAGTTCGTTTCAGTCGGACGCAGGTCGGGTTTCAGGTCCAAATTAACAGATCCAATTCGGGTTCGGATCAACAACAGTCAGTTGCAGATCGAATTCGGGTCATCAAAACCTCGGGTCAAATCAGGTTCTGACTCGAGCAGGTTTCAATCAGGTTTCCAGGTTCTGATTTGTTTTTACATCCCTAGTTTCAAGTTATCTGGGTAATTTATCAATTTCTTAATACTCTTTTATTTTTTGGTTGGTTATTCAAGATAGGGTACCTACTAAAAGTAGGATGTCAACTTGGGGATGTCAGGTAGATCCTATTGTACTCTGTAACTTTGAAATGGAGATAAAATATCATTTTTAATGAGTGTGGTTTTTTAAAGTAGATTTGGAGATGTTGTTGCTAGGGTTTGCATTTTGAATATTCGATCTGGTCTAATTTGAAATTTTTGAATAGGTAATTTAACGTTTTGTATTCGATCTGAAAAAATTAGATATCCGATTTTTTCAGATTGTATAAATTTATGACTTGATTTAATTATTTTTTTAATTTGGCATCTCTATCTATTAAAATTTTAGGTTTTCAAATATAACAATCAACAAATTATTGAATATAACATGATTTGTATCAATGGAAATTTTAATTTTTAATATATAACTGGTAAAAATATCGAATATAGCAAGAATCATATCTATAAAAAAATTTGAATTTTCGGATATTGGATAATCGGATATATGATTTAAATCTGAAATAACTATTCGTATTCGATATGAAATTTTTAGATATCCGATCTGAATTATCCGAAAAATAAAAAATAAATCAAATATCTAAATTTCGAATCGGATCAATAGATAAATGGATCGAATCAATCGAATCCGATTTTTTTGCACACCTCTAGTTGTTGCAGGCTTGCCATGCTTGTGTTTCTTTGCATAGTTGGGGGGAGATGGTAAATTGGGTGTTGAGCTATTATTCAACTAGCTTGGTGTGATTTTTTTATTATATCTAGAAAGAGAAGAATTGTTGAGCTTGTTTTTGAAAATTAATCATGCTGTTCGATTGCGTTTAATTTGTTGTAGTAAATTTAATCTTTGTTGTTGTATGTTTTGTATAGTGAGGATTTTTTTAGATGAATAAAATGCTTGCTTTGTCCTATTAAATTTGTATAATATTGACTTTTTAAATGTTAATAATTTAAACTTTGACTGTAATTATTTTAAATATTTTAATTAATTAAATTTTATAAGATATATATTTTTAAATTACTTGATTGAAGGTTTTTAAAGCATATGTTTTTCATATTTTTATCAACAATAAATTTGAAGCAATAAGAAGTCAAAGTTAAAAAAAATATGACTAAAAAGTCAATACTGAACATATTCAGTGGGACGGAGAGAGTATCATTTAACCAAATAAATAAGAAATGAATGTGTTCATCTTCCATTGTTCAATATTCTATATTTACACATTCAATCAATTTAGTGACATTTTAATGTGTAAATATAAATAATTAAATGTGTTATTATACAAATGTTTATAACTTTCACGTCACTCACTTAACTGTTAATGGTTTAGTGGCAATTTTACAACAAAAATTAAAATTGAATAACAATTATATACTTTTTGAAAGCTCGATGAACATTTTTATATTCTTTAAGATAATTTAGTGACCTTCGTATACTTTACCCTTAATAAATTGATGAAACATAAGTACGTTTATATCTTTAATTCTTCGGTGAATGTTATCGGGTTGGGGCTTCATGATTACTACGAGGAAATAAACATAAGTACGAGGTGTTCATAGTTAACCTACATACTACAATGATTAATCATTTCTATTACACTAAGCTTGAACGTTGTTTAGAATTAGAACATAAATTATCTTTAGACATTATGTGTATGACAATTACTAAATGATCCACATTTTATCTTTGTTCGTTAATTGTTAACGTAAAAGAGACAATTACAAAAGGGTAAAACGAAGAAGACAAATGAGAAAGTTAGGGAGTTAGTCCCCTAAATTTCTTAGAGTTTTGAATTATGACTATATTGATTGAATGTGTAAAAGTAAAAGATTATGAGTATAAGGGAGAATATGAATTTAGAAATATTTCCTCGATGTATTATTAAATTATTGACTGACTATTTATAGAATTAAAATATGAAAGTAATAACAACTATAACTACTAAACTGATTACAAACAAACTCTATAACAGAAAAAACTATGCCTAACAACATATTTACAACTCAACACTCCCCCTCAAGTTGGTGGTTTAAAAATATCTTTTAACCCCAACTTGGATAACAAATATTGATGTTGTTGTGTGCCAAGAGCTTTAGTCATCACATCTGCTAGTTGTTCTCCTGATCTCACATACTCAGTTTGTATTACCCCTTCCACAATCTTCTCTCGAACAAAATGGCAATTTATTTCTATATGCTTTGTTCTTTCATGGAAGACTGGATTTGCCGCGATTTGCAAGGCTGCTTTGCTATCAGAAAACAACATAGCTGGTTGTGCTTCTCGAACACTTAATTCTGCAAGTAATCCCTTCAACCAAACAATCTCAGCAGTTGTCATTGCCATACTTCTATATTCAGCTTCAGCTGATGACTTTGCAATCATATTTTGCTTCTTGGATTTCCACGAAATCAAGGAATCACCCAGCTTAATGCAGAAGCCAGTTACAGATCTCCTTGTCATTGGACATGATGCCCAATCAGAGTCACAAAAGGCTAATAACTCACACTTGCTCATGGCACTTAACAGAATCCCTTGTCCTGGATTCTTCTTCACATACCTAACCACCCTGAGTGCTGCATCAAAATATGATTTCTTTGGTTGTTGCATAAACTGGCTCAAGTGATGCACTGCATAGGTGATATCAGGCCTTATATGTGTCAAATAAATGATTTTTCCCATCAGTCTCTGATACACTGTTTTATCTGGCAATAATTCATCAAAGTTCTCTTGTGTAGCCAGAGATTCATCAAACACCACTGAAGTGAGTTTCAGATTTTGTTCAAGTGGTGTCAGAGCTGGTTTAGCTCCCCCTAAACCTGAGTCTTCGATCAGCTCCATGACATATTTTCTTTGATTCACCAAAATTCCTTCCTTCGACCTCAGCACTTCTAAACCCAAGAAAAATTTCAACTCACCAAGGTCTTTCATTTTAAAGTTCGTATTCAAGATCCCTTTTAATTCTTCAATCAAGAAATTGTCATTTCCAGTAATCAACAGATCGTCAACATAGATAAGCATGACAGCAATGCAAGATCCTTTTTTCTTTGTGAACATGGAGTAGTCATACTTGCTTTGAATGTATCCAGCAAGTAACAGTGCATTCGTAAGCTTTAAATTCCATTGTCTAGATGTCTGCTTAAGACCATACAATGATTTGTGCAGCCTGCACACCTTAGACTCCCCCTGGCTGCCAAATCCTTCAGGGAGATGCATGTAAACTTCCTCAAGTAAGTCTCTTTGAAGGAAAGCATTGTAGACATCCATTTGATAGAGTGGCCAGTGAAAAATTGAAGCTAGAGCCAGAACAAGCCTAACTGTAACTAGCTTAGCCACTGGAGAAAAAGTGTCAGAATAATCCACACCTTCTTGCTGAGTATACCCCTTGGCAACAAGCCGAGCCTTGTAATGCTCAACACTCCCATCAGCCTTGAACTTAATCTGAAACACCCATTTACAGCCAATAGGAGTCTTACCAGATGGCAGGTCAACCACTGACCAAGTGTTGTTTGATTCCAAGGCTGAAATCTCCTCCTTCATGGCCTCAACCCAGATCGGATTTTTAATTGCTTGGGAAAAAGACTGAGGCTCAACAAGATGAGAAGTGGATGAAAGAAAGGTTTGAACATGGGAAGGCAAATGAGTATAAGAAATTACATCAGAAATAGAATGCACACCTGAGGATGAATCTGGAAGGAATGAGGATTGGTAAGATTGCACATAGTCATTAAGCCAAGAAGGTTATTTAACAATACGAGCAGATTTTCGAGAAGGAGGAATTGGTGCAACAACTGGTTGACTGGATCCACTTGTTAAAATATCAGAAGAAGTATGCTCAGGAAGAGACCCAGTATGAACAAGAGAAGGCTCAGTTTGAACAGGAGAAGACGCAGCATGCATAGGAGAAGATGTAGTATGATCAGGAGCTGACTCATTCACGGAAGAATGGTCATGCACAGGAGATGTAGTATGAACAGAATCAAAAGGTGCAGGAGATGAAGAAGTAGAAGTAGAAGACAAAGAATTATCATGAAGACAAAGAAAATCAGAAAAAGAATCAGACATAGGTGGAAAAAACAAGGAAGAAGAAGAAAGAGAAAATTTAAAAGGAAAAACTGTCTCATGAAATTGCACATCTCTACTGACAAAGAAAGTATGAGACTCAAGATTGAAAAAAAGATAACCCTTTTGGGTGGAAGAGTAACCCATGAAGACAGAAGGAATTGCCCGAGGAGAAAACTTGTCCTTTTTAGGAACCTGAGTGGCATAAGTAAGACACCCAAACACACGCAAATGAGATAAAGAAGGAGGTTTATTGTGAAGCATTTCAAAAGGACTCTTCCATCCTAAGACGGAAGATGGAAGACGATTAACCAAATAGCATGCAGTAGACACACACTCCCCCCAGAATTTTAAAGGAACAATATAATGAAACCTAAGGGCACGAGCTACTTCCAATAAATGCCTATGTTTTCGTTCAGCTATGCCATTCTGCTGTGGAGTGTGCACACAAGAGCTCTGGTGAATAACACTTAGAGAAGAAAAGAAAGAAGAACGATTGGAATTGAAAAATTCAGTTCCATTGTCACTACGGACATTTTTGATAATATCAGAATACTGAGTTTGAATAAAGGAAAAAAAAAGGCTCGAAGAGACAATATAGCATCACTTTTCAGTCTTAACAAGTAGATCCAAGTCATACGAGTAGCATCATCTACAATGGTAAGGAAAAACGGTGGCCACTATGAGTGGACACCCTATAAGGTCCCCATAAGTCAATGTGGATTAGATCAAAAGGTTTAGTAGAACGAGAGACACTTGAAGGAAAAGGTAACCTAGACTGTTTGGCAAGGGGACAAATAGTACAATTGTGAACAGTTTCATCATTTAGTTTAACAGAGTGCAAAAAAAGAGTTCTATTTAATTTGGCAATACCAGCATGCCCCAAACGAACATGCCACAAAGTCGTATTATTAATAGCATCAGCAGAAACCATAAAAGAAGCAGGTAACACAGGACTTAATGGAACAGAAACATCAGAAATAGGCAACACAGCAGAAGAACAATTAGAGGAAAAGGAACTGTGATTAGAACAAAAACCTGAAGAATCAAAGAAATATAAACCATGGGACTCTCTACCAATCCCCATCATCCTTCCAGTATAGAGTTCCTGTAAAATACAAAAATCAGGAAAAAAATGAACACTACAATATAAATCTTTGGTTAATTTCGAAATTGAAAGAAGATTATGAGTGAAAGAATGGACATAAAGGACATTAGTAATTTTATGGGAAGAATCAAAGTGGAAAGAACCAATATGAGTTATGGATGTGGTTTGACTATTAGGTAAATGAACTGATCTGGACTGAGAAACACAAGAAATAGGAGATGTTAAGCCATGAAACACAGAAAACATATGATCAGTAGCACCCATATCTAGTATCCAAGTAATCTCCCCAGAATCAACAGAAAAACAACTAGGGACAAGAGCAGATTGAGAAGCAATACCTGCCAGATTCGCAGCTGAATCCAAAGAAGGGGCTTTGTTCAAAAGACCTAAAATCTGAGTATACCGCTCCTGAGTGAATGTCGGAGCAGTTGGAGAAGAAGAAGCTGCACAAGAACTCGGAGCAGATGGTGGACACGCAGCCATGGACACAGAGGAGCCCTTCTTCTTGGTGAATTTAAAATCAGCCGGGAAACCATTGAGACGATAGCAATTCTCACGCTTATGGCCCTTGATTTTACAGTAATCACAAGTGCTTGGGAAACGACGATGCTTCGAATTCCCCAAGGTAGAGTACAAGGCTGTGGAATCGGAATCGAAGAAAAACCAGACAAGTGAACGCGCTGAGATTCTTCCTGAATAATCATCGAATAGGCCTGATTGGTGGAAGGTAGGGGCTTCATCAACAAGATCTGACTTCGAATCGCGGAGTAGGTTTCATTGAGGCCCATAAGAAATTGAAACAACTTATGTTGGGCAAGATGATCGGCGTTCTGACTCGAAACCTCACAATCACACGAAGAAAGGGGCACCAGAGAATGATACTCATCCCAAAGTAATTTTAGACGAGTAAAATAGGAAGAAACATAGGAATCACCTTGAGAGAGCATCGAAATTTACCGATGTAAGAAATAAACCCTAGCACCATCTCCCTTATCAAAGCGTTCTTTCAAATTGGCCCAGACTTGAGCGGCGCTGGAAGCAAACACAATTCCGGCAGACAAATCACGGCTAACAGTGTTCAAAATCCACGATAAGACGAACGCATTACAGCGTTCCCATTGAGAGTGCAAAGCATCTTCATAATCACCTTTCTTGCAGTCACCAATGACGAATCTGATTTTGTTTTTCGCTAGGAGAGCAATCCGCATGGATCGACTCCCGATATTGTAATTTTCGATGCCGAGAAGCTGATGAGAAACCAACAAACCGCCAGGAGTGTCCGAGGGATGAAGAAATAGAGGGTGATTGAAATCAATCACCGTGGAATCGGCCGGAGAAGTGGTGGACGGAGGCATTTGGAGAGAAAAAAATAGGAAAAAACGATGAAAAAATGAAGAGGCAAAGCGTGAAGGAAACGCTCGTCAAAGAGAGGAAAAAACACGTGGAAAGAGAATATGTGGAAAACCCGAAAAATCTGATACCATGTTAAAAGTATAAGGGAGAATAGGAATTTAGAAATATTTCCTCGATGTATTATTAAATTATTGATTGACTATTTATAGAATTACAATATGAAAGTAATAACAACTATAACTACTAAACTGATTACAAACAAACTCTATAACAGAAAAAACTATCTGCCTAACAACATATTTACAACTCAACAGATTAAATATGTTATTATACAAATTTTTGTAACTGCCACATCACTCATCGACAATTAACAGTCCAATAACTATTTTGTAACAAAAATTAAAGTTTAATACTCATTATATAACTTTTAAGAGTTTGATGATCATTCTGTATTTTTTAGGATAGTTTAATGATCATTTGTGTACTTTACCATATATTTTTTTATTGAAGTTTAATATTTATTTATTTATTTTCATATTCGTGTCTAGAGAGAATTAATCCAGACTAAACCGAAAATAAAAGATTCATTCCGTCTTTCTTTTCTACTTATTTTCATATATTCTTCCACGTCCTTGTCACAAAACCTCAGTTCAATCACCAATATTAACCTATTTTATCCCTCACATCAGCCACAATCTTTAAGAAACGTTTTTAGAATCTTAAGGAAAGTTGTTGTCTTGAATATAATCTTGTTATAATCAAATGATAATAACAATGCGAATATGAAGAAGATCGATTACAAACAAACAAGAAAAACAATAAAATTTATTTATAAAACCCAATCAAAAAAAATTACGGGCAGAGAATGATAATTTTTACTATGTCAGAAGAAGATTATAAGAATATGTTGTGTATTGCAGTCTTCCTATCGTACTACGACTTAATTCATAATATATCTCATGATACCAAAAACCTTAATCTTAAGTATCTAAGTATAGAGGTAATTTGCTTGTTCACAAAAATAAACTTGCATAGGAAATAATTCTACTCGATGTATGTTTTTTACTCTTCGTTGGACACACAAATGGTGAAGTAGAGTTTCATTCGGACTTAAATTTCTTTATATTAGGGAGTATATTAACGAAGAACCTCATTCTTTAGAGAGTACCAGCAGAGGACATCAACTAAGAAGACATCAATTAGCAAAAATCATCTCTTTTTCGAAACAGAATTTAAGTCATAAGTCTAACAAACACAATCCAAAACATGTGGACATAACAACATTATGGTCAAAACTTGTGCTCAATATATGCAAAGAAAAATCAAAAGATGAGAGATCCACTACTAGAAATGGATTATGTTTCTAAGTGGGTAGAAGCCATTGCCACCCCTTACAATGATGCAAATATTGTTCATCGATTCTTATGAAAGAACATCTTCACAAGGTTCGGAGTACCAAGAGCAATCATAAGCGATGAAGGCACTCATTTTGACAACAAAATAATTGCAAAGGTACTTCAGAAAGTAGCGGTCAAGCACAAGATTACTGCAGGCCTACCATCCAAAAACGAATGGGCAGACAGAAATTTTGAACAGGAAAGTCAAGACTATTATGGAGAAGGTTGTAAATCCTAATAGAAAAGACTGGTCATTTAAACAAGACGATGCTCTTTGGGCATATCGAACAACATATAAAACACCGTTAGAAATGTTCCCATATCATCTCGTATACGGAAAAGCCTGCCATCTTCCTGTCGAAATAGAACATAAGGCATACTGGGCAGTCAAGGCAGTTAACATGGACTGGAAACAGGCCGAGGAAAAGAGACTGTTCAATCTAATGGAAATAGAAGAATTTTGGCGGGAGGCATACGAGAACGCCAAGTTGTACAAGGAAAAAATCAAAAAATGGCATGGAAACAAGATCCAACAGCGGCAGTTCCTGCCAGGGCATCAAGTACTGCTATTCAATTCTCGTCTCAGGCTGTTTCCTGGAAAACTAAAATCCAGATGGTCAGGACCTTACGAAGTAGTCGAAGCTTTCCCACATGGTGCCGTAACAATAAAATCAATAAAAGGAGGGACAAAGTTCAAGGTCAACGAGCATCGACTAAAGCACTACACATGGGACTCTGTCATCAAAGAACAGGAAGTATTCACATTGGGGGATGGCAACCCCGCTGTGACATAACATTATCTAAGCCTCTATTTACTGTTTTTAGTAGGAGTGGTTTTAGGATTAGGTTTCTTTTGTTTTATGTTTTCTTTATTCTCGTCTCACAATCAGTTTTGCAGATCCAAACCCAAGAAAAGTGGAACACATGGTAGCAATATCAAGCCCGCTGCCGGCATCGGCCATTGACAGCAACTTCAGGTGTTATTCCTCTTACTTACTCCAATCCAGTTAACTTTTTTGTTTTGTGCATTGAGGGCAATGCCCATCTCGAGTTTGGGGGATAGCTGTCGCATCATTTGTAGGCATTCTTAGTTGCATTTAGATTGTATTGTACTTGCCTTAGTAATAATCGAAAAAGGAAAGTTTGTTATGACTTGTGCCTATGATAGGATAGCCGATTAACTTATTTTCGCACCTAATTAAAAATTAAACTTAATCTTGGGAAAAAGCATGAAATATGACTTCGATTTTTTTTTGCCTGAAAATTTTAAACATCTCTATTACTTGTTGAATGCGTTGGAATATTTGATGAACACTGCCTATTTGTTTTTTAGAATTCTTTGCAAAATTCTAACTATAATTGCAGGTAGCCGCCGAGATAGGCAAAAGAAATAGAAAAATGCAGAACTGCCAAGGCATCAAAATCAAAAACAAAGAAAAATGTTGTATTACCCTAGAGGTGCCCGCAACAGGCTCTAAGAAGAATCATGTGCGAGGACTCTTCGCTGCTATCAAAGTCCATGAATCTGAAAGCCTAAAAGTGACAGAAAAATTAGCATGAGTGAATGAAAACCTTCACGGGATGACTCTACTCCAAGGGTTCGGGGTTCTGTAGTTTGCTCCTATCTCAACATCAGACCTGGAAGAGTAGTTGTGATAAGCTGAAGCCCTCACTGCCATGATTAAAAATAATAATGTGCTTAAATGTGCTGCCTCGATAGCAACCTTTAAATTACAACAATATCTTTGTTTAATCTTTTATTCTACGTATTCAGCTTGTTTACAAATTTGCAAACATCACACGTGCATGAGGAATTTAATTCTGGGTTGTTTTCTTGCTTATTTCCCTTCATTAAGTTATATATATATAGGTGCCATGACCTTGAGGCAGAAAATCAGGTTAAAACAAGTTTTTCTTTCTGACTATTATTAGAGCAAGTACTTTAGGTTGCATTGCTTGAGGACAAGCAATAGTTCGAGTTTGGGGGTGTGTAAAGTGTCCAAAAGTCCTATATTTCATGCACTTTCCAACTCTTATTATTACTCTTTTAAGCTCATTTTAGGCATAATTAGTTTCATGCATAGCATTTTACAGTATTTCATTGTTCGGCTTTGCTTTTATAACTTATCATTCATTTGTTGAACAAGAGAAACTGTTTTAGTGTACTCTTGCTTGTAGGTACTAACAGCTGAACGAGGGAACCGAGGAGCGGATGACACAACACTGAGGAGCAAACCCAGGAGCTGTACTGAAGTAGTTCCAACAAAAGTAAGTTGCTGCCGACCTTGCTGCCCGCGACAGCTGACTATGGAAGTTAGGAGAATCGGAGCGCGATCTATAGAGCTAAAACTCCTGAATCTATCGCTGGCGTTCATATGATTTTCCGACGTCGGTAGCAGCAGCCAGGGCTGCCGAAGCAAAATTCTCAAGCTTACTTGCGGGCTAAGGCAAACGAGAAAGAGTCCACATTCCACGCAAAGAAGTTAGCATTTAAAGTCATATTAAAGAAGGAAAGCTACTTTAGAGGACTTCTACTTTAAGGAGGACTTAACCTAGTCTCTAGTCTATAAATACCCATTGTAACTCCTAGTTCAAATCATCTTAGGTTTTCTATAGACTTTACTTGTGTTCTTCGCAGCCGCCATGTTCTAAATCCCAATTGGGTTAAGGTTATGTTGTAACTAGAGTGAAACAGTTATTTTAGGGTTTTGAGTTATTTCTTCAATAAAATATTCCAAGTTTACTTAATCCATTATTCTTCGTTGTTTCAATCTTTCTACACTAGTCGTTTGAGAGAATCCATTTGTCGGGCACGAAAGTGCAAGGCTCACGAAAGGGTTAAGTACGGTCACAACGTGCTGAGGCGTGACTATCTTGGTTCCACACTAGTCCTCAAGTTATCAATCTCGAGCATCCTAACCTAGAGATAGGAGGGATCACTGTCGACTATCCTGTCAAACTTGGAGTATCTGCCAGACTTGCCGCCAAGAGTTCTTTCCATTCCACCTGTCGAGACAGTACACACACCTGCAGTGGCAGTGACCTGCTGCGGCCGCGTGACAGTGTCGTAGTTTGCCGCCCATCATACTCGTCGAGGCAACATATCGTGGCAACACATAATAACTCATACCTATTACAACGTAGTTTACACACTAAGTGGCAGCATAACCCTGCCTGCCCTATCAATCGGGTTCACCTCTTCTCTTTCAAACTATTTGGCCTAGTAACTATGGATGCTCATCCACTTTACTCGTTAGAGTTTGGATCTTCGCATTTGTCTTGAAAATATTTTTATGACACTACTTAATAAAAAACAAAAGAAAATAAATCGCAAACTGAATTAGATCTAATATCTCAAAAGAGGATTGTCATTCCACCTCTTTTTCCTTGGAAACTAACAAAAAAAGAAAAAGAAAAAGAAGAAAAGCTGAAGAGAAAGAAATCTTTGAAACATTATATAAAGTTGAGCCCTAATTTGATGTTTTTAAGTAAATGCCTAATTTGATGTTTTTAAGTAAATGACTTAAATGCCTAATTTAAAAGTTGAGAGAAAAGAGAGTGGTAGGTGAGAAAAGAAAATATGATATGATGGAGAGATAGAAAAATAAAAAAAATGAGAGAGAAAAAGAGGAAGAGAGCTTTGATTCTCGATTTACTATCGTCCTACTCCATTCGTGACACCCGACACCGTTGGAAAGAGCTTGCTGAGACGAGCCGACCGGTGGTCGCCATCGCTGCTATCGTTCACCGGAGTAAGGGAAGAGAAGTTTTAGAAAGTTAAATCGGGATAGTTTCGATGGTCAAAACCCAAATTTGAGGGCATCAGCGTCGAAACAGCGAGACTCGAGGTCATCGTCGTCGTCCGACCATCGGAGGGCACCCCACGCACCACCGCCGAGGGTGGGCATGCATTTGCTCATGCAGGTGCACCATGCTACAATGTTCGCGTCACACTAGATTGAGCTATCCAGGTGCACGTAATTAGGGATAGACATTTCACCCGGACCCGACGGGTTCTGACCCGATCCGGCCCGGTCGGGTCAGGTATTTTTGTGAAAAAATTGGGTTCGGGTCGGGTTGGGTTTTTGCTATGAGGGAGGTCGGGTTCAGGTTTAGGGTGAAAGAAATTTGACCCGGCCCGACCCGGGACTAATAGTGTAATTTTCCTCTAAATTTTTAGGGATATTTGTAATAATACTCCCTCTATATATAATTTTTTATAATTAGGTCCTTAAAAATAAATTTTTATTTACATTTTAGTCCTTAAAATTATTATTTTTTAGAATTAATTCTCCTAAAATTATTTTTTTACAATTAAGTCCCTAAAACTGATTTTTTTCTATAGGTCGGGTCAGGTTTAAGGTATTTATTTTCAGGTCAGGTTTTTTAAAGAATGAGGTCGGGTCGGGTTCGATTTTAAGGTTATTATTTTCGGGTCGAGTTCGGGTGGGCTAAAAACCCGATTCGTGCCATCCCTACACGTAATCCCTGCCGTACCATATCATTGCCCGCAGGTGCACCCTAACTGTTTTACTCAGGGTCGCACTGGATTATTGCCCGCTTTGACCAGCCTTTGATCGGTGTTGACTTTTTCTGGGGGACTCTACCTGGGGTTTCTTGATGCTTATTGATATACGAGGATTATTCGAGATCAGATATCGATTCAAGTGAAATATTTGGGAAGCACGAATGAGGATTTTAGGGATAACAACTTAAGGTTAGTACACCTCGAATTCCTATTGCTTCATGATCATCATAAATGTGATTGTTTTGCATGTTAGTATCTACAAAATAGGTAGACAATGAATAAGTATGAGTAGAGACCGGTATTATGAGATTCAGTGATTATAAAATGCATGATGATGCCATGAATATGATGGGACTCATGAAGGCTCTAGAGACCGTTTAGGGTCGTTGAGATGATCATATGATTATTCGATGATTGTTTGATTGACTGAGATAATTGTGATGCCTTGTATGCTTGTTCGAACTCCACTTTATTCGTACTAGATTGTATGCTTGTGTTTCACTCATGCAATGGCTCCAAATCCTTCCCCTTCACCCTCTTTTCTTATCTTTCGTTCCAGTTTTCCCAAAACACATGCTAGTTCATTGGGATTTACCAACTGAGCACTGGAACTGTGCTTCCAAAATGGATTGTTCTCTCCTTACTCTCTCTCACTTTTTCTCATTTTTGTATTTTCATTGTTTGTGGCCATTGGTGGTTACCAGATTTGATTTGGGGGTGTATTTGGTGTCAGAGTTGATTTGGTCGAGTAGTTTAGGGGGAATGTCGGGTACTTTTTGGTAAGGGGACAATGGCTAATTCATGGATTTTGGGTATTGTGATGGTGGCCGAAAGGCCTAGGTAATGCTCATCGGATAAGCACATGGGTGCTAGATTGGTTCGGTGACACAACGTAATTTGGGTAGTGTGATGTGCGGACAATATTTGGTTACTTGTTGTAGTTTGGGGTGATGGTCGATTGTGGTTATGGTGAAGCATGGTGCTCGATAGTCGAGCAATGGCTGAGAGGTGTTAGCAAGGGGGTAATTGGGTGTTGGTGTCCGAGTCGAGCAATGGTCGAGAGGTGTTAGCATGGGGGATAGCCGTTGCCTTTTTCTCCCTCAAAACCTTGGCCATCCCTTTATGTTCATATATTCACGATGATTTATAGGCAAACCAGATGGTTGATAGTTGGATGCGAGTGGTGCGCAAGTTTAGGGAAGAGGGGGAAGAGAGACGTGCACAAGTTGGGGTTTTTATTTTATGTATTTATTTTTTATATATTTTGTTGGATTTTGTTTGGTTTTGAGTGTAACTAGATACGAGCCCAAATGACTATATCCGAACAGAATCGATGCTTAGGGATGTAAAAACAGGTAATCGGTTGGGTTTTAGGTTGGGCTATGTCAAGTCGGGTCAAATCGGATACAGGTCATTTCAGGTCATTTTTCTATTTTGACTCAATTCGGGTCGGGTTCGGGTTCATTTAAGGTCGGGTTCGTTTCGGGTCGGGTTTATTTCAGGTCGGGTTCATTTCGGTTCGGATTCATTTTAGGTCGGGTTCATTTTAGTTTGGTTCAAAACGGTTAATTGACAGGTTAATACGAGTTCAGATTGACTTCAAGTCGGGTTTATTTCAAGTCGAGTTCATTTCAGGTCGGGTTCATTTTAGGTTGGGTAATTTCATGTCAGTTTCATTTCAGGTCAGGTTAATTTGGGTTTAGGTCGATAGACTTTAGGTTGGTCATTCATTTCGAGCTAATTATTCAACACCTTTGACGAATGACGAACGTAATCACATTAAAAAGAAATATTAGGTAGTAGTAGATTGAACAAAAATATCATGAAATGATTCATTTGTAAAATATTAGAGTAAATTACAAAAATAATATGGGTTAATTTGTAGTAAATTTAAAGTTTAGGGACTAGAATGAACAAAAATATCAGCAAATGATTCATATCTAACTATCTAAGATATTGGAGTAAATTACAAAAATTATAAAATAATAAGGGTAAATTTTGGTGAAAAATAAAATTTTAGGGACTAACATGAATAAAAATATCATCATATTAAAATCACGTGACTAAAATGCAAAAAAATGAATAGGGGCCAGGTCAATTTGGAATAAGAATATAGTTAGCCTTTTAGGGACTATAATGAACAAAAATATTAAATTAAAAATTAAAAATGATAAACACTAAATCAAAAAAAATGAATAGGGGAGAGTTTGTACTAAATTTAAAGTTAAGGGACTAGAATGAACAAAAATATCAGCAAATGATTCATATCTAACTATCTAAGATATTGGAGTAAATTACAAAAATTATAAAATAATAAGGGTAAATTTTGGTGAAAAATAAAATCTTAGGGACTAACATGAATAAAAATATCATCTTATTCAAATCACGTGACTAAATTGCAAAAAAAAAATAGGGGTAAGGTTAATTTGGAATAAAAATAAAGTTTTAGGGACTGTGAGTAACAAATATATTAAACTAAAATTATAAACATTGGACTAAATTAAAAAAAGAATAGTGGTCAATTTGAATTAAAATTATAAACATATACAATAAATAATTAAATATATAAATATACATAATACATTATTACATATATGTTTTACACACACACATATATATATATATATATATATATATTAAGGTTTAGGGTTTAGGTGTTAGGGTTTATGTATTAGGTTTAAGGGTTAGGTGTTAGGGTTTAGGTTTTAGGTTTTAAGGATTATGGTTCATACATTGATACATACATTATGTATATATACATACATGGATTAGGGTTCAAAGTTTTAGGTTTAGGGTTTAGGTGTTAGGTTTAGGCTTTAGGCTTTAGGGTTACACACACGCACATACACAAAGATTTTTTCTTGCTACTGTTGGGTTTTATGGTGCTCGATTTCCTTCAACCGATGTGTTTGCCAAGTTTGGAAAAGATTGAATTTTGGGTGTTAGAGTGGACGCTAAAAGATTGGAATTGGACACAAGGGATTACAGTGGTTCGGCCTTCTAACAAGCACCTACATCCACTACCTTAGCTTCCCACTAAGGATTTCAACCAAATTCACTAAGAATTTCGTCCCCTTTTTCTAGGCTTAGGAAGTAACCTTTACAACCCTCAAAACTTTCTACCCAAAGCTTGAGTAAGCCCTCTTTACAAGAGAAATTCTAAGCAAACTTGAAATCCCTCTAATATGTATTTGTTTGCACTATTTAGCTCTCACCCAAAACCTAAACACTTAAGCAAATTTAACAATGTTTAGCTTTATAGTGTTGTCTATACAAGAAAATGAACAATTAAGCTCTAAGACAATTCTTTATCATTATGTTGTTGACAATTAAAGCATTAGTCTACTCTTGATGCTTGTAGGTCCCTTTTATACTCCTAATTGAGTTTGTAGCTGTTACTACCCGTTGGGGTTGAATTGGAGCCGTTGGAGACTTTATTTCCCACCATAAATGCAATTCTGCAGTCTACCGTATCGGTACTCGAGGAGGCGTATCGGTACGCCCTTCTTCAGAACTAGCCGTTGGGCTCTTGCCAGCCTATGTGTATTGGTACGCTAGGAAGCGTATCGGTACAATCTGCATTTTGAAACACCGTTGGGAAATAGACGTTGGGGGTTGTTAAAGTAGGGATTAGTACGCTTTAAAGGCGTATCGGTACGACCCCTCTCCGTGTCGATACGGGCAAGCCGGTATCGGTACAGGTTTTGGCAGAATCAAAACTAGACTAAAAAGGTATCGATACGGGGTATACCGTATCAGTACGGTAGGGCTGAAAAGTCAGGTTGGAGTACTTTAAGACATTTAAAACTTTGCCAAAAACCTTTTTAAATACCTCAAACATATTTTCAAGTTGTTTGGACTTAAAGACATATTTTAAATTCTTTTCAAATTAGTCCAAAACATTTTTCAATTATTATATTAAAACATTCGTTCTTCAGCTCCCAATACTTGTACATGACTTTCTTTTGATCAGAAAAAATACCGTGAATTATTTCCTGAAGCTATTCTCTATCATGGTAATGCTTTAAGTATTGTTGAGCATGAAAAACTTAGGGTTTTGCATCAGTATCTAAATCCTAATGTTAAGCATATTTCGAGGTATACTATTACTAAGCATTGCATGTTAAAGCATGACCAACATAAAAATTGCTACTTGATTCAATGCATTTTGTTTCAAGTCGTATCTGTTTTACATGTGATGGATGGTCTACTTGCACTTCACGTTCATATTTTGCTCTGACTGCTCATTATGTTGATAATAACGGGAAACTTCAGTCTAAAATACTGAATTTTGTCATTTTCCCCCACCCCATGATGGTGAGTCTATTTATAAGTTTGTGAAAAAATGTTATGTGAGTGGGGTCTTGAGAAAAAAGCTTTTACCATAACTGTTGATAATGCTTCTGCAAATGAGATAATGGTTATGCGACTCAAGGATGATTTGCATGCCATTTCTCCCCTTCCATGCAATGGTAAGTACTTTCATATATGGTGTGATGCCCATATTTTGAACTTGATTGTTCAAAAAGGTTTGAAGGTAATTGACTATTCTATTATTAAATTGCGTGAAATAGTTAAGTTTATTGATTCTTCTGATGCTAGACTTTGTAGCTTTGAATATGCTATTAAAGATTGTGGTTCTGTCTTTTCTGGTAAATTGATATTGGATGTGCCTACTCGATGGAACTCTACTTACTCAATGCTTCGTAGGGCAATTGATGCTAAATTAACTATCAACATATTTGTTAATAGGGAAAGTGAGTTGGACATAATTAGCGAGGCTGAGTGGGAAACTGCTCAATTAATCTGTGATTTCCTTGAGCCATTTTTTGAAATTACGACTCCATTTTCTTGATCTAAGTATCTCACTTCTAACTTGTACTTGTCTAATGTTGTTACCATTGAGAAGTTGTTGTGTGATGCTCACAATGATCCTTGTGAGGGCATTTCTGCAATGGCAGGACCTATGCTTGAATTGTATGAGAAATATTGGTCTGATCACTCGACCATTCTCTCATTTGCTATTTTGCTTGATCCTCGATATAAATTACATTTTCTGAAGGAGTTGTATGGTGTCCTCTATGTTGAGGATGAGGTTGAAAGGAGGGTAAGTGTTGTTTACAATGAATTTGTTAATTTGTATATATATTATTCAAAAGTTGTACTTTGTTCTTCTTCTAATTCTTTTGTTCAAAGTAACTCATCTCAAAGTACAACTGAGTTTAGTACCAGTCGGCCTCGAACATTTAAAAAATCCAATCTATTTCAAGTCAGTGTTTAGTTTATTAAAAGTTCAATTAGCCTTTTGTTTTTATATTTCATTTTTTTGTTCCAATTACATTTTACTAACTAATTGTTTTTTTTTATGTTAGAACTTCGATGCCAATTTAGCTGCTTCTAGGAGTGAAAAATCAAATGTTGACTATTATATTACTTTTCTCCTTCTCCCTTGTGCTGATGATACCAAGTTTGATATTTTAGAGTATTGGAAAGCACAATATGTTCCTTTCCCCGTACCTTCAAACATGGCTAGAGATGTTTTAGCCATTCCCATCACTTTAGTTGCTTCTGAATCTTCATTTAGCATGGGGGGTCGGATTTTAAACAAGTTGAGGGCTAAACTCTTGCCTAAAAATGTTGAGATATTTGTGACAACCCGTAATTGGTTGTATGGGTTTGAACCCCAAGGAAAAGGATGAATATTATCTTATTGTTGTGAAAGATTCTGCAATTGGTGAAGATCCAATTCCAGAGTAAGGTAAAAGCCTATTAATTTTTCATTCTGTTTTGTTTTCCAATATTGTTTATGTTTGTATATATGTTGCAATGTATGTATGTATAATTTCTATTTGTGTATATATAATTTCTGCTTGTATATGTGATATTATGTTTGTATGTGATATTTGTTCTCGTATATATCATGTATGTATGGTTTCTGTTCTGGTATATATTATGTATGCTTATGTTCTAATAGATTCTATATGCTTCTATTCTTATAGATTCTACATGCTTCTGTTCTTTTTTTGACTGTTTGTATTTATGGTTTCTGTTTGTATATATGGGTTCTATATGCTTTTGTGCTATTAATGTTTCTAATGATGTTCATATTACTGGTTGCAGTCTGTTGCTGGTTGCTGATTGTTGTTTGTTGATGGTTGTTGATTGTTGTCTGTTGCTGGTTGCCCTTGTTTTAATTGTGCTGGTTTCTTAGCTATGTAAGTTAAGTTACCCATTATTAAAGCTTGATGGTAGCATTTTATCTTTTAATTGCTCGATAAGGATATTTCTGGTAGTAAAGTTGAGCTTTTATGTTGTAAAATTTTGTTATAAGATCTGAGAGCTTAAGTGTTCACCAAACAAACTTGTGCTGTATTTCATAATTTCCTGTTTGTAAGATTATAAGTTTAAAGTTTACTAAGTTGTACACTTTTATGTTGTAATAAACTTCTATCTTATTCAAGAATAGTTTTCCTTATTCTGTTTAAAGTTCACTTATTATGTTTAAAGTTCATGTAATTTTAAAGTTCATTTATTCAGTTTTTATCAACTTAAATAATCAACAAAGACTCACAGTTACAATTTCTAATATTATCCAATAAATTTGGCTTAATACAACTTTTCCCCCCTAAAGTATACCCGATTTCTCAACTTGCCCCCAAAACTTCATTTTGCCCACTTTTTTCCCTTAAACAATTCGCCGTTACCCATTTTGCCCCATTCCGTTTTCCTTTTCCGTTAAAAAAAATTCAGCCAATAACATACTGCCACGTCATCGATGGGTTGACTAAGTCAATCTGTCTGGTTTTATTTAAAGGGTAAATGACATGTCAAGTCTGTCAGGTTTGTTTTTTTGTTTAATTTAGTCACTGAAAAGTCTATTTTTACCTTAATTGACCCCTATTTGTTTCTAATTTTTATAATTTAGTCCATTATTTGCTATTATTATTAATATTATTTTATTAAAATGTTAATATTTAATAAAAATAAATAAAAACAAATATTTTAATACTAAATTAGTAATTTTTTAGATTAGAATTCCAATTAAATTCTAATTATTAATTCTAATTTCACTATATTTGAATTATAATTTTTGAGTAAAATTCAAATTATATTCGAATCATGTTCGTAATATATTCAAATCATATTCAAATTATATTTGAATCATCTTCTAATTATATTCGAATTATTAATTCGAATTTTGCTATATTCGAAATATATTTTTTGAGCAAAATTCAAATTATATTAGAATTATATTTGAACCATGTCTATATTATATCTGAATCATATTAAAATTATTTTCGAAATATAATTTGAATATGATTTGAATATAGTATGAAAATGATTCGAATATAATTCTAATATAATTACATGTTTTTTCAACTATTATATTCGAATCATGTTTAACAGATAATTATATTCGAATCATGTTTAACAGGTAATTATATTCGTATCATGTTCGTATTATATTCAAATCATGCTCGTATTATATTCCAATCATATTTAGAATATAATTTGAATATAATTCGAATATAATATGAACATGATACGAATATAATTACCTGTTAAACATGATACAAATATAATTACCTGTTAAACATGATTGAATATAATTACCTGTCAAACATGATTCGAATATAATTACCTGTTAAACATGATTCGAATATAATAGTTCAAAAAACATGTAATTATATTAGAATTATATTCGAATCATGTTCATATTATATTCGAATCATATTCAAATTACATTCGAAATATCATATTCAAATTATATTTCGAAAATATTTTTAATATGATTCGAATATAATATGAACATAATACGAATATAATTACATGTTAAACATGATTCGAATATAATAGTTGAAAAAACATGTAATTATATTATAATTATATTCGAGTCATATTCGAATTACATTCGAAATATCATATTCAAATTATATTTCGAAAATAATTTGAATATGATTCGAATATAATATAGACATGGTTTAAATATAATTCTAATATAATTTGAATTTTGCTCAAAAAATATATTTTGAATATAGCAAAATTCGAATTAATAATTCGAATATAATTAGAAGATGATTCAAATATAATTTGAATATGATTTGAATATAATACGAACATGATTCGAATATAATTTAAATTTTACTCAAAAACTATAATTCGAATATAATTCTAATATAATTTGAATTTTGCTCAAAAAATATATTTCTAATATAGTAAAATTCGAATTAATAATTCTAATATAGTAAAATATATTTCTAATATAGTAAAATTCGAATTAATAATTCGAATTAATAATTCAAAAAATATATTTCTAATCATATTCAAACTATAATCCAAGTACTCAAGCTCATTTTCATTTAAAATCAACATCATTTCATTAGCTTTGATTTGGCAATGGGTACCCACAACATGATGCATCCCAGCATACATCTCAATTGCAACATTTATACAAATCACTAACCATGCTTTCACTCAACAAGCATACAAAGCATACATGCATAAATCATTCACACAAACATTCCCAATTACTCGAGAACTCAGCTCTGATACCACCAAATGTAACCCCCTTAACCCGGCCTAGACGGTTGACCCGAATTAAGAAAGTCACACGGGGAAAATCAAAGTCAACCCGAAAATCAACCTTGATTAACGACCCTTTTTTCTTTTTAAACTTGTCTAGATGCACATTAACCCTAGATATGATCATTCACACAGCATGCTCAAAGATCATACACATCAGAGATCATTCAGGGACCCAATTGCACAAATTACAACTTTAGGGACCAAATTGTAAATTCTGGAATTTATAAGGACTTTATCCAAATTAAAGTTACCAATATAAGATTAGTCAGGTTTCATGCTTCACTGCCAAATTTCAGCTCAAATGAACATCCCAAACTCATACAATTGCATAAACAAGTTTCAGGACCAAAATACAAACATTTCAAAACATATAACTGCCAATGTCAGCCCCCAACGGTCAGGTGTTCCGAAACAGGGAGAACCTGTTTCGAAACGTGGGGCCGTTCCGCAACGTGTTCCAAAACGAGGGCTGGCAGAGGACTTTCCGTTTCGGAACGGTGTCTTCCGTTTCGGACGCCTGGGCTATTACAGGGCACCCGTTCCGAAACGGTAGCTGCCGTTCCGATACGGCCTGCACAGAATGCAGTGAAATGGCTGCTAAAACACACAATTGATCAACCATACATGCTTCAAATGCAACCAAACTTTACCAACAAGACATTCAACATGTAAGGAACATAAATGCATCAACCAATCATCATTATGGCATCAAATATGAAAAGCCCCAAATCTAAAGGCATGCTTCCTAGTAAGCAAACCATTCAAGTATTAAGTCTCCAAATCAACCACATAAAGGCCAATTACATGATCCAGCATTAATGACATCTTTAAACAAACCTAGGGAGTTCAAAACATCTCCCAAAACATCCACATAGGTCCCCCATTGCCAAATGCCAAAAGCTAAAGGTGTTTAAGAAAACCTTCCCATACTTGAGCTTAACTTCCACTTGATTGCTTGCCTTCCTTGCTGCCCTCAATGCACCTTAATGTTCTGCATTATTGGTTTAAGAAAAAGAGAAAGAGAGCGTAAGCAAAAGCTTAGTGAGGAAAGCTCATTAAAACCATTCAATAATGCATTTATAAAAACTCATTTATAAATCATTCTTCAAGCAACATTACACATGCTCTTTAACCTTTAAACAAGCAATACATGCTTCCATACCATTACATGACATATTGGCAACAAGTGATACATTTCACATAAGATTCACACATGGACTTTTAAACACCATTGTGATCTTATAATAACCAATGACCACACATGGACTTTTAAACACCATTGTGTCCTTAACCCCATGGACTTTTAAACACCATGGATCCATGGACTTTTAAACACCATGACAAGGACCACACAAGGACTTTTAAACACCTTTGTGTCCTTAACAAGGATCTCCCAAGGACTTTTAAACACCTTGGAGTCCTTAGGTAACCAAGGCTTACACAAGGAATTTTAACCACCTTGAGCCTTAACCAAGAACCAACCATGGACTTTTAAACACCATGTTGTTCTTAAAATACACAAGACTCATCCAAGGAATTTTAACCACCTTGATGATCTTAACCAAGAACCATCCAAGGACTTTTAACCACCTTGATGTTCTTTAAAATACAAGGCTCACACAAGGACTTTTAACCACCTTTGTGACCTTAACCATCACTTGCCAATGTGCATCAATATCACCAATAACTCACTGTTTTAAAGCATTTTACAAAGCCATAAACATCATGCATCTTTAAGCATCAAACCACATTTAAACATTGTTCAAAAACAAGGAACTCTTACCTTGAGCTTCCTTCAACACATGGCTTATAATCACAGCAAATATACATGCTAGATATGCTTTCAAAACAGATTTTAAAGACATGCAAACAACCACATTGCATTCAACCAAAACCATGGCCATCACCAAGAGAGTTTAACCGAAAACTTACTCTTGAGCTTAGCTAAGTTGCTTAGACTTAAACTAAGCTCCCAAACCTTCAAAACATTGGTTTTAAAAGCCGAAAACCAAAATCCACTCACCGATTCCGTTTCGCTTCTTGCCGAAACACCAAATCAAGCTTCCGGATCACCACCACTTGGATCCAAAGATGACTCCCCTGTTTTAAACACATTAAAGCAGAGGATTAATGCATCATCATGCATTAATAGCTTCAATGAAAGCACCTAAACTCGCTGCTCTCATCCACACTCCATTTTCGGCTACCAAACACAACCGAAAATGCATCCAAACAACTCCTCAACAATGCCCAGCCAAAATCCATCAAAACTAAACATCCTTTAACATCATTTAACATCTAAAAAGGACCTAACAACATCCTTATACCTCCAGCAACATCAGATCCACAAGATCACTCCAAAAACAACCAAGAATCACAAGCTAAACTTAGGAAATTCAACCTATCCGGGATTGCATTAATTAAAACTCAATTCCATATCAATTTAACATTCATTTAACATCAAAATAACACCTTAAAACACAGCCCAATCAGATCATACGAAAATCCACCAAAAATCACCAAATCTTGCATTTTAAGCCAAGATCCATTACACAACTTTAAAACCATTTATAAATCATCAATTAAGGATTGAGAACTTAGGAATTTCAGTAAAGAACTGAGAGTTTAGAGGAGAAGGACGTTCTTACCTCCAAACTTGAGTTTCTTCCTTTTTAGAACCAAAAAGCTTGTAGAATCAATTAGCAAATGGTGAGGTTTTGTTAATGAGATGATTAGCAATCAAAAGAGGATTGAATTGAGATGTTTAGGTGACAAAATCAGAGGAAAAACTCTGGAGAAAGATGTTTGGTTTGAGAGAAAATGAGAGAAAAGGAAAATGAGATTTTAGGAAAAATTAGTTAGAAATAACTTCCCTCCACTTTCCTTTTGTTTAAAAATCAGAATTAAAACATTAAATATCTTAGAAAAATCTGGAGAAACTCCCTTTGGGTAAATAGCTCCTTAAAGATTCAAAGTTTCAATCCTTTCTAAAACAGTCACGCAGTTTTCAAAAATTACATTTTGGTCACTAGCCAAAATGTCACCCTTCCAAACCTCATTTTGTAAAATTGATTTCACAGTTCACTTATATATATTAAAAGAGGATTTTAGAACATTTTTCCATATTTTTAATGCAACCCGAACTAGGCTTTCCTAATTTCACTCTTTTAAATTCGAACAGCACTTTGACCGAACCGGTCAACGCCCAAAACTTCTAAGCCCTTAACCGGGGCGTTACAAGGGTAACGAAATGGAGGAAAATGGGTAACGACGAATTGTTTAAGGGGAAAAAGTGGGCAAAATGAAGTTTAGGGGGCAAGTTGGGAAATCGGGTATACTTTAGGAGGGAAAAGTTGTATTAAGCCAATAAATTTTGATCAAGTTATGTTAATTAAATAAAAAGACATTCATTCAAGTTATGTTTTAATTCATCTAAAAAATAATTAAAATTAAATGTCTTAATTATAAGAATTGAACCAAGTATATCCTTTATCTTTACTTAGCATTAATTTTTACTAACTATAAATATACAATTTATTAACACTTGACATTATTTATTATTAACTTAAAAGATAATTTTTACTTATCATTAACCTAAAAGTTAATTTACTAAGTATATACAATTTATTAACACTTAATTTTTACTATGTATATATGTATCACTTAAAAGTTAATTTACTTAGCATTAACCTAAAAGATAATTTTTACTAAGTATAAAAAGTTATTTATTATTTTTAGTTTATTTTAAAATTTTAAATTCATCAGATAATAAATTCTTCAAATGTATGGTAATTATCATTATCAATAAGTCAGGTCAATATCAATTCAAGTCAATATCAGTTCAGGTCAAGAACATGTCGGATTCAAATCAGGTCGGGTTTAAAACATGTCGGGTCCAAACAAGTTTGGTAAAATCGGTTATCTGCCAGGTCAGTCTCGGGTTCAGGTTTGTTCCGGTCGGGTGCAGGTCGAGTTTGGTTACTATAGTAACAAGTCAAATTCGGGTTTGAGTCGTTTTCAGTCGGACGCAGGCCAGATTCGGTTACTACAGTAATAGGTCTAATTCGGGTTCCGGTCAACAACAGTCGATTACAGATCGAGTTCAAATCATTGAATCCTCAAGTCAAACTAAATTCTAACTCGATTAAGTTTCAATCAAGTTACCAAGTCAGGTCAATTTTTTACATCCATATCGATGCTTACAAGTTCTTTCCAAAGAAAAGAGTTACACAACTTTACAATCTGTTTAAGGATCTTAGAAGGTAGGATAAACATTCTACACCAAAAATTTTAAATACTGAAAGTTACCGCTTGGATGAGATATAATCATCCTCCAAAAGAAAGGCATCTAAAAGGTCAACTCCTAATTCTCCTGAGGGGTGTGTAAAATAATCCGATTCGATCATCCGTTAATTCAATCTGAAATTCGGATATTTGATGTATTTTTTTAATTTTTCAGATAATTTAAATTCGATACGGATAGTTATTTCATATTCGGATCGGATATTCGAAAATTTAAATTTTTTTATAGGCACGAGTCTTGTTATATTCGATACTTTTACTTGTTATATATGATGGATAAAAATATTGTTATATTTAATAATTTGTTGATTTTTATATTCGAAAACCTAATTTTTTCATGGATAGACCGTCAAATTAAAAAATCAAATAAAGTCATAAATTTTGGATACTCGGATATTCTAATATCCGATCCGAAAATTCGAATATCCAATTTTTTCGAATCAGATACAAATTGCTATTTAGGTGATTTGAATATTTAAAATTTCGTATCGGATCCGATCCAATATCCAAAAATAAACACCCCAATCCTCCACCAGTTCTGCACAATCTAAACAAAAAGACTCTAATTGATCAGGGGACTCCCAAATACCTAACAGATAAAGAACCAATCTTAAAATCATATTGAACTGTCATCCTTTGTATTTTTGAAGATGAGACATTCACTTTTAAAGACATTCATCTGAAGCCCCAACAATACGCAGAACACACCCATAATCCTCTTAGCAACCCTAATTGAATCAATTTTACCTTTAGTAAAAACTAATTTTTTTTTATATAAATAACTATGAGATATCCGATCGGTTCAATTTTTGGTCAGATTATTATAATGTTTTTGATTATGGAATTATTAAATTTAATATTTATAATACGAAGAGGCATCTTAGTAAGGTGTTTAAAATTTACAGCATTAATGTTATTGGTTTTACAATTCAAAAATCATACAATTTTTTTCATGATAAAAATAAATCGTTATAATCAATTTATCACATAGTAAATTGAATTTGTTTTTTCATTTGATTCTCTTCCTTTACAATAAAAAAAATTATATAATTAAACTTGTACAAATGTAATAAAAATAAATCAAAACTCTATAATTTTTCATAGATTTGAATGAGTATTATATGTTCTTATCTCCATTGTAATCATAGTAAAAAGGCAAGGGGACTGATTTGAATGCTCTGTACTTTCCCACATTGTTCAGATGCTCATTCTCCAACCTGATCAGTTGATAAACCAAAGTAAGAATTAGTCCGATTTGTTCACATGTCATGTTTCGGTATTCGAAAGCAAAATGAAACATATCCGTTCCCGACACTCAAACTCGAATTCAAATAACATAGTTTGCAAGTGTAAAATATTACATGCTGGAAAGTAACTCTCAAGTAAATGTAGATCCATGTAATGACTGCTGATATTATTCTACATGTTCATGTCAAACACGTCCTATTCGATATTCAAACCCGAATCCAAGTAACATTAAGAACTGGTAAAACTAGCAGCAAAGAGGTTGGAAATTACCTGAAGAAATTCCAAATGCCACGGCGAACGATCTCCAAGCTAGCCACGACTGCAACCAAGGCATTCTTGTGCAGGAACGGTACTGTTTGAATGCCTAACACTTGCTGCATCCAAGCAAGTCTCAGTACACAGTTCAACACCTGCAAATTTACCTAAGTGTGAGTATGCAATTACAAAACTGTTTCAAAATCGATCGAAATAATCAATCCGATACCATGGATGACCCTAAACTGTTGTTGGAGAAACAAGTGACATGAATTCATTGCTTTCGAAATGCGTAACACGAACGCTTACCATGGCTGCATAGTACACCCCTTTGTGTGGTAAAGCAAGCTTATCTCGAAGCCAAGGGTTGGTCGAATTCCTGTTAAGAAGACCCCAATCTCTGACAATGTCCCAGTATAGGCTAGCCATCGTCGCAATGCCCGAAGTTGCAGCTGCCAAGACCAGCCAAGTTGTAGTTTTCTCAACTTGGTGTTGGTAAATTGCTCTAGTGACAACCGCAACTATTGTTGACAAGCATTTTAGACCATTGAGACCATGTGCAGTATCTTTTTCTTCAAGCAAACGTCTAACACACTAACAAACATAAATTATAAGTCAAACCATTAGAGAAAACCGGGAACGATTATATCTCCATACTCGTATCCACATTTACATCGAAACAAAAGAGAGTTTCGATTTACCTGAAGGAAACGGATCCAATATGGAATAATGGCAACGACTATGTAAAGTACATTATAAACTTCACTATCCCCACAGGTATTCGATCTCTCTCTGAAGTTTCCCCATCCATAGTAGCAAATGTAGAATTCCAAACATCTAATGGCTTGAACCTGGTAATGTATGAAGTATCAATCAGAAAACAAACCATATTGAAGTCACATGTGTGTTTAGGGTCCCTGTACCCATGTCCAAATACGTATCGAACACGGGTATATGATACAACTATCAATGGATTTTATCAGAAAACAAACCATATTGAAGTCACATGTGTGTTTTATGGTCCCTGTACCCATGTCCAAATACGTATCGAACAAGGGTAGATGATATAAGTTTTTCAAGAAAAAATGAAGAGTTGGAACATTATAGGTTGGCTCGAATATCTAACCTGGCTAGTAAGCTGATCTGCCAAGAAAAAGTCGGGGAGAGTGACCTACAAGACGGTATGTGAAGATTATTATCTTTCTTATTGCACCACTTGTAGAATTAAAGAACTCCACACCGCCAGTGTACGGAATAATAATCCGTATAGGATAATCATTTTATATGAAGGCTTGTTACCTTGTAAAGAGGTGCACAAACACAGTGAAACGCACATCTGATAAGAAAGAATCGACTTGAACGGTATATGATATTCAAAGGGCAGAATGTTATTGAAAGGACAACCTGCAAAACAGGAAAAACAGTGATCAAACATATGCATTGGACACAAGTCTCGAACACGGATGCTTTAGGAAAATTGAAAAGTGAGAGAAACATAACTCACATTCCACGCTCACACCCGAATACGAGTATCATAGAGAGAAACTAAAGGAAAAAAAAGAATGTGTTCTATATATGACTTACAATGAGCAAGAACATGGGAATTAGTTCTGTTAAAGTTCTGAAGCTGTTAGTTCTTGGGTCCAAGTCCATATCCAAATGTGAAATCACACCAGCTAATGCAAGCAGTGAAAGACCGCTGCTAAGAAGAAGCACTTCCCTGTATCCCAACTCTGTTCCTTGCTTGAAACCGAATATGAACGGAAAGTTGATTCGATAACGCTTCCAAAAGTATATATTTCCAGCACACATGAGCATATGCAAAACAATGTAACCAAACAGGCTGCAAAAAATGAACCAGAGGCATCAATATTTTCAGTGAGTACACTAGGAGTCCTTTAGTTCAATACTCGGAAATGTGTCTGAACAATGATACTTAAATAAAAAGAAGTCCGAGCAACAAAGAAACATACCTGTAAAGTGGAAATATGTTGACCATGTATCTCTCTCTGCCCTGACTCTTAAGAATATTTCTAGCATGTATACTCACAATAATTGCCACTATAAGTGCAATGGAGCAACCAGAAAAGAAGCCTGAAAGCGAAGAGAAACTATCAGTTAAAAACAGGTAAATGAGATGCAAACTCAACAGCTATAAGAAACAAAGATAGATGAACTGATATAGTCTGTAAGAATTTGTTCTACAAAGATGCTTTGAAATGAGGCAGGCAAACTCTTTACCATAGAGAAATGTAATTCTATGTCTTTCTTTCTTAGCTCGTGGCCTTAGAGATTTCATTCCTTTTCTATGATTTCCATTAGCAAAGTGTTTAACATAAGTCTCCTCAACCTTTTCCAAAAGCTTAGTAACCTGTCAAGGAATGGACCAAATTTAGGGACAAAAGGAAATTCAATCGAACCGCGTAAACAGGTTCTTATTAGCCATTTCTAACCTCAACAGAACTACCAAGATAAGATTTGTCCACCATTTGCATGTAAGTTCTCGACACATTTCGCGTTGTGACCTGCACTAGGATGAACCGGAAAATCAGTACAAATAAGCCATGATCCTTGTTAATTTTGGCAGATTGAGATATAGAAAGTGAAAAGGATTAGACCTTGTCATATTTCTTCATGATCTTGGAAAATGCCAACTGATTCAAGAAGCTGATAAATCAAATACACAGATGATTAACTACAAAAACAGATAGATTTGCATTTTGTTTATAGTTTTGCAACGAACAAAGGAGGAAGGATTGGTACCAGTAGCTCTTCAAAAGCCTAAGCTTTCTATGGAATTCGACAAAAGCTTGAGAGATTTTTTCCTCTGCAGTCCTCAGTTCTTGCCTGCCAAATGACAAATCGGATTTCGAACTTTGGATTACACTTCTTAGGATTGATATAGGAGTTTCAAGCTCCACATTGATCTTTACATGATCCAAGACTTTTAATGGAGCTGGTCTAAAATGTTTATTATAGGCTTTCTTCATTTCTTCTCCTGAAATTCCCTCACTGTTCATCTCTAGTTCTTGGATAGCATCCATTGGAGTCCTTCCTACATATGGAAAAACAGATTCAAAACATCAGAAAACTTGGGATTGTTTCAACATAAAACAAAATTGGATTATCATCCTTAATCCTTACCATGTTTTGCACCATGGATGGGATGAGCCACTGATGAAGAATGTGAAGAAATGTCATGATCAGAAAGATGAACCATATCAGCTCCTCCAACAACTGGATTATCAACCTTAATCCTCAGAGCAATCAAAGCATTCATTTGCTTGCTCAACTCATCTGCTTCCACCGTAACTTCTTCGACCTTTTTCTTATAAAATCTAAGAACCTTGTTGAACTCATCATCAAGTCTCCTAAAGAAGAGCAACTCAAACTCACCACCTTCTTCACCTGACCTGAGAAACATTGTCTGGTAAAGCCCTTCAACCCCTCCTTCTTGAACTAATATAACTTCATCTTCATGGCTCTTCGTCGAAGAAACCGGTTTATGCCGGTTGGTCAGTCCACTAAATGCCCTATAAAGCGATGCCCTTCTCTTCATTTTTCCTGTTGTTGTTGTTGTTGTTGTTGTTGCAGCCGCTGCCATTGTCGACTGTGGCTGGTTTTGTTGTTTGAAATATACTAAGATGTCTTTCAACATTGATTTCAGTTTGATGTAATCCATGTATGCTTCCTGCCATTCTTGCACCATCTGCACTGCAAATTCCTTCCCAAACTTCATCTTCTTCAATCATAAACAAATTAACTTAAAGAAATATTTGATGTTATGAGACTCGAAAAACTCGAAATTATATAGAGGAATTCCAATTTCCAAGGGAATGAGTTGGTTTCGTTGTTTCTTACCGGCTTTCCTTTGATAATGTCGTGAATGTCATTTTCTGGTACATAATCTGAAGTTGAAAGCCTGGATTCGGAACTTTTGTTGCCAGTGTTCTGTTCTAAAGGTGGCTTATGTTATTTTGTTATGTTTGGTTTATTTTTGTTTCGGTATTGTTTTATTCGGGGTTGGTTGGTTTAATGACTTCATTGCCCCTCTAAACTATACATTTTTTTAATTGGCCTTTAAAGTATTTTTGAGACATTGTCTTATTAACTAAAATTCGTGACCTCATATGTTCCATCCATTAATTTTCGTTAAAAAAAAATCATTGGACCCGAAAAATAGAGCTTTCTAAGACTATATTTAACAGTTCCAAGGAACGTTATGGGGAAGCAATCTAGCCTTAGAAAACTCCTCACGTTGTGGTTATTTTACATACAGAGCTCGGTCATGGGTAGTGACAAAAAAATAGAGGACGAAACTGTTAAATCTTGTAGCTTTCAAGCAAAGGGTATTAGCACGAGGAGACAACGGATGAAAAAAAAGTTGAAGAGACGTACCTTTTCAAGCTAAACTGAGTCTAAATAGAGGAATAAGATGAACGGTTCATATTAAGGATTAAAATGAACAAAAAATAAAATTTGGTATACTTAATTTGCAATTCACTCTTTTTATTTTAAGTTAGCTTATTTTTTTGTTAATAGAATGACACGTGACACGTTCTGATTGGCCCGTAAGAATTTCTTTTAACAGATGTTAACGGAGGGACATATGAGGTCACGATTTTTAGTTAAGGGAGCAAAATGACTTGAAAAATACTTTAGGGGTCAACTCGGGAAAAAGTACATAGTTTAGGGGGCAATTGAATCATTAAGCCTTGTTTTTTCGAACTGGGGTGAGTAAACTCTCTTAAAAAAATTGAATTTTTCGATACGAAAAATCTCGACTCAATTTAATTTGAATTTATAAATTCGATTCAAATTAAATAAAATTTGAGTTATAAAATGAGACACGAATAATTCGAATAGCTCAAAATTTTTAGTATTTAGTGGATCAATTTTTAAATTCGAGTCGAATCACTCAATTGTGTCTGATATTGCATATGAAGAAATATATATATATATCGTAGAAAGTCATTTAAATGGTAACAGATTAGTATTATAATATTATAAATATTAATTATTAAATTTAATAAAAATAAATAAATAATTTCAACCATCACTGCAGCATTGTAACTGCGGAGCCTAATAATCACAACCGATTTGCTTGTCAAGTGGTGGAGAAGTGATAGTTTGGGTGTTTGTGGTGGAAGTAAAAATATAGAAGAATATAAACAATGATTTAGAGTGGTTCGACTTTCTAACCAAAGCCTACATCCACTACCTTAGCTTCTCATCAAGGATTTCAACCAATTCAGTAAGAATTCTTCTCCTTTTCTAGGCTAAGTAGGCAACCATTTACAACCTAGACTTATAACCCGAGCCTAACATCCAAAGCTCAGAGACTGAGCTTTGGGAACTCTCTCTAACAAGAGAAACTTAGCAAACTGGAAATCCCTCTAAAAGATGATTGTTTACACTCTTAAGCTCTCACCCAAATCCTAATACACTTGAGTATACATTGACATTTTAGCTCAACAAGTGTAGTCTATACAAAGAATGAGGAATTAAGCACTAAGACAAATTTTCATCATAATGTTGTTGACTTGTGGATCATTAGTCTTCCATAGGTGCTTTGAGGTCCATTTTATACTCTCAATTGAGTTTGTAGCCATTAGAGACCGTTGGAATTGAATTGGAGCCGTTGGGGGTCTTTATTTTTCGCATTAAATGTTGTTCTGGAGCATACCGTATCGGTACGCGGGTAGCCGTATCGGTACGGGTTCTTCAGGAACTAGCCGTTATGCTTCCCTCAGCTGATGCATATCGATACGCGTAAGGACGTATCAGTACAACCTGCAATTTAAATGGTCGTTGGGTTTGACACGTAGGCGTATCGGTACGCCACATAGTGTATCGGTACGACCCTATTCGTATCGGTATACTTAAGTTATACCGATACAGTTTTTGTCTATTGGAAAAATATTATAGTTGAAACCCTAAAAGGTATCGATACGGTTGTGTTGAAAACTTGATTTTGGCTACTTTAAAACATTTTAAACACTTTCCAAAGCCTTATAAAACCCATCAAACACATTTTTCAAGTTGTTTTGACTTAAAATCATTTTTGAAACCTTTTCAATTTAGTCCAAAACTATTTTTTAATTATTATATCAAAACAAATATCTTAACAATCTCCCCTTTTTGATATATTAAAACCAACTTGAAAAATTGTGTTTGACATTCCCCCCTTAGTAAAATAAATTTTGAATAAGAGACTATAGATTCAAAAGAGTTAAAAGTTCCCTTTATTCATTTGAAAATTCAATTTTTCAAAATTACAATGGAGAGTTAAAAAATTTGACAAAAATAACATTTTTGTTTAAAATTAGCTCCCGTTACTCAAAGCATCAAACAAATGTTAGTCCAACAAATATATAATTATCTAGTTGAAATAAAATAAATAGAATTTTAAAAAATAAATAAAATCATCTAGAACTTTACCACTTGAACCAAAAGGAGGATGTGAAGCTGTAACGCCCTGATGTTGGGCCTAGATGTTTAAGAGTTCGAATCGGACTGGTCGAGAACAGTTCGAATCTTTAAGGGAGATTTAGGGAACACCTAGGTCGGGATGCTTTAAAAATATGGAAAAATATCTAAAAATCCTCATTAAATATGTGAATAATTATGGTGAAAACAATTTTACAAAATAAGGTTTGGAAATACTACATTTCAGTGTAGTGACCAAATCGCAATTTTTGCAAAAGTTAAATAGTGTCTGTTTTGTAAAGGATTGGAACTTTGAATCTTTAAGGAGCTAATTTTACCAAAATGTTTTTAATCAGATTTCTCCTTATGTTGGGTGATTTTATTAATGTTTTAATTAAGGAAATAAGATAATTAAAAGGAAAAAACCATCTTTGACTTTTCATAACTACTTTACGTCAATTTTCTCTCAATTTCTACTCAGCCAAACACATTTCCTCCATTAATTAGCTACTGATTCTCATCCATTTTGATGAGATTTCAATCTCTTTTTGATTCCTAATCTTTTCCTCACCAAATCCTCTTGTTTTCACATTGGATTTTCAAGAAAACTTGCCCAAATCAAGGAGAAATCAGCCATTAGAGGTAAGCTTCGTCCTTCTCCTCTAATGATCTGTTCTTTACTGAAATTCCTAATTTATCAATCCTTTGTTAATGATTTTTGAGTTGCTTTAAGGTTAGCATGAAATTGTGCTAAAACTTAAGATTCTTGGAGAGATCTTGAGGATTTTCGTAACTTTTGGTTAGGCTCGGATTTGAGGTTGATTTCTAATGTATTTTGGATGGTAATTGGTGTTATAAATGAGGTTTTATCAAACAAATCCCGAATAGGCTTGGATTCCTAAGTTTTGCATGCTAGAATGGTGGTTTTTGGGGTGGTTTTGGTGTTCTGTTATAGCTGGAGGTATAATGACACGTTTATGGTGATTTTTGGTGTTGATTGATGTTTAGAAATGTTTAGAAGTGATAGATCTTGGCTGGGCTTTGATTTGGGAGATGATTTCGGTTGTTTTTGGTAGCCGAAATAAGGTCATTGAGTAGAGCAACGAGTTTAGATGTGTGGCTGATGATTTCAATGCATGATGATGCATTAATCTTCTGCTCTTTTGTGTTATAAACAGGGGAGACATCTTCAGACGCCTTTGGTGTTGATCCGGGAGCTTAGATAGCGTTTCGGCAAGCAAGCGAAACGTAACCGGTGAGTGCGTGTGGTTTTAGAAGTCCTTGAGGGACAAAGAAACAAGGTTTGGGGATTTAGCAAAGGTTTGAAACACCTTCCTAAGTCCGGAAGTAAGTATGGCTAGATTGCTCTCTATTATGTGGTGGTTGCCCCTAAAGTGCTTTTACATGCTCATGTTTTGAGATAGATAAATTCCTACTGTTTTTATGCATGATTTATAGCATGAGATGCTGCTTGTAGAGATTTCATGAGATAACATGTTGCATTGATGAGTTTTGAGCTTTTGATTTAAAGCAAAGCATGAGTTATGATTTTGAAATGAGATGAGAAAAGCTTTGAGAAATGTTGCATTAAAAACAGTAGGTGAGATGATGTTTTGACATAATATATTGGCATAGAAGATGAGATACTTATCGGATATAATTGATCGATCAATAGGATGAGAGTGCACTGTAATCTAAAAATTCGTACGTACTCTTTGAAGTTGGGCAATGGGGGTAGTGCCATCCCAATCCAAAGTGAGAATCCGATGATGAGAGATACCATCAGGGTAGGACTTGGTGAAATACCCAAGCTTTGTGGCGATGAGAGATACCGCCATGAGAGTCCGATGATGAGAGATTCCACCGGGGTAGGACTTGACCTTGAGTCAAGCTAATCCGCATATCCGAGTAATAATGAAATGTGAAATGCTAATATAATATATGAAAATGCTTTTGATTCACATGTACCTAGTGATGAGATGATTTATGCTATGAGAAATGCATATGAGATTGTATATGAAATGTTTTGGTTTTCACAAGCATGCGTATGGCCTTGCCATGAGATTTGCATTGGTTTAAATGCATGAGATAGAATTGAGGTACATGTGTGTTCAAATGGAGAATTTCTTTGAAATGGTTTTCAAGCACGATATAGAATGAGCATGTTGTAGAAAATGGCTTTTGAGAAAGTGTTTGAATGTTGCATTGTTGTGTTGGTTTTCTTTAGAGCTTGCCTCACTAAGCAAATGTGCTTACACTCTCTTTTACCAACAATGCAGATAATTGAAGTGTTTTCAGTCTGCAAGAAGGTTAAGAACATCCAAGGAAGTGCAAAGCTCATGTATGGTGATGTTTTACATACTTTAGTAATGATATTTGGCAATGGGGCTTTATGGTTGTTTTGGGAGATGAGTTTTGGAACTCCCTATGTTTGTAACAAGTTTGGTGTGGCTTTTGGAGTTTGTAAATGGTTTTTTTGTGTGGTTTGAGGTTTGAAAGCTTATATTTGATTTTGTGGCTAGGAAGCATGCATATAGATTGAATGTTCATGTGTTTGATGCCATGCTCTAGCTTAAGTTCCTTAAACATGTTCTCTAATGTCTAAACATGTTGCTGGTATGTTATTGTATAATTTGAAGCATGTTTGTGTAACCCCCTCTCCGCGGTCTGGTCGACTGACCGGTTCGAATAGGCTACACGGGGAAAACTGATGTGAAACCCGTTAAGGTTCCACCTCGGTTAGCAACCCTAAAAATTTCTTTTAATTATACCTTCTTTAAAGGCATATTTAAATCCTATGTGATCACGACAACGGAATACGACACGAGATAAAAGCAACTAAGCCCAAACAACATGTTAAACAACCCATTTTTAAGTTTATAAGCAGGCCGTTTCGAAACACCCAAGAGGTGTATCGAAACGCCTTGACTTGGTCAATGACCCCAAGTCCACACGAGAAGGCCGTATCGAAACGGTGGTCAACCGTTCCGAAACACATCCAACGGTCAACTTCTCGTGGTCAACGACATATTGACCATTTCGAAACACCTGGATCCGTTTCGAAACCCCAAAATATCGGCAATTTCTCAAATTTCCAGTAGCAAAACTATACCGAAACAAACCTTAAGCATATCGAAACGCCTGGCCTGAAACAAAAGGTTGTATCGAAACGAGACCAACCGTTTCGATACACGGGCTGCGAAAAGATAGAATTTTGCTGGTTTTAGATACAAGGCAGCCCCAAAACTCAACTAAAACCTCCAAGACTCAACATACAACCAATCTAAATGGAAAACACCCTAATTGCACATGCTTAGCACACAACAAACATGTAGAAGCCAAACATTAGATGAGTCATCAACACATCAAGGTTTCAAGCCTTAGACAAGAATACACATAACATCCACAAAAGAGATAGACATTGCATTATAAGACATACTCAAAAACTTAAAAGGCCAAAAGCACATGCCTTTACATAAAGGTTCACATGCATCACTAACACATGTACTCATTCAAAAGCATATCATCTCAAACAAGCATTCAACAAGGCTTAACATGGTTTACAAATCCAAGCAAAGCATAAACATCATCAACACATATGAGCCATACAACGCTCATACAAAACACATAGTAGCCCTATTGCTAAACTATTACTTTATTTACTAAGTCATACTTGAGCAACTATAAAGCTTGGAATGTCCCTTCGCCTTGCTCCTTGCTAACTCTGCTACTGATATGCATTGTCGAAAATGAGAGTGTAAGCTAGAAGCTTAGTGAGGATGCTCTAAAAACCAAAACAATGACAATGCATGGTTCAAGCATATAATCCATATCACACACACACATACATAGGTATCAACATAGCAACCTAGCTAGCAACACAAGAGTCATAAACATGGCATCTTACATCATATTGAGCTCAACAATATAAATCATATATCTCAACATCATAACCATATGAACAAGTACATTGGCCACTATTAGTTTACTCAGATATGCGGATTTACTCTCAACAACAACATTACCTCGGTGGGATTACACTCATCACCGGACCTTGCATGGATGGGATTCCACTCATCATCACATGCCCTACAGATGGGATTCCACTCATCATCACGTATATATAAATGATTTCTGGTGGAATATTACATCACCGTACTCCTCCTTGATAACTTAACGCCACCAAGGCCACACGCGAATTTGACTCAAACGTGTGCACACTAATCCTAATGATCGATCATTTATACTCGGTAAGTTAACTAGTGCCAATTACCTTTGAACCACATCACAACAACCATCATTTATATCATACATACACCATCACATATATCAATGTATACACATATGAAATCAATTCACACCTCACAAGATCAATATAGGCATAGGCATTTAAAGCTCATTAACAAACAAGAAGTTAAACTACCAATTTAACTTCTACCTTGGAATGGCCTACCAAGCTCATTCCAATACCTCCACTACACACACTTGAACCAACTTTAAAACAATTTATACCCTAAACACAATACCTCCACTAAACTCTAGCTCTGGTACCACAATTGTAACACCCCCTACCCGGCCTGGTCGAGAACCGGGTCGGGGAGGGCTACCGCTGAACAATACGATATTCGGTATGATAAAATATCAATTCATAACATCATGTAATTATTGTAATATTAATAAATCATTACTAAACATGTGTTTTTGCCCAACGCATCAATATGGAACGGTTGACAACTTTAGGGCCAATTCGTAAGCTAATTCAAATTTTAGGGACTAAACTGTAAATATCGACAATTATAGGTCCTTTGGTGCAATTGATTATACTTTAATGACGTTCAACACAATAACAACAAGCTTGCAAATTTTCATGCAATTTGGAGTTTATTTGCTCAACTAATTAGCTTGTTCTAGATTTAGTGACCAATCTGTAAACACTGTTAACTATCAAATTATGCCTTTTTAACCAACCTAACCAACCCTGTATCGAAACACCCTAAGGTTGTTTTGATACGGGTATACGATGGTCAACCTTTGTTGACTTTGCCTTTAAACCGTATCGATACGAGTTTTGAAAGATATACAAAGAATAATCCCCAACGATGAATCTAACAAAAAACAAAGAAGAAAAAGATGAAGAAATTGGTGCAGCCCCCTTAGTCGAACTCTCTCTTTAACGATCTCTCCTCCTTGTAGTTGGGGGCTAGGCTTGTTATTTATAGGAGAAGGCTAGGTTAAAGTCCTTCTTGAGGAGGAAGTTAAGTTGGAATTAAATACAATATAATAAAAGAAATAAATCTCTTTTAGTTTATTATTTTATTCCTCCTAAAACTCCTCATTAAACTCTTGGAATTTAATCTCCTTTTAATCTCTTCATGGAACTTCAACTCTTCTAGGATTGGCTACCACTTCATCTTTATCATCAATTTTTGGCAATTGCCTAGGCAATTTGTTCAGCATGTCGTTCCTGCATTGCCTTGGCAACTTGTTCGGCATGTCTTTCCTGAATTGCCTTGGCAATAAATACCTGTACACACATGCAAAAACACACATACACAACATCTTTTTCCACAAATTTAACTAAATTATGAAATCAAGCATGACGGTGAAGAAAACTATAAAAATATGCATGAATGTGTAAAGTGTCTAGAAGTTCTATTTTATCTGCACATTCCAGCTCATATTATTACTGTTATTGAGCTCATTTAGGCATAATTAGGTGCATTGTAGGGCGCTTAGGTGTTCCCTTTTTGTAAGAGCGCAAGTGCACACTCTTGTCAAGTTATAGTATATAAGATGTTGAATCCCACAAGGATTGGATAGCTTGTCTAGTTGCTTAGTTCCTGCACAATGGTAAAGTAAAAACACAAGTGAATGATTGATTGAGATTGAAGAGTAAATAAATACACAAGTAAAAGGGAAGAGGTGAATCCGGTTGATAGGGCAGGCAGGGTTATGCTGCCACTTAGTGTGAAAACTACGTTGTAATAGGTATGAGTTATTATGTGCTGCCACGATATGCTGCCTCGGCGAGTATGGTGGGCGGAAAACTACGACCCTGTCACGCGGCCATAGCAGGTCACTGCCACTGCAGGTCACTGCCACTGCAGGGGTGTGTACTATCTCGGTAGGTGGAATGGAAAGAACTCTTGGCAGCAAGTCTGGCAGATACTCCAAGTTCGGCAGGATAGTCGACAGTGATCCCTCCTATCTCTAGGTTAGGATGCTCGAGATTGATAACTTGAGGACTAGTGTGGAACCAAGTCAGTCAACTCGGTTAGTGATCCCTTTTAGCTGCTGAAACTTGTGGACTAGTGTGGAACCAAGTTAGTCACGCCTTAGCACGTTGTGATCGTACTTAACCCTTTCGTGAGCCTTGCACTTTCGTGCCCGACAAATGGATTCTCTCAAACGACTGGTGTAGAAAGATTGAAAGAATGAAGAATAATGGATTAAGTAAACTTGGAAAATTTTATTGAAGAAATAACTCAAAACCCCAAAACAATTGTTTCACTCTAGTTACAACATAACCTTAACCCAATTAGGATTTAGAACATGGCGGCTGCGAAGAACACAAGTAAAGTCTATAGAAAACCTAAGATGATTTGAACTAGGAGTTACAATGGGTATTTATAGACTAGAGACTAGGTTAAGTCCTCCTCAAAGTAGAAGTCCTCTAAAGTAGCTTTCCTTCTTTAATATGACTTTAAATACTGACGTCTTTGCGTGGAATGTTGACTCTTTCTCGTTTGCCTTAGCCCGCAAGTAAGCTTGAGAATTTTGCTTCGGCAACCCTGGCTGCTGCTACAGACGTCAGAAAATCATATGAACGCCGACGATAGATTCAGGAGTTTTAGCTCTACAGATCGTGCTCCAGTTCTTCTAACTTCCATAGTCAGCTGCCGCGGGCAGCAAGGTCGGCAGCAACTCTGCTCGGCAGCAACTTACTTTTGTTAGAACTGATTCAGTACAACTTTTGGGTTTGCTCCTTAGTGTTGTGTCATCCGCTCCTCAGTTCCCTCGTTCAATTGTTAGTACCTACAAGCAAGAGTACACTAAAACATTATCTCTTGTTCAACAAATGAATGATAAGTTATAAAAGCAAGACAGAACAATGAAATACTGTAAAATGCTATGCATGAAACTAATTATGCCTAAAATGAGATTAAAAAGAGTAATAATAAGAGTTGGAAAGTGCATGAAATATAGGACTTTTGGACACTTTACACACCCCCAAACTCGAACTATTGCTTGTCCTCAAGGAATGCAACCTAAAGTACTTGCTCTAATAATAGTTAGAAAGAAAAACTTGTTTTTAACTTGATTTTCTGCCTCAAGGCCATGGCACCTATATATATATATATATATATATATATATATATATATATATATATAACTTAATGAAGGGAAATAAGCAAGAAAACAACTCAGAATTAAATTCCTCATGCACGTGTGATGTTTGCAAATCTGTAAACAAGCTGAATACGCAGAATAAAAGATTAAACAAAGATATTGTTGTAATTTAAAGGTTGCTGCCGAGGCAACACATTTAAGCACATTATTATTTTTAATCATGGCAGTGAGGGCTTCAGCTTATCACAACTACTCTTCCAGGTCTGACGTTGAGATAGGAGAAAACTACAGAACCCCGAACCCTTGGAGATTAGTCATCACGTGAAGGCTTTCATTCACTCATGCTAATTTGTCCGTCACAAGTAGGCTTTCAGATTCATGGACTTTGATAGCAGCGGAGTGTCCTCGTACATGATTCTTTCTAGAGCCTGTTGCGGGCACCTCTAGGGTAATACAACATTTTTCTTTGTTTTTGATTTTGCTACCTTTGCAGTTCTACATTTTTCTATTTCTTTTGCCTACCTCGGCGGCTACCTGCAATTATAGTTAGAATTTTGCAAAGAATTCTAAAAAAAAGAAATAGGCAGTGTTCATCAAATATTCTAATGCGTTCAGCAAGTAACAGAGATGTTTAAAATTTTTAGGCAAAAAAGAAAAAAAATCTAAGTCGTATTTCATGCTTTTCCCCAAGATTAAGTTTAATTTTTAATTAGGTGTGAAAATAAGGTAATCGACTATCCTATCATAGGCACAAGTCATAACAAACTTTTCTTTCCGATTATTAGTAAGGCAAGTACAATGCAATCTAAATGCAACTAAGAATGCCTACAAATGATGCGAGAGCTATCCCCCCCAAACTCGAGATAAGCATTGCCCTCAATGCACAAAACAAAAAAGTTAATTGGATTGGAGTAAGTAGGAGGAATAACGTCTGAAGTTGCTGCCAATAGCCGATGCCGACAACAGGCTTGATATTGCTGCCCTATGTTCCGCTTTTCTTGGGTTTGGATCTGCAAAACGGATTATGAGACGAGAATAAAGAAAACATAAAACAAAAGAAACCTAATCCTAAAACTACTCCTACCAAAAACAGTAAATAGATGCTTAGGTAAGGTTATGTCACAGTGGGGTTGCCACTCCCCAATGTGAATACTTCATGTTCTTTGATGACAGAGTCCCCTGTGTAGTGCTTTAGTCGATGCCCGTTGACCTTGAACTTCATCTCTCCTTTTATTGATTTTATTGTTACGACGCCATGTGGGAAAGCTTCGACTACTTCGTAAGGTCCTGACCATCTGGATTTTAGTTTTCCAGGAAACAGCCTGAGACGGGAATTGAATAGCAGCACTTGCTGCCCTGGCAGGAACTGTCGCTGCTGGATCTTGTTGTCATGCCATTTTTTGATTTTTTTCCTTGTACAACTTGGCGTTCTTGTATGCCTCCCGCCGAAATTCTTCCATTTCCAATAGATTGAATAGTCTCTTTTCCCCAGCCTGTTTCCAGTCCATGTTAACTACCTTGACTGCCCAATATGCCTTATGTTCTATTTCGACAGGGAGATGGCAGGCTTTTCCATATACGAGATGATATGGGAACATTTCTAACAGCGTTTTATATGCTGTTCGATATGCCCAAAGAGCATCGTCTAGTTTCAATGACCAGTCTTTTCTATTAAGATTTACAACCTTCTCCATAATAATCTTGACTTCCATGTTCGAAATTTCTGCATGCCCATTCGTTTGCGGATGGTAGGCTGCAACAATCTTGTGCTTGACCCTTACTTTCTAGAGTACCATTGCAATTATTCTGTTGTCAAAATGGGTGCCTTCATCGTTTATGATTGCTCTTGGTACTCCGAACCTTGTGAAGATGTTCTTTCGTAAGAATCGATGAACAATCTTTGCATCATTGTGAGGGGTGGCAATGGCTTCTACCCACTTAGAAACGTAATCCACTGCTAGGAGGATGTATAAGTTTCTGCACGTAGATGGGAATTGTCCCATAAAATCTACCCTCCCCCAAACATCGAATAGCTCGACTTCCAGGATTGTTTGCAGGGGCATTTCATTCCTTCTCGATATATTTCCTGTTCTTTGGCAGCTGTCACACTGTTTGTAAAATGTCTGAGCTTCTTTATGCAGTGTTGGCCAAAAGAACCCTGATTGTAGCACCTTTGCTGCTGTGTGCTGCCCACCGAAATGGCCTCCATATGGTGCTGTGTGGCATTGTGAAAGTATAGCCTGATGTTCATCCTCTGGTACACATCGTCTGATAACTTGGTATGCACAGTTTTTAAACAAGAAAGGCTCGTCCCAAAAATAATGCTTAGCATCATGTTGGAAACGTTTCATTCCTTGATAGTTTAGTCCATAAGGCAAAACATCTGATACTAAATAATTAACAATATCCGCATACCAGGGTGTGTCTATTGAAGTTGTTGTCGCTGCTTCTGCGTGAGCGGCATGTATTAATCCTTCAGCTTCTAGGGCGGTTACCATGGCAGAGACTAGAAAAAACTGTTCGTCAGGGAATTCATCCTAAATTTCACCGTGAGAGGTGTTTTCTTGTCTATTCTCAAGCCGAGAGAGATGATCCACCACTTGGTTTTCTGTACCGTTTCTATCTCGGATTTCTACGTCAAATTCTTGCAGCAGTAGGATCTACCGAATTAGGCGGGGCTTTGCGTCCTTCTTTTCAAATAGGTACATTAGGGCGGAATGGTCTGTATGAACTATCACCTTCGTGCCAATCAGGTAGGGTCAAACCTTATCGAAAGCAAATACTACTGCCATCAATTCTTTTTATGTGGTGGTTTAGATGGTTTGGGCGGTATTTAGTGTTTTTCTAGCGTAGTATATGACATGAAAGAGCTTATCTCTACGCTGCCCTAGGGCGGTGCCAACGGAAGTGTCACTAGCATCACACATGAGCTCGAAGGGTTGACTCCAGTCCGGGGGAACTACAATAGGGGCTGTGACGAGCTTCTCCTTTAATGTTTTAAACGCCTCCTAGCATGCTTCGTTGAAAATGAATGGCTTGTACTGTTCCAGCAAAGTACACATCGGTTTAGAAATCTTAGAAAATTTTTCAATAAATCTACGATAAAAACTTGCGTGTCCCAGAAAACTCCGTATGCCCTTGACATTGGTCGGCGGCGGTAAGTTGGCCATGACTTCGATCTTTGCTTTGTCCACCTCTATTCCTTGTGCGGAGATTTTATACCCCAAGACTATGCCTTTGTCGACCATAAAGTGGCATTTTTCCTAGTTAAGCAATAGGCATGTTTCCTCACATCTGGTCAGTACTTTTTCAAGGTTGCCGAGGTAGTTGTCGAAGCTGCTGCCAAAGACAGAGAAGTCATCCATGAATATTTCCATAAAGTCTTCGATAATGTCAGAGAAGATGGCCATCATGCATCGTTGGAATGTGGCTGGGGCATTGCACAAACCGAACGACATTCTTCCAAAGGCATAGATTGCATATGGGCATGTGAAGGTTGTTTTGGCATGGTCATCCGGTGCGATGGCGATTTGGTTATACCCTAAATATCCATCCAAAAAGCAATAGAAGGGTTTTCCAACAAGGCGATCAAGCATCTGATCAATAAAAGGTAATGGAAAGTGATCTTTTTTTGTTGCCTTATTTAACTTGCGGTAATCCATGCATATTCACCAACCCGTTACTGTTCGAGTTGGGATCAGTTCATTATTATCATTGCTTACCATAGTTAATCTGCCTTTCTTTGGTACACATTGTACCGAGCTTACCCATTCGATGTCTGCAATTGGATATATGATACCGACATCTAGCCATTTGATGATCTCCTTTTTGACCACTTCTCTCATGGCATCGTTTAATCTCCATTTGGCATCCACGGTTGGTTTTTGGTCTTGCTCCAACTAAATTTTGTGCATGCAAATGGCATGGCTGATTCCCTTTATTCTGCAATGGTCCAACCTATCGCTTTCTTATGTTGTCGCAGCAGTGCAGTTAGCTGCCGTTCCTGTTCATGCTGCATCTTGGATGAGATTATAACTGGAAGTGTATCATTAGGTCCCAGGAAAACGTATTTAAGTTGTTCAGGTAAGGATTTTAATTCGAGGGTAGGTGGTCGTTCAATGGATGGTTTGAACATCTTGCCCCCCTTTTCTGTGTAATTCACAGGTTCAAAGAACTTACCTGGTCTGTTTGTTATCCAATGGGCTTCTTCCTGTTCTTTCGTTTCCAGCTCCGTCCACTCATTATCTTCTGGACATCTTTCTAAATGGCTAACGTGGCAGCTGCTAAGTTTGCCGCCGGGGCAGTCTTGCTGTAAGCAGGGTCTATTTTCTTCCAGGTTGAATTCTGGGACCGCATCTAGTAGCTGGCATTCTTCCGGATCTTCAGCTTGTCTCATTGTAGAGCATTTAGGTGTTATCTATTTATGAGCACAAGTGCACACTCTGTCAAGTTATAATATAAAAGATATTGTCTCCCAAAGGGATTGGAATAGCTCATATGAATGGTTTCCTGCACAAAGATTTAGTAAATGCGCCATTAAATCTCATGATGTGGAAATATAAAAACACAAGTAAAGATAAAGATAGTGATGAGAGGAATGATAGGGAGAGATTAGGCGATAAGCTGGGTAAGACAAGTGCAGCTTAGTAGCTTGTGGACTGCATTGTAAGGCTTGAGTATGTTTTGCGCTGCCATGAATTGCTGCCTCGGCGGGTATGCTGGGCGGAAAACTACGACCCTATCATGCAACCGCAGCAGGTCACTGCCACTGCAAGGGTGTGTACTGTCTCGACAGGTGGAACAGAAAGAAGTCCTGACGGAAAGTCTGGCAGACATTCCAAGTTCGGCAGGATAGTCGATAGTGATCCCTCCTATTTCTAGGTTAGGATGCTCGAGATTGCTTAACTTGTGGACTAGTGTATAACCAAATTAGACAACTCGGTTGGTAATCCCTTTTAGCCACTGAAACTTGTGGACTAGTGTGAAACCAAGTTAGCCATGCCCCAACGGGTTGTGACCGTGCTTAACCCTTTCATGAGCCTTGCACTTTCGTGCATGACAAATGGATTTTCTCTTCAACTGACTGGTGTAGAATAATTGAACGAACAAAGAACATGGATTAAACAAACTCAGAACTTTATTGGAAACAACTCAAAACTATACAACCGTTTCCCCCAAATTACTTTACATACACGCGCCTAAACCCTAGAAGAGTTGGGCCGCGACCCCCAATACTCCAACTCATCTAGCTATCTCCTCATCTACTCTCACCGGCATATGCCGTTGATCCCTCACGACCTGCATGCCACTATACCCTTATATACATTGGGTATATATAGAGCTCATGACCTAAATTTGAGTCCTCCTTAAAGTAGAAGTTCTAAAAGCATATTTACATTAATTACAGACTCCTTTTTGACTTAAATATGGACTCTTTGGACGTTGCCTTCTTTCGCAAGTAAAGATAAGTGCTCCTATTTATCGGTCTTGGATCAACTCTACCGGCCGCTACAAGCTTCAAAAAAGTGTGAGACTGGGCTCATTGGGCTTAGGAAATTGCCCTCTTGAAATCGAGGCCCATCTTGGCTAAGTCGGTGTAACTCCTGATCTGGCAGCACTTGGCGGCAATACTGCTTTAGCAGCGTCCTTGGCGGCATCTTGAGATGCTTTAGTACAGCTCCTTTGGTTCCAGCTTTCTTGTCATGTCCTGTCCTTTCCTCTACTTTCCTAGCTATAGCACCTAAAAATATAAACTAAACTAAAACAATAACTTTTCTCCACCAAACATAAACTATTCAATAAAAGCATGGTAAAAGAGATGACGCTATTATAATGCATGCAATGCACCTAAATATGCCTAAATAAGCTCAAGAACAACAATAATAAGGGCAGGAATGTGTACAAAATATAGAACTTGTGGACACTCTACACTCATAGATTGATATACGTTCAGTTTTATTTGTTAATCGTCTATTCACATCGTGAGTTCTCCTTTTTCTACATCAATCATGGTTCTACCCATAGCAAGGAAAGGTCGCCCAGTATTATCGGTGCTTTTTCATCCGCTTTACAATCTAGCACCAAGAAATCAGTGAGAAAAATAAATTCATTAACTTGTACTAGAATGCCCTCAATTTTCCCTTCTGGTTGCTAATAGGTTCTGTCAGCCAACTATATCATCACCGTTGTTGGGCGGGTATCTCCTATCCCTAGTTTCTAGAAAACAGATTTGGGCATCAAGTTTATGCTCGCCCCTAGGTCACATAATGCTCGTACAGAGTGGTTGATACCAATTTTGCAAGGGATTATAAAGCTGCCAGGATCTTTTTGTTTAGGCGGTGCTTTATTGTGCAACATAGCCATACATCCTTCCGTTACTGCCACCGTTTCAAATTCCCCGATCCTTGTTCTCTTGGATACCATGTCCTTCAAAAACTTGGCATAACTTTTCATTTGTTCAATCAACTCAATTAGTGGAAGGTTGATTTTATCTTGTTTTAGCACATCTAGGAACCTTTTATATTGCATCTCTTGCTTTTGTTTCTTTAGTCTCTGGGGAAATGGAGGTGGAGGTGCAGGGTTGGCACTTTTTCCCTTGTTGGCCATCCTATTATGAGCAGCTAGTTCAGGTTCTGTCTGTTCATTCCTGGTGTCATTTGCTAATTCATGCTCTGGCGCCACCGCAGCAGAATGTTCGACAGGTTGGATTGGTTCGACAGTTGATGTTTCTCTTGCAGCGGGCAGGAATGGGTCTTGTAGTGTTGTCCCGCTTCGGGTTGTTACAGCCTTACACTGTTCAAGGGCTTTTCCTTTAGCTGATTCATTGTCACTTGGTAATCCACCCATTGGCCTAGTGCTGATGATCTGGGCAAATTTCCCAAACTATGTTTCCATATTTTTTAAAGCTGCCTCTTGATTGTTCATCTTGTTTTCAGTCTTGTACATGAAAGATTCAATTCTATCAATGAATTTAGTTGTGCTAAAAATAAAATCTTTAGTATAGAACATGAATTCATGAAGAGTATATTCTAAAGATGAAGTGTTTGTGTCCTGTTGTGGTGGTATCTGTCGTGGAAGGTTCTGTTGATAGTCCCCTAGTTGTTGTGATGGGTTCGCAGCCATTCTAGGGTTGCACCATGAGTAGTTAGGGTTGCTTTTCAATACTGGGTTGTAACTATTCTGCGTAGGTCTGCTATTTCTCTCATATCTTCCCATATAATTAGCAGATTCGACACAGTCAGTGGAATCGTGGTTGCCACCACATTCTTCGCAGAATGGCTCCACAACTTTTGCTTCATGGTTTCCTCCAGGAGTTTGTACGATTTTCATCACCAGCTTTGTTAGTTGATCAAGGCGGTCGTTAACGGATTCTAAGGCCTCTACCTCATTTGATGTGGCTGCCCGCCTTGTGCCGCCGCGACGGGCTGTCGGATATTTATAATCATTTTTTGCGGCTATGTTCAGCAGCCACAGTGCTTCCTCTGGAGGTCTGTCTAGGATGATCCCGTTGACCGAGGCATCTATCATCATCCGCATTGGATAGTTCACCCCATTGTAGAATATAGATACCTGAGTCCAAGCCGGTAGGCCATGCAGCGGGCAGTTATTCAACATTTGTTGGTACCGCTCCCATGCCTCGTACATTGGCTCACCATCTCCTTGTCTAAAGGTTGTAATCTCGTTCCGCAACCTATCAGTGACGTTGGACGGACAGAAGCAATCTAGGAAGTCTTTGCAGAGCTCCGCCCATGAGCTAAAAGATCAAGTTGGTTGGCTGTCTAACCACTGCTTCGCCCTATCCCTCAGTGAATAGGGAAATAGCCTTAGCCGCAGTACGTCTGGGTGTACCCCATGAATCTTGAATGCTCGGAAAATGTCTAGGAATCATCGTAAATGCTGTCGAGAATCTTCTGTGGCTGTCCCTCCGAAATTCCCTAGTGTGTTTATCATGTTGAACATGACGGGCTTTAGTTCAAAATGATCTGCCCTTATCTTCGGTTCTGTCACTATTGGATCGAACCTTTGAAAGTCATGTTTAAGGTAGTCTCTAGTTGTCCGCACTTGGGGTGGATTAGGGGGATCCTGCCTCTGTTGTACTTGTGGTCCTCTGGGCGGCAAATCATGTTGCCCGCTCCTACCATTCACGGCATCAATTGGGGGTCCTCATTTACCATGGTCTCTTCCTTTGCTTTACCCTTGTCTTTGTTCTGTAGGATTTCCCTAAGCTCCCTCTTAAGCCTTCTCTTTTCACGCTCCAGATCATCGTAAATGATAAGGTTTCCTTTTTGGGTTAGCCCTGGTCATACACTTGCAAAGGATACAGTAAAATTTCTTTTTTTCGATTAAAAATAAAATAAAATAAAAAGTAAATGAAAGGTACATAAATTGAAAAATGAAATTCGTTGTTACCAATCCCCGACAACGGCGCCAAAAACTTGTAGGGGGTGTAGGTCTTCCCTTTTTGTGAGAGCGCAAGTGCACACTCCTGTCAAGTTATAGTATATAATATGTCGATTCCCACGAGGATTGGATAGATTGTCTCGTTCCTTAGTTCATGCACAATGGTAAAGTAAAAACACAAGTGAATGATTGATTGAGGTCGAAGAGTAAATAAAGACACAAGTAAAAGAGAAGAGGTGAATCAGGTTGATAGGGCAGGCAAAGTTATGATGCCACTTAGTGTGAAAATTGCGTTGTAATAGGTATGAGTTATTCTGTGCTACCACGATATGCTGCCTAGGCGAGTAACGTGGGCAGCAAACTAGACCCTGTCACGCGGCCGTAGCAGGTCACTGCCACTGCAGGGGTGTGTATTGTCTCGGCAGGTGGAATGGAAAGAAGTCCTGGCGGCAAGTCTGGCATATACTCCAAGTTCGGCAGGATAGTCGACAATGATCCCTCCTATCTCTAGGTTAGGATGCTCGATATTGATAACTTGAGGACTAGTGTGGAACCAAGTCAGTCAACTCGATTAGTGATCCCTTTTAGCCGCTGAAACTTGTGGACTAGTGTGGAACCAAGTTAGTTACGCCTCAGCACGTTGTGACCGTACTTAACCCTTTCGTGAGCCTTACACTTTCGTTCCCGACAAATGGATTCTCTCAAACGACTGGTGTAGAAAGATTGAAAGAATGAAGAACAATGGATTAAGTAAACTTGAAATATTTTATTGAAGAAATAACTCAAAACCCTAAAACAATCGTTTCACTCTAGTTACAACATAACCCTAACCCAATTGGGATTTAGAACATGGCGGTTGTGAAGAACACAAGTAAAGTCTATAGAAAACCTAAGATGATTTGAGCTAGGAGTTACAATGGGTATGTATAGACTAGAGACTAGGTTAAGTCCTCCTTAAAGTAGAAGTCCTCTAAAGTAGCTTTCCTTCTTTAATATGACTTTAAATGCTGACTTCTTTGCGTGGAATGTGGACTCCTTCTCGTTTTCCTTAGCCCACAAGTAAGCTTGAGAATTTTGCTTCGGTGGCCCTGGCTGCTACTACAGACGTCGAGAAATCATATGAACGCCGATGATAGATTCAGGAGTTTTAGCTCTACAGATCGCGCTCCGGTTCTCTTAATTTCCATAGTCAGCTGCCGCGGACAGCAAGGTCGGCAACAACTTACCTTTGTTGGAATTGCTTCAGTACAGCTCCTGGGTTTGCTCCCCAGCGTTGTGTCATCCGCTCCTCGGTTCCCTCGTTTAGTTGTTAGTACCTACAAGCAAGAATACACTAAAATCGTATATCTTGTTCAACAAATGAATGATAAGTTATAAAAGCAAGGCAGGACAATGAAATACTGTAAAATGCTATGCATGAAACTAATTATGCCTAAAATGAGCTTAAAAGTAGTAATAATAAGAGTTGGAAAGTGCATGAAATATAGGACTTTTGGACACTTTACATGCATTCATGCATATTTACAGTATTATTTACTTTACCATGACTTTATAGAATATATTATGTTTTGGTGAGAAAAAGATACTATTTAGTTTAATTTTATGTTTTCAGGTGCTGAGAGCTGATCAGAAGAAGAGAGGACGGGAAGGCAGAGAGCAGAAGAAGCTGCACCGAAGCAGTTCCAGTACCGCGGCCGCTGCATAATGTCACCAAGGACGCTGCCTCCGCCGCCAAGTGTCACCCAGGCAACATTACACCGACATAGTCAAGATGGGTTGCAATTAATAGAGGACGGTTTTCTGAGTCCAACAAGCCTAGTCTTGCATATTTCTGAGGCCTGGAGCGGTGCATAGAGCTGATTGAAGATTGATAAGCAAGATGGTTTATCTTTACTTTTTGAACAAGGCAACGTCTAAAGAGTCCATAATCAAGTCAAAAAGGAGTCAGCATTGAAGAAGGACATTAAATGCAAAGCTACTTTTCAATCAATGAAGACTTATACTCCAAGGAGGACTCAACCTTATGCCAAGCCCTATATATACCCACGTATTTGAGGGTATAAGGGGATAGAGAGAGTTTCCCATAATCGTTTACCCTAAGTGCTCTCTTTCACCACCATGTTCTAATTCTTCCATAGGGTTTGGGTTATGTTGTAATTAGTTGTGAGAATGGTTGTTTAGGTTTTAAGTTGTTTCCAATAAAATATTCCAAGTTTACTTAATTCATGTTCTTCACTTCTTTAATTAGTTCCAAAAGTCCAGTTGAAGAAATCCATTTGTCGGGCACGATGTGTCAAACTCACGAAAGAATTAAGTACGGTCTCATCATGTCAAGGTGTTGACTAATTCGGCTTAGACATAAGTTCGAGTTTCAGTGGCTAAAAGAAGCAACCAAACGTCGACTACTTGTGTTAGGTGTACACTGAGATTGCTAAGTATTGCCTACATCACGTGGTGATAGAATCCTTGCCTAGAAATAGGGAGGATCACATCAGAATTGCCTTGCCGAACTTGGAGTATCTTCCAGATTTTTCGTCAGGACTTCTCCCCATCTCACCTGCCGGGACAGAAAAAGTTGCAAGAGCAGAGATCCGCTACGGCAGCGAAAGGGTCGTAGCCTCAATTCGCCAGTACCCGCCGAGGCAGTATATCGTGGCAGCGCAAAACAACTTGTCCTATTCAACGCAGTTTCACACTAAGCAGCAGCATAACCATGCCCATCTTATCAACCTGATTTCTTCTATCTCTTTTATTTTTGTTTTTACATTAAAAGCTCTTTCTTCAACCTGAAATTAATTGTGCATTTATATTACTTCTATACAGATTTACACTCGAATAAGCTATTCCAATCCCCGTGGGAGATGATATCTTTTATACTACAACTTTACAAAGAGTGTGCACTTGCGCTCATAAAAAGAGAACACTAAAACGCTCTACAGAATGCCTAATAATGCAACTAAAGTATACCTAAGTCTAACAATAATATGAGTAAAAAGGGTAATAAAAGTACTACTTTTGAACCCTTAACATACCCCCAAACTCGAACTATTGCTTGTCCTCAAGCAATGCAAACTAATAATTACTTGCCAAGATCTTAATTAGAGAATTTGTTTCGCACTTGACTTCATTCCTCAGAACCATGGCACAAAGTATGAATGTTCTTCAATCTTTCGGATGGCGTAGAAGTTACCGAAATCAAACTATAATGCTCGTGAGTGTATGCGAAGTTGTGTACAAGATGATTTTCCGGATTCTATGTGAACAATAGACATTCAAATTAATTCCTTGAGTTTTTATTTCATTCAACTAGAGCCAATTTCGGGCACCTTTAGTTTATTAATTATTTTTTTCAATTTTTATGATTAACCAACTAGATACAATTTCAGGCACCTCTAGTGATTCCTTTAAACACAATACTAGAGCCGTTTTCGGTCACCTCTAGCAATTAATTTTTATTTATGATACTAGAGTCGATTTCGGGCACCTCTAGTAATTACAAATTTTATTTACCCAACTTTTAAGTGATTAACCTAAGTTCACTAGAAATCTTTCAATCAATCGAGCCACAAAAGTGTACAATTAAGTTTAGCATTATAGTAGGATTTTAAGTGTTTTCCATGGTCATCTTAGAATTGAAAGTTCTAGCAATTTAGTGCAAGGGCAATGTTATCATCGAATATTCATCAAGTCTAGGCAAATTCAATTCAACTAAAAGCAAGGCAAGTAATCTATGCATCTTTGTAAAACTAATGAATTGGTTTTGATATAACAAGGGATTTAAGGACTAAATTGAAAAAGAGAAAATGAATTTTCAGTCCTCAAAACCTCTCTATGTGTTTAAAGAAAAATGTCCAACTCAAAACTTAAACTTATCAAAAAATTTCTAAGTGTTTACCAAGTCAAAACAGTTATTTTCGAGTCACTATTTCGGAACGGCCTTTGGGCGTTTCGGAACATTTTGAAACTGTTAACCTCTGTTTCGGAATTAGTTTTCCTGTTTCGATACGGGTGTATCGAAACGGATGAAGAACAACGGAACGGTTTGAATAGTTTCGATACGACAGTATCGAAACAACCTCAAACGTTTCGAAACGGATTTCAAACTTGGTTTCAAAATATGACCGTTTAAGTTCTATAACTAATTTTAAAGATACATTTAAAGCGTATCGAAACGCTTCTAAGCCATTTTGGTACAGGTTTTGACAGTGGCAAATTGTTTCGAAACGGGCTTCAGCACGTTTCGGAACAGGCTCTTAGCGTATCGAAACGGTCGTGTCTGTTTCGGTACGGCCTATTAATTACACCCCAACGACTATTTCTATTTTGGTCTATTTTGAAACAGGGTCGGGCGTTTCAGAACAGGTCGTTGCAGACTACATTTATGAAGGGAAGATAACATCCCAACGGCTATAATAATGAAGGCAACAACCCCAACGGCAAGAATTCAATGAGAAGGTATAAAAGGGGCCTCTAAAAGCACCAACAACAACTATTGATCCTAAAAGAATTATCCAAACATCAAATTCAAGCAATTTTGCTAAAATCCTATATTTTCTTGTAAACCCCAATTGTAGAACCTTGTATTTCCAATCTTATTTGTTCAATTGGGTTGAGTGCTTGTAAAAAGGGCTACATTTGTATTGAGAGATACTAGCTATTAGCCTTACACTTCTTTGTAATCTTTGAGTGAGGATTGGGTCAATTTTTTGGTAGAAAAATTGACCACTTTGTAAAGGTTTCCTTCTAAGCCTAGAAAAGGGGAAGATCAACTAATGGAGTTGTTGGAAAATCCTTAGTGAAGCTAAGGTAGTGGATGTAGAGTTCAATTGGAACTTGAACCACTCTAAATCTCTTGTCTAGAAAATTTTCATTTTCCACTCCACTACCAAAATTTCTAAAAATCCAATTCACCCCCCTCTTGGCTTAAATCGATTCTTCGATCCACTCAACAATTGGTATCAGAGCCTACCTCTTTGAAGGATTAACAACCACAAGAGGAGTTCCTAGGAGAGTGTGATCTATTCTAAAGACAAGCCATGGCATCTACTTCAACCTCTAACCTCTATGAGTCACAATCAACCACTAAATCACCATTCTTCAATGGGTACAACTACCCATATTAGAAAAATCGGATGCGTCTCTTCTTCAAGTCAACGAATTACATGGTTTGGGATGTAGTGGAAGAAGACCCCTACATTTCGGTTAAGAGAACCGATAAAGGAAGACTAGTTCCGAAAGTAAAGTCAAAGATGACCGAGGAAGATAGACGAAGGATGCAAGTCAACGACAAAGCTCTACATATCATATTTTGTGCACTTGGTCCGGTTATCTATTCAAAGGTTTCATCTATTGAAAGCACGAAGGAAGTGTGGGACACTTTGGTGACGACTTATGAAGGCACTAGCGATGTGAAAGAGACGAAGATTGGGTTGTTAAACTTGAGCTATGAGAATTTTAAGATGGACCCCGATGAGAGCGTCTCAAAGATGTTTGATCACTTTTCGATCATCGTCAATGGCCTTAACGAATTCGGTGAAGTAATTCCCGAAGATAAGCTAGTGAGGAAGCTTCTATACTCTCTCCTATAGTCTTGGGATGGTAAGAGGACGGCCATCATTGAAGCAAAGAATTTGAAAACTTTGAAGCTTGATGAGCTTGTTGGGTCTCTTCTTACACATGAGATCATGAAGCAAGGAAGAGAGGAAGAGAAGAAGAAGGATAGAGAAGCATGAAGTAGAAAAGAAGAAGTAGCTAGGATTTGCTCTAAAAGCCTCTCTACATGAGGAGAGCTCTTCTAGTGAGGAGGAAGATTTTGAGGAATTGGCTATGATAACCAAACGATTCTCACGGTTCATGAAGTCCAACCGAGGGAGAAAATTTTAAAGAAAGATGGACTTTAAGAACAAAGGCAAAGAAGAAGAAAGGGATCTGATCATTTGCTTTGAGTGCAAGAAATTGGGTCACATACGTTCTGATTGCCCTCAACTCAAGAAGAAAGGCTTTGAGAAGAAGAAGAAGCTCAAAGCCAAGCTTGCTACTTGGAGTGATGAGGAGTCATCCGAGGATGAGGAACATGAAGTGTCCAACCTTTGCCTCATGGCTCTTGAGGAGGATTCTTCTATGGTAACCTCTAACTCATCTACTTTTGATTTTACATTTGATGAACTTCAAGATGCTTATGATGAGTTGCAAGAGGTATATGATGAGTTGGTTGAGAAATACAAGGAGTCGGTTTTGAAAAATAAGAAAATGATTTCGGTTTTAAGGACCCAAAATGACTCCATTTCTAAAGCCAACTCGGAATTAGAAAAGAAGGTCTTGGTTTTACAAAATTCTTCAAATTAGTTTGAAAAGAAATCAAATGATTTAAATGACCTTCTTGAAAAATACCATGTTTGCCACCAAGAGGAGGTGAGTAAACTTAAAGTTTCTCTAACCAATGTTGGGGAAAACGGTTTTGAAAAAGTATCTTCTTCAAAATCCTAACATGTGAAGAGAAACTTTGTTAACCACAAACAAAGAGGCTCCCATAAGTATCACAAGAACAAGAAAGTTGGAAGTGTATGGGTTCCTAAGGAACTTGTAGTTTCTAATAGGCTTAATACAACTTTTCCACCCTAAAGTATACCCGACTTCCCAACTTGCCCCCTAAACTTCATTTTGCCCACTTTTTCCCCTTAAACAATTCGCTGTTACCCATTTTCCCCCACTCCGTTACATTTTTCCGTTAAAAAAAATTTCGGCCAATAACATCCTGCCACGTCATCAACGGGTTGACTAAGTCAAACTGTCTGGTTTTATTTAAAGGGTAAATTACATGTCAAGTCTGTCAGGTTTGTTTTTTGTTCAATTTAGTCACTGAAAAGTCTATTTTTACCTTAAATTGACACCTATTTGTTTCTAATTTTTATAATTTAGTCCATTATTTGTTATTATTAATAATATTATTTTATTAAAATGTTAATATTTAATAAAAATAAATAAAAATAAATATTTTAATACTAAATTAGTAATTTTTTATATTCGAATTCCAATCAAATTCTAATTATTAATTCTAATTTCACTATATTTGAATAATAGTTTTTAGGTAAAATTCAAATTATATTCGAATCATGTTTGTATTATATTCGAATCATATTCAAATTATATTTGAATCATCTTCTAATTATTAATTCGAATTTTGCTATATTCGAAAAGTATTTTTTGAGCAAAATTCAAATTATATTAGAATTATATTTGAACCATGTCTATATTATAATCGAATCATATTAAAATTATTTTCGAAATATAAATTGAATATGATATTTCGAATGTAATTTGAATATGATTCGAGTATAATATGAACATGATTCGAATATAATTCTAATATAACTACATGTTTTTTCAACTATTATATTCGAATCATATTCAAATTATATTCGAATCATGTTTAACATGTAATTATATTTGTATCATGTTCGTATTATATTCAAATCATGCTCGTATTATATTCGAATCATATTTAGAATATGATACGAATATAATTACTTGTTAAACATGATATAAATATAATTACCTGTTAAACATGATTCGAATATAATTACATGTCAAACATGATTCGAATATAATTACCTGTTAAACATGATTCGAATATAATAGTTCAAAAAACATGTAATTATATTAGAATTATATTCGAATCATGTTCATATTATATTCGAATCATATTCAAATTACATTCGAAATATCATATTCAAATTATATTTCGAAAATAATTTTAATATGATTCGAATATAATATGAACATAATACAAATGTAATCACATGTTAAACATGATTCGAATATAATTACATGTTAAACATGATTCGAATATACTATGAACATTATTCGAATATAATAGTTGAAAACATGTAATTATATTAGAATTATATTCGAATCATGTTCATATTATATTCGAATCATATTCGAATTACATTCGAAATATCATATTCAAATTATATTTTTAAAATAATTTGAATATGATTCGAATATAATATAGACATGGTTCAAATATAATTCTAATATAATTTGAATTTTGCTCAAAAAATATATTTAGAAGATAATAATTCGAATTAATAATTCGAGTATAATTAGAAGATGATTCAAATATAATATTAATATGATTCGAATATATTTTAAATTTTACTCAAAAACTATAATTCAAATATAGTGAAATTAGAATTAATAATTAGAATTTAATTGAAATTTGAATCTAAAAAATTACTAATTTAGTATTAAAATATTTTTTTTATTTATTTTTATTAAATATTAACATTTTAATAAAATAATATTATTAATAATAACAAATAATAGACTAAATTATAAAAATTAGAAGCAAATAGGGGTCAATTTAAGGTAAAAATAGACTTTTCAGTGACTAAATTGAACAAAAAAACAAACCTGACAAACTTGACATGTAATTTACCCTTTAAATAAAACCAGATGGATTGACTTAGTCAACCCGTTGATGACGTGGCCGGATGTTATTGGCCGAATTTTTTTTAACGGGATCGGGAAAAATGGGTAACGACGAATTGTTTAAAGGGAAAAAATAGGCAAAATGAAGTTAATGGGGAAAGTTGGGAAATCGGGTATACTTTAGGGGCAAGTTTAGGGGTCTTGGTTTAACAAAATTCTTCAAATGAGTTTGAAAAGTAATCAAATGATTTAAATGACCTTCTTGAAAAATACCATGTTTGCCACCAAGAGGAGGTGAGTAAACTTAAAATTTCTCTAACCAATGTTGGGAAAAACGGTTTTGAAAAAGCATCTTCTTCAAAATCCTAACATGTGAAGAGAAACTTTGTTAACCACAAACAAAGAGGCTCCCATAAGTATCACAAGAATAAGAAAGTTGGAAGTGTATGGGTTCCTAAGGAACTTGTAGTTTCTAATAGGCTTAATACAACTTTTTCCCCCTAAAGTATACCCAATTCCCAACTTGCCCCCTAAACTTCATTTTGCCCACTTTTCCCCCTTAAACAATTTGTCGTTACTCATTTTTCCCCACTCCGTTACCTTTTTCCGTTAAAAAAATTTTCGGCCAATAACATCCTGCCACATCATCAACGGGTTGACTAAGTCAAACCGTCTGGTTTTATTTAAAGGGTAAATTACATGTCAAGTCTCTCAGATTTGTTTTTTGTTCAATTTAGTCACTGAAAAGTCTATTTTTATCTTAAATTGACCCCTATTTGTTTCTAATTTTTTATAATTTAGTCCATTATTTGTTATTATTAATAATATTATTTTATTAAAGTGGTAATATTTAATAAAAATAAATAAAAACAAATATTTTAATACTAAATTAGTAATTTTTTATATTCGAATTCCAATTAAATTCTAATTATAAATTCTAATTTCACTATATTTGAATTATAGTTTTTGAGTAAAATTCAAATTATATTCGAATCATGTTTGTATTATATTCGAATCATATTCAAATTATATTTGAATCATCTTCTAATTATTAATTCGAATTTTGCTATATTCGAAAAATATTTTTTGAGCAAAATTCAAATTATATTAGAATTACATTTGAACCATATCTATATTATATTCGAATCATATTAAAATTATTTTCGAAATATAAATTGAATATGATATTTCGAATGTAATTTGAATATGATTCGAATATAATATGAACATGATTCTAATATCATTACATGTTTTTTCAACTATTATATTCGAATCATATTCAAATTATTCGAATCATGTTTAACAAGTAATTATATTCGTATCATGTTCGTATTATATTCAAATCATGCTCGTATTATATTCGAATCATATTTAGAATATGATACGAATATAATTACCTGTTAAACATGATACAAATATAATTACATGTTAAACATGATTCGAATATAATTACATGTCAAACATGATTCGAATATAATTACCTGTTAAACATGATTCGAATATAATAGTTCAAAAAACATGTAATTATATTAGAATTATATTCGAATCATGTTCATATTATATTCGAATCATATTCAAATTACATTCGAAATATCAAATTCAAATTATTTCGAAAATAATTTTAATATGATTCGAATATAATATGAACATAATACGAATGTAATCACATGTTAAACATGATTCGAATATAAATACATGTTAAACATGATTCGAATATACTATGAACATGATTCGAATATAATAGTTGAAAAACATGTAATTATATTAGAATTATATTCGAATCATGTTCATATTATATTCGAATCATATTCGAATTACATTCGGAATATCATATTCAAATTATATTTTTAAAATAATTTGAATATGATTCGAATATAATATAGACATGGCTCAAAAAATATATTTAGAAGATAATAATTCGAATTAATAATTCGAGTATAATTAGAAGATGATTCAAATATAATATTAACATGATTCGAATATAATTTAAATTTTACTCAAAAACTATAATTCAAATATAGTGAAATTAGAATTTAATTGGAATTTGAATCTAAAAAATTACTAATTTAGTATTAAAATATTTTTTTATTTATTTTTATTAAATATTAACATTTTAATAAAATAATATTATTAATAATAACAAATAATGGACTAAATTATAAAAATTAGAAACAAATAGGGGTCAATTTAAGGTAAAAATAGACTTTTCAGTGACTAAATTGAACAAAAAAACAAACCTGACAAACTTGACATGTAATTTAACCTTTAAATAAAACCAGATGGATTGATTTAGTCAACCCGTTGATGACGTGGCAGGATGTTATTGGCCGGAATTTTTTTAACGGAATAGGGAAAAATGGGTAACGACGAATTGTTTAAGGGGAAAATGGGCAAAATGAAGTTTAGGGGGCAAGTTTAGAAATTGAGTATACTTTAGGGGCAAGTTTAGGGGTCTTGGTTTTACAAAATTCTTCAAATGAGTTTGAAAAGAAATCAAATGATTTAAATGACCTTCTTGAAAAATACCATGTTTGCCACCAAGAGGAGGTGAGTAAACTTAAGGTTTCTCTAACCAATGTTGGGAAAAACGGTTTTGAAAAAGCATCTTCTTCAAAATCCTAACATGTGAAGAGAAACTTTGTTAACCACAAACAAAGAGGCTCCCATAAGTATCACAAGAACAAGAAAGTTGGAAGTGTATGGGTTCCTAAGGAACTTGTAGTTTCTAATAGGCTTAATACAACTTTTCTCCCCTAAAGTATACCCGATTTCCCAACTTGCCCCCTAAACTTCATTTTGCCCACTTTTTCCCCTTACACAATTCGTCGTTGCCCATTTTCCCCCACTCCGTTACTTTTTTCCGTTAAAAAATTTTTCGGCCAATAACATCCTGCTACGTCATCAACGGGTTGACTAAGTCAAACCGTCTGGTTTTATTTAAAGGGTAAATTACATGTCAAGTCTGTCAGGTTTGTTTTTTGTTCAATTTAGTCACTGAAAAGTCTATTTTTACCTTAAATTGACCCCTATTTATTTTCTATTTTTTATAATTTAGTCCATTATTTGTTATTATTAATAATATTATTTTATTAAAATGTTAATATTTAATAAAAATAAATAAAAACAAATATTTTAATACTAAATTAGTAATTTTTTATATTCGAATTCCAATCAAATTCTAATTATTAATTCTAATTTCACTATATTTGAATTATAGTTTTTGAGTAAAATTCAAATTATATTCGAATCATGTTTGTATTATATTCGAATCATATTCAAATTATATTTGAATCATCTTCTAATTATTAATTCGAATTTTGCTATATTCGAAAAATATTTTTTGAGCAAAATTCAAATTATATTAGAATTACATTTGAACCATGTCTATATTATATTCGAATCATATTAAAATTATTTTCGAAATATAAATTGAATATGATATTTCGAATGTAATTTGAATATGATTCGAATATAATATGAACATGATTCTAATATAATTACATGTTTTTTCAACTATTATATTTGAATCATATTCAAATTATATTCGAATCATGTTTAACAGGTAATTATATTCGTATCATGTTCGTATTATATTCAAATCATGCTCGTATTATGTTCGAATCATATTTAGAATATGATACGAATATAATTACATGTTAAACATGATACAAATATAATTATTTGTTAAACATGATTCAAATATAATAGTTCAAAAAACATGTAATTATATTAGAATTATATTCGAATCATGTTCATATTATATTCGAAAATAATTTTAATATGATTCGAATATAATATGAACATCTTACGAATGTAATCACATGTTAAACATGATTCGAATATACTATGAACTTGATTCGAATATAATAGTTGAAAAACATGTAATTATATTAGAATTATATTCGAATCATGTTCATATTACATTCGAATCATATTCAAATTACATTCGAAATATCATATTCAAATTATATTTTTAAAATAATTTGAATATGATTTGAATCTAATATAGACATGGTTCAAATATAATTCTAATATAATTTGAATTTTGCTCAAAAAATATATTTAGAAGATAATAATTCGAATTATTAATTCGAGTATAATTAGAAGATGATTCAAATATAATATTAATATGATTCGAATATAATTTAAATTTTACTCAAAAACTATAATTCAAATATATGAAATTAGAATTAATAAGTAGAATTTAATTTGAATTTGAATCTAAAAAATTACTAATTTAGTATTAAAAAAAATTATTTATTTTTATTAAATATTAACATTTTAATAAAATAATATTATTAATAATAACAAATAATGGACTAAATTATAAAAATTAGAAACAAATATGGGTCAATTTAAGGTAAAAATAGACTTTTCAGTGACTAAATTGAACAAAAAAACAAACCTGACAAACTTGACATGTAATTTACCCTGTAAATAAAACCAGATGGATTGACTTAGTCAACTCGTTGATTACGTGGCAGGATGTTATTGGCCGAAATATTTTTAACGGAATAGGGGAAAATGGGTAACGACGAATTGTTTAAGGGGAAAAATGGGCAAAATGAAGTTTAGGGGGCAAGTTTGGAAATCGAGTATACTTTAGGGGCAAGTTTAGGGGTCTTGGTTTTACAAAATTCTTCAAATGAGTTTGAAAAGAAATCAAATAATTTAAATGACCTTCTTGAAAAATACCATGTTTGCCACCAAGAGGAGGTGAGTAAACTTAAAGTTTCTCTAACCAATGTTGGGGAAAACGGTTTTGAAAAAGTATCTTCTTCAAAATCCTAACATGTGAAGAGAAACTTTGTTAACCACAAACAAAGAGGCTCCCATAAGTATCACAAGAACAGGAAAGTTGGAAGTGTTTGGGTTCCTAAGGAACTTGTAGTTTCTAATAATATTGCAGCCATTTCATCTTCGATTCCTAAGGGAACCAAGTATTTGGGAACTAACACTCATGGACCCAAAATGATTTGGGTACCAAAAATCAAAGCTTAACTCTTTGTTTGTAGTGGAGCATTGCTACAAGGCCAAAACACAAAGCCAAAACTCATGGTACGTTGATAGTGGATGCTCGAGGCACACGACCGGAGACAAGAGTCGATTCATGGACTTAAAGCCAAAAAGTGGAGGAGTAGTGACATTTGGTGACAACTCCAAAGGCCACATTGAAGGTATTGGCTCCATAGGTAATCATTCTACCATACTCATTGAAAATGTTTTGTATGTCAATGATCTAAAGCATAATTTATTGAGCATTAGTCAATTGTGTGATAAAGGGTTTAATCTCTTATTTGATAAAAATGGGTGTAAAATTGTTGACATTAAATCAAATAAAATAATGCTCAATGGTCATCGCATAGGTAACATATACATGGTGCATCTAGATGACATTCATACATCTCATGCATGTTTTGTTGCACAAGATGAAAATGATGCATGGTTATGGCATAGGAAACAAGGTCATGCTAGCATTAGTGTTTTAGAAAAATTAGTTTCCCTAAATCTAGTTAGAGGTTTACCCAAGATTAAGTTCTCCAATGATAAAATATGTGATGCATGCTCTAAGGGTAAACAACATAGATCATCCTTTAAATCCATTAATGATGTCTGTACTAGTAGATGTTTACAATTAATTCATATGGACCTTTTTCGGCCTATTAGAACTATGAGCTTGGGTGGTAAATTGTATGCTTTTGTACTCGTTGATGACTATTCTAGGTTTACTTGGGTTCTATTCCTAAGTACAAAAGACGAGCCTTTAGAAAAATTCATCACGTTTTCAAAATTAACTCAAAATGATCTTGAGCTTAAGATTTCTCACATTACAAGTGATCATGGAACCGAGTTTCAAAATCTAGGTTTTGAAGAGTTTTTAAATGAAAATGGTATTAGCCACAATTTTTCGGCTCCTCGAACTCCTCAACAAAATGGGGTAGTTGAGAGGAAAAATAGGACTTTACAGGAAATGGCTAGAACCATGCTTTGTGAAAACAATTTACCTAAATATTTTTGGGCGGAAGCCACAAATACCGCCTTCTACATTGTAAATCGAGTAATGATTAAGCCACTTTTAAAGAAAACACCATATGCGATTTTAAAATCTAAGAAGCCTAACATTAGCTATTTTCATCCATTTGGTTGCAAGTCTTTTGTTTTAAACAATGGAAAAGACAACTTAGGTAAATTGGATGCTAAAAGTGATGAAACTATTTTCTTAGGATATTCTCTAAACTCTAAAGCCTATCGTGTATTTAATAAAAGAACTTTGGTAGTAGAAGAGTCTATACATGTTGTTTTCGATGATAACCTCCTTCCGAGGAAGGAATCTTGTGATGATGATGATGTAGGAATCATTGATGCCTTTGATGGAGGACAAACTTCAAAAGAGGATGAGATTCCAACTAAAGAAGAAGATGCACAAGATCCACCTCTTGAAGCCTTGAAGGACTTGGCTCTAGAGGAAAAGGAAGTGAGCTACCCAAGGGAGTACAACTATGCCAAAGGTGGTGAAATCTTGGGTGATCCATCCAAGGGGGTAACCACTAGATCCTCTCTCAAATTAATAAATCACGTTGCATTCATTTCATGCATAGAACCTAAAAATATCAAAGAAGCTTTAAAAGATGATTTTTGGATTTTGGCTATGCAAGAAGAATCAAACCAATTTGAGAGGAGTAATGTATGGACATTAGTTGAAAGGCCTAGTAATCAATCTACTATAGGAACTAAATGGGTATTTAGGAATAAACTAGATGAGAGTGGTAACATTGTGAGAAACAAAGCTAGACTAGTTGCTCAAGGTTACACTCAAGAAGAGGGAATTGATTTTGATGAAACCTATGCACCTGTAGCTAGAATGGAAGCTATTAGGATGTTGCTTGCATATGCATGTTATCATGATTTCAAGCTTTTTCAAATGGATGTAAAAAGTGCATTTTAATAGTTTTATAAATGAAGAAGTGTATGTGGAACAACCACCGAGTTTTTGAGGATTCAAAATTTCCAAATCATGTTTTTAAGCTAACCAAAGCACTTTATGGTTTAAAACAAGCTACTAGAGTTTGGTATGAAAGACTTTCAAACTTTTTAATTGAAAAAGGTTTTGAAAAAGGTAAGGTGGACACTACACTTTTCATAAAAATGTATAAAAATAACATCTTAGTAGTGCAAATATATGTTGATGATATTATTTTTGGATCTACTAACGAATGCCATTGCAAAGAGTTTGCTAAGTTAATGCAAGGTGAACTCGAGATGAGCATGATGGGGGAGCTCTCATTCTTTTTGGGACTCCAAATCAAACAAAGGAAGGATGGCACCTTCATAAATCAAGCAAAGTACATGAAAGATATGCTCAAGAAGTTTGGCTTGGAGAATGCAAAGCCTCAAGTCACACCAATGAGCTCATCTACAAAGCTTGACAAAGATGAAAGAGGTAAGTGTGTTAACTCTAAGCTTTATCGCTCTATGATTAGATCTTTGCTTTACCTTACCGCAAGTAGACCAGATATATTGTTTAGTGTTTGCTTGTGTGCTAGGTTTCAAGCTAGTCCTAGAGAGTCCCACCTTATAGCCGTTAAAAAGATCTTTAGGTAACTTAGAGATACTTCTTATTTAGGTCTTTGGTATCCTAGAGACTCAACCTTTAATCTTCATGTTTATTCGGATGTGGATTATGGGGTTGTAAAATTGATAGGAAAAGTACTTCGGGGACTTGCCAATTCTTAGGTAGTATGCTCATATCTTGGTTTTCTAAGAAACAAAATAGTGTAGCTCTATCTACCACCGAAGCCGAGTACATATCCTTAGGGAGTTGTTGTGCTCAAGTCCTTTGGATGAAGCAACAACTCTTAGATTATGGAGTTAAAGTCGAAACCATACCCCTTAAGTGTGATAACACTAGTGCAATTTGTCTCACCAAAAATCTCATCCAACACTCTAGAACCAAACATATAGAAATAAGGCATCATTTCATTAGAGATCATGTCCTTAAGCAAGATGTTGTTATAGAGTATGTTGACACCTTGAACCAACCTGCGGACATTTTTACCAAGCCTTTAGATAAGGAGGTTTTTGGTCCCTTAGGAGAGAGTTAGGTCTAACTTGCCTATCTTAACCTTTTAGGCCTTTTGTGCTTAAATTGCTTGATTTCTTGCAAAATGACATGCTTATGTGTTTTTAATCTTAATTTCATTCATGCTTATAGTTAGGGGGAGTATGTTTATGTTTATACATGTTTCTCTTGCTCATACATACCATTTATACATCTAAGACTTATTAGAATTCACTATTTCTGCATTTTAGAGCCACATCTGCACCTCCAGACCTAGGCGTATTGAAACGGGTCAATCTGTTTCGATATGGGTGCCTTAAAAGAATGGTTTATGACCAAGGTGTTTCGAAAGGCCTAAAAGGGTTTTGAAACATTTTGCCTCTGCCAAGAATTTTATCGAAACGGCCCAAAAGCGTTTCGATACGGGTTAGCACGTGGGATTCGATACGGTCAAAGCCGTATCGGAACGGTCAAAAGGATTCGAAACGTCAGTCAACATTTCGGTACGCTCGTTTTGGAATGATCGTGCATGTTCCGAAATGGGTATTCGGACAACTTTTTAAGGGCTTTAATTGCTACAGTTTGCTTTCCATTAAAACCCCTAAAAACCCTAAACCCAATTTTCCCTATAAAAACCCTCTAAACCTCATTGTTTTCATCAAATCTTGAGGGCTTTTACTCACAAAATAAAGTCTAAGCAAGCTTCAACAAATTGGTGCAATTTCTTCCATTCATTCATCCAAAACTCTCTTTTTGAGGTATTTTTCATCCTTCTCTTTTTCCTTTGATTTTATTCGTACCTTAGGTTGGAAAATATTAGTTTTGTATAGTTTATATGTTTTGCAACTTGGGTTCTTCAATATTTGTAAAACAAATTCAAAATCTCAAAGTTTTGATTCGAATATATTTGTTTTACTCGTATTTTTTTGTTTTTCAAAAGTTGTTTCTTCTTCAAATTTTTTTATTATATGTATATATGTTTTTAAAGTGTTTTTCTTTAAAACCTAAATGGGGTTTTTTTCTTGGATTGAATTAAGGATTTACATGCATACATTTTAATTTTTTTATTTGCTTGCTTTGTGGTTTTAGGAATTTCATGGAAAACATGAACAAGAAACACAAGACTCAAATGGGTGAAGCTTCAACCCAAGAAAACATCCGTCTTAACCTCACCCACCTTTTTCAAAAGAGTCTTCGGAATCAAGAGACTAAGGACCGTTTCAAAATCATCAAAGATTTAGCCGTTCGTCGAGAGAGTGTTGTGGATATCAAGTTCCTTGACTCCGAGCGCTTTGAATTCCGCTATCTAGCTCGTTTGCGAGAATGAAGCTTCTTGGCCTTTAAGAGCATTCTGGACATTGTCTACAAGCATATGTTCCTTCTTTTTCTACTATAATGTTGTTCTTATTGATAATGAAGATCATACTGAGGTGATTGGCATTGAGTCGTACCTTTTGGGGAGGAAGTTCACTATTGATATATCCGTTTTAGAGAATGCTCTTGGGCTCAAAGATGAAGGCAGTGAGGATGAGAACCACTTTCGTGCTCACGCCGGATCCGTTCTCTCATTGGATGCTCATGACTGGTTCCTCCATTTGATGATTTCTTGGTTCATCTGCCCTTCAGGAGGTAAATTTGCCCACGTTCGTCAAGTTTACTATTTTTGGTTAGAGTGCTTTCGCCAAGGACAACGACCAAACCTTGTTAAAATCATGTTCGCCGAGATGGTCCATCAAGTGAAGATTCGCACCACCGATGCTCTTACACCCTTCACTTATGGGGTTGTTTTAAGCTATGTCTTTGGTACCTCAATATTGATTGCTCTTTTGATTCTCCGGAACCCCGCAAGCGCAAGATTGGTGAATCTTCTCTCCTTAAGTCCGGGTTCCGCTATACTCTTGGCCAATGGGTTCGTGTTGATAGGTAAGCTCCAGCTCCTAACAATGAAGCTCTTGTGGCTTTCCTTACCGAGCGATTCAACTCGATTGATACGAACATGGCTTCGAGATTTTGTGATGTCAACACTCGTTTGCAATCCTTGGAGGATCATGTTCTTGGAAACGAGAATCGTCTTACCGCTCTTGAGAATCAACAATCATCTATGGACTTATCTTTCTCCACATTCTATGGTGATTGGAGGAATTATCGTGGTGCTCAAGCTAAAGACAATGATGATTCTCTTGATGATGATGATGGTGACGATGATGACGAGGCTTAGGATTTCCATTGCATATCATATTAGTCTACCATATTAGGAATAAGTTTGCACCTTTCTATCTTTTTATGCTTTTAAGACCTACGCTTTGCTTATTTTGTTTGAGATTGAGCTTAAACTCTATTGCTTTAAGTATTTGTGTTTGGGTATTTGAACTTAATTCTATCTATATTATGTTGTTTGGTTTCTTGCTTATAACATTGTTTCTTCTCATGATTAGCCTTGATTATTATTCTTTTTGATCTAAGAAAAAAGGGGAGGAGTAATATAAGAGCCAATTTTTTTAAGATTGGTTGAGTTTCAAACACTTGAATTTTAAATCTCTTCAAAACTTTAAAACTCATCTTACATTGAGGGGGAGTTAGAACGTCTTCAAGATTTCAAAATTCTTCAAAATTCAAACTTGGTTTTGTTATATCAAAAAAGGGGAAATTGTAAAACTAATGAATTGATTTTGATATAACAAGGGATTTAAGGACTAAATTGAAAAAGAGAAAATGAATTTTAAGTCCTCAAAACCTCTCTATGTGTTTAAAGAAAAATGTCCAAGTCAAAACTTAAACTTATCAAAAAATTTCTAAGTGTTTACCAAGTCAAAACAGTGATTTTTGAGTCACCATTTCGGAACGGCCTTTGGGCGTTTCAGAACATTTTGAAACTATTAACCTCTGTTTCGGAATAAGCTTTCCCGTTTCGATATGGGTGTATCGAAACAACTATTTGTGTTTCGAAATGGATGAAGAACAACGGAACGGTTTGAACCGTTTCGATACGGCAGTATCGAAACGACCTCAAACGTTTCGAAACGGATTACAAACTTGGTTTCAATATATGACCGTTGAAGTTTTATAACTAATTTTAAAGATACAGTTAAAGCGTATCAAAACGCTTCTAATCCGTTTCGGTACAAGTTTTGACAGTGGCAAATTGTTTTGAAACGAGCTTCGGCATGTTTCGGAACAGGCTCTTAGCGTATCGAAACAATCGTGTCTTTTCACTACGGCCTATTAATTACACCCCAACAGCTATTTCTATTTTGGTCTGTTTCGAAACAGGGTCGGGCGTTTCGGAACGGGTAGTTGCAGGCATTAATAATGAAGGCAACAACCCCAACGGCTATAATTCATGAGAAAGTATAAAAGGGACATCTAAAAGAACCAGCAACAACTATTGATCCTAAAAGAATTATCCAAACATCAAATTCAAGCAATTGTGCTAAAATCTCATATTTTCTTGTAAACCCCAATTGTAGAACCTTGTATTTCCAATCTTATTTGTTCAATTGGGTTGAGTGCTTGTAAAAAGGGCTACATTTGTATTGAGAGATACTAGCTATTAGCCTTAAACTTCTTTGTAATCTTTGAGTGAGGATTGGGTCATTTTTGGGTAGAAAAATGGACCACTCTATAAAGGTTTCCTCCTAAGCCTAGAAATAGGGAAGATCAACTAGTGGAGTTGTTAGAAAATCCTTAGTGAAGCTAAGGTAGTGGATGTAGAGTTCAATTGGAACTTGAACCACTCTAAATCTCTTGTCTAGCAAATTTACATTTTCCACTCCACCACCAAAATTTCTAAAAATCCAATTCACCCCCTCTTGGCTTAAATTTATTCTTCTATCCACTCAACAATCTTATATGCTATAACTAAATATGAGTGCAATTAGACATGAAACTAATTAAAGATAAATACCCCCAAACTCAAGAAAAGCATTGTCCTCAATGAATACAAAAAGAAAAGAAAATATGATGAAAAATGACTTACTCTAAGAGTTCGTCAACATTAATGATGAGCTTCCATCGTGCGGTTTGCTTGATTCGCTCGCTAGTGCATGGTGGTTGGTGGCAGAACTGATTCCCGAATGTTGGTAACTTCGTCCCCATTGTCATCTACATCCTCAATCTCTTTGGTTCTGGATGCTTTGCGTTTCGCCTTTGAGGAGGTGACTTTGGGCAACTTGTGGTGTGCGCTAGTTGCCGTGGCATCTTCAGTTTCGGTTGCCCGGGCATCAAGACTTACCAAAGAAATAGGCATTGCCGGGGCATCAGGACTTGTCAAGGCATGCGCTTCAATGGTTGCTGAGGCATCGTGTATTGCTGAGGCATGTGCTTCAGTGGTTGCCGAGGCATCGGGTATTGCCGAGACATGTACATTTGGAGTTGTTGAGGCATGCACTTTAATGGTTGACGAAACATCCGATCTTGTCGAGGCATCCTCTGTCTTGTCCACTTTGGTAGCAGTTTTGGACTCATTTTTCTGAACATATGTTTGCCCCTTTAGGGTGAGCTTGGGCTTCCTTGGAAAGGCTTGGTTTTTTGCCATGGTTTTGAGGTTCTTGGCCATGGTGGTTTTGATTCTTGATGTGGAAAAACAAAGAAAACCTAAAAACTAAAGATACTGAAGACAAATAAAATAAAATATCTCCTAAAATTTTTGAAAATAAAAAAAGAAAAATAAAAAAATCTAAAAAAATTAAAAATAGAATAAAGGTCCAAAAATTAAAAACAAAAAAATAAAAATTCTTAGAAAGAGCATTTTCATGCATCTTCTAAGGTTACTACATATCCGAGAAAGCTTGAGGATGGTCGTTTCTGATACTTCTTATAGTCCATCTGCACCCTCCATCGGGTGACAATATTGCCCAAAAAGAGTTGGAACGATATGCTCGTAGCTACTCCTGTTTGTGTTCTTTCGTGTTCCCTTGTAGTCCATGCATTCCCTCCACCTTGCTGCTATTCCTAAAGGCATGAATATATTAATAGAAAAATTTATGTCAATTCTCAACCATTTAATTACCTTAATCTCATCGATCTCCATCATGGTTGGATGTAGCCTTCGTTGTCTTGGCAATTTCTGCTCAAGCCAATTGTCGTGGCAATCAATTACCAAAATTCGTTGTAAGTCAAGGGAAACCCAATTTTCTAAAAAGCTTCACAAGTTCAAATATCGTTTTCTTTAGGCCTCTTATATATCTCCATAAGTAGAGATGTTGATGACTTCAAATCTACCTACGTTGGTTCCTCAAGACATACTTGCAATGGACGAGGTGAGTTTTTAAAGAATTCAAAAGGTTCAACTGTTACCTACTCATATTCCATTGGCAAAATATTGTCATCCCGTTGATCTTGCATGTGATCGTGCAATTGTCGTGAAAAAGGTGGATAAGAGCAATCTTCATATTCTTTCTTCAACATCAACAATCTAAAATCCCGGGCATCAGATTCCACAGAATTGTTTGTAGTATTGTTGTTTTTAGCTTCACTGAGTGTTGTTGCGGCATTGCTCTGTTCAGACTCCTCAATCATTGTCGAGGTCATTCGTTGCATAGGCTCATTATGTGTTAGACAGTCTTTCTCATTGGCATCCTTTCAACTTGGACGTTCTAGTTGTTCCACACACGTCGGGGAGCTCTCTTCGCATTGCTCCTTGTCCTCTTGCCTTGGGACTTCAGTATCCCTAAGATTGTATTGTTGGTGCATGTTATCCATAGCATATGTGGATCTCCTCAATCGATCTTCCGTTTTTCTCACGAGTAAATCCATCCTAGCTATACATGTATCCATGGAATTTAATAGCTCTTGATGAGGACTACATTGCCATAACATATCTGTTGTCGTGACACTTTGCTACTGATAAGGACTATATTGCCAAGGTATGTCTGTTGCTGCAGCAAAATTATTATGGTAAAAAACATTTTGAGCGTTATGATCATACCATGAAGGATTTTACTATTGTTCCATCTATGCTCCTCCAAGTAGTCGTATGCACCGGGATTATGAGGGTAATTTTCAAATGAATGATGTTCTCCATAAGAAGTGCACGAGTTTTTTCCATGATATATGCTTTTCTCGGTTGATTCCTATCTTCCAACATCAACTCTCGAATAAATTTACTTTTATTTCCCCAGATGTTGATGTCCCTTAACTTGTAGCGTGCCTGAAATTTTTTTAATATAAGAAACAAAAAGAAAAGTTAGTAAAACTAATAGAAAAAATGCAATAACAAAAACAACTAACACCAATTGCCAATCCCCGGCAACGACGCCAAAAACTCGTTGCGTGTAATAAGTGCCACGCAATTGTGCAAGTATACACGTTGCAAGTAATAAAGTGATATGAGTATTGAATATCATCTCCACAAGGATTGGTTTGGGTCACTTTTCTTAAGTTACTGCACTGTAAAAATAAAAACACAAATACATGATAGGAAGAGTTCTAACTAACAAGTAAACTAAAGAACAATTAAAGTAAAAGATAGAGGAAATCAAAAAGTAGAGAAGAGGCCAAGTAATCGTGAAGTTGAAGGATGATAGTAGATAGGAACGTCTTGGTAATTAAGTGCAAAAACAACTCAATTGCTTGGACAGTTGCAACTATCGTAATGCCATGGCATTGAGTTAAGGCAATGCTGGGGCAATGAAGAAAATAAACCTATGTCATGGCAATGAGTGAAGTCGATGCTCGGGCAATAAAGAAACTTGGTGATTGCCTTGGAAATATGCGAAACGGATGCCAGGGAATTTGTTGAACTGCGATTACTGCCTTGGCAATGAACAATAACCTTCAAGGTTCGGGGAAGCGTTCTTCAATGGTTCCTCCTTATCCCTAAGTCGAAACTCTAGTTGTTTGTGCAAGCCTATAATACCTCACAGCATGAACCAAGGGTGGAAAACAATCGATCTTGCGCTTCTTTTAGCCATTGAAATCCATAACTTATCCCTAAGTCGGATTAGTCTTCACCATCGATTTGATTGAATAAAGATCATGCTCATTCGTTTCATGAATCTAACTCTCCCGATATTAGATAAATAGACAGTCTAATGAGATCCTCTCCATATTCACTCGCAAACAAGATTAAAACCCAAGAATGAACAAACCTTGAATTAAAATTGCAACTTCATAAACCTAAACAAAGTCCAATCATTTTCACAACCTCAAAAACACAATAACCCAAGCCAATCAAGTTAGTTCATGGTTGGGTTTTGAAAAATATACAAAGAATAATCCCTAACCATGAATCTAACAAAAAACAATGAATAAAAAGATGAAGAAATAGGTGCAGCCCCCTTAGTCGAACTCTCTCTTTAACGATCTCTCCTCCTTGTAGTTGGAGGCTAGGCTTGTTATTTATAGGAGAAGGCTAGGTTAAAGTCCTTCTTGAGAAGGAAGTTAAGTTGGAATTAAATACAATATAATAAAAGAACTAAATCTCTTTTATTTTATTATTTTATCCATCCTAAAACTCCTCATTAAACTCTTGGAATTTAATCTCCTTTTAATCTCTTCATGGAACTTCAACTCTTCTAGGATCGGCTACCACTTCATCTTTATCATCAATTTTCGGCAATTGCCTAGGCAATTTGTTCAACATGTCGTTCCTGCATTGCCTTGGCAACTTGTTCGGCATGTCCTTCCTGAATTGCCTTGGCAATAAATACATGTACACTCATGCAAAAACACACATATCTTTTTCCACAAATTTAACTAAATTATGAAATCAAGCATGACAGTGAAGGAAACTATGAAAATATGCATGAATGTGTAAAGTGTCTAGAATTTCTATTTTATCTGCACATTCTTGCTCATATTATTGCTGTTATTGAGCTCATTTAGGCATAATTAGGTGCATTCATGCATATTTACAGTATTCTTTACTTTACCATGACTTTATAAAATATATTATGTTTTGGCGAGAAAAAGATATTGTTTAGTTTAGTTTTACGTTTTCAGGTGCTGGGAGCTGATCAGAGGAAGAGAGGACGGGAAGGCAGAGAGCAGAATGAGCTGTACTGAAGTAGTTCCAGTGCCGCCGCCACCGCAGAATGCCGCCAAGGACGTTGCCGCTGCCGCCAAGTGTCGCCCAGGCTGCACTACACCTACATAGTCAAGATGGGTTGCGATTAATAGAGGACGGTTTTCTGAGTCCAACAAGCCCAGTCTTGCATTTTTCTGAGGCCTGGAGCGGTGCATAGAGCTGATTGAAGATTGATAAGCAAGATGGTTTATCTTTACTTGTTGAACAAGGCAACATCCAAGGAGTCCATAATCAAGTCAAAAAAGAGTCAGCATTGAAGGAGGACATTAAATGCAAAGCTACTTTTCCACCAATGAAGACTTCTACTCCAAGGAGGACTCAACCTTAGGCCAAGCCCTATATATACCCATGTATTTGAGGGTATAAGGGCATAGAGAGAGTTCCTCATAGTCGTTTACACTAACTGCTCTCTTTCACCACCATGTTACAATTCTTCCATAGGGTTTGGGTTATGTTGTAATTAGTTGTGAGAACGGTTGTTTAAGTTTTAAGTTGTTTTCAATAAAATATTCCAAGTTTACTTAATTCATGGTCTTCACTTCTTCAATTAGTTCCAAAAGTCCAGTTGAAGAAATCCATTTGTCGGGCACGAGAGTGTCAAACTCACGAAAGAATTAAGTATGATCTCATCATGTCGAGGTGTTGACTAATTTGGCTGAGACATAAGTTCGAGTTTCAGTGGCTAAAAGGAGCAACCAAACATCGACTTCCTGTGTTAGGTGTACACTCAGATTGCTAGGTATTGCCTACATCACGTGGTGATAGAATCCTTGCCTAGAAATAGGGAGGATCACATCAGAATTGCTCTGCCGAACTTGGAGTATCTTCTAGATTTGCCGTCAGGACTTCTCCCCATCTCACCTGCCGAGACAACAAACGTTGCAAGAGCATAGATCCGCTACGGCAGCGAAAGGGTCGCAGCCTCAATCCGCCAGTACCCGCCGAGGCAGTATATCGTGGCAGCGCAAAACAACTTGTCCTATTCAACGCAGTTTCACACTAAGCAGCAGCATAACCCTGTCCATCTTATCAACCTGATTTCTTCTATCTCTTTTATTTTTGTTTTTACATTAAAAGCTCTTTCTTCAACCTGAAATTAATTGTGCATTTATTTTACTTCTATGCAGATTTACACTCGAATAAGCTATTCCAATCCCTGTGGGAGACGATATCTTTTATACTACAACTTGACAAAGAGTGTGCACTTGCGATCATAAAAAGAGAACACTAAAACGCTCTACAGAATGCCTAATAATGCAACTAAAATATACCTAAGTATAACAATAATATGAGTAAAAAGGGTAATAAAAATAGTACTTTTGAATCCTTAACATACCCCCAAACTCGAACTATTGCTTGTCCTCAAGCAATGCAAACTAACAATTACTTGCCGAGATCTTAATTAGAGAATTTGATTTGCACTTGACTTCATTCCTCAGAACCGTGGGACAAAGTATGAATGTTCTTCCATCTTTCAGATGGCGTAGAAGTTACCGGAATCAAACTATAATGCTCGTGAGTGTATGCGAAGTTGTGTACAAGATGATTTTCCGGATTATATGTGAACAATAGACATTCAAATTAATTCCTTAAGTTTTTATTTCATTCAACTAGATCCAATTTCGGGCACCTCTAGTTTATTAATTAATTTTTTCAATTTTTATGATTAACCGACTAGAGACAATTTCGGGCACCTCTAGTGATTCGTTTAAGCACAATACTAGAGCCGGTTTCGGTCACCTCTAGCAATTATTTTTTTATCTATGATACTAGAGTCGGTTTTGGGCACCTCTAGTAATTAAAAATTTTATTTACCAAAAATTTAAGTGATTAACCTGAGTTCCCCAGAAATATTTCAATCAATTGAGCCACAAAAGTGTACAATTAAGTTTAGCATCATAGTAGGATTTTAAGTGTTTTCCATGGTCATCCTAGAATTGAAAGTTCTAGCAATTTATTGCAAGGGCAATGTCATCATAGGATATTCATCAAGTCTATGCAAATTCAATTCAACTAAAAGCAAGGCAAGTAATCTATGCATCTTATATGCTATAACTAAATATAAGTGCAATTAGACATGAAACTAATTAAAGACAAATACCCACCTAATTATTTTTTTATCTATGATACTAGAGTCGGTTTTGGGCACCTCTAGTAATTAAAAATTTTATTTACCAAAAATTTAAGTGATTAACCTGAGTTCCCCAGAAATATTTCAATCAATTGAGCCACAAAAGTGTACAATTAAGTTTAGCATCATAGTAGGATTTTAAGTGTTTTCCATGGTCATCCTAGAATTGAAAGTTCTAGCAATTTATTGCAAGGGCAATGTCATCATAGGATATTCATCAAGTCTATGCAAATTCAATTCAACTAAAAGCAAGGCAAGTAATCTATGCATCTTATATGCTATAACTAAATATAAGTGCAATTAGACATGAAACTAATTAAAGACAAATACCCACCCTGTAACACCTCAATTTTGGGCTTGGAAGTTTAGGGTCTGAACCGGACCGGTTTAAATTACGGTTCGAATATAAAAGGTGGTTTTAGGGAAAGCCTAGTTCGGGATGCATTAAAAATATGGAAAAATATCTACAAATCCTCATTTATTATATATAAGAGAGTGGTGAAATCAATTTTACAAAATGGGTTTTGGAAATATGACATTTGAAGTTAGTGACTAAAATGTAATTTTTGAAAAGTTGGTGACTGTTTTAAAAGGATTGAAACTTTGAATCTTTAAGGAGCTAATTTACCCAAGGGAGGGTTTCTCCAGATTTTTCTTAAATTTTAAAGATTTATTTAATGTTATTTAATAAAAAGAAAAGAGGGAAAAGAGATATTTTAGTTTTATAACTAACTTTTGCCAAAATTTTCCCATTTCATTTTCTCTCAATTTTCCCTCAGCCAAACACATTTCCACAGCCACTTTTCCTTTGATTTTAACACCTAAGGTTGAGATTTCAATCTCTAAATGATTTCTAATCATTTCTACACCAAATCCTCATCATTTGCTTATTGTATTTTCAAGGATTTTGGCTCTAAAAAAGGAGAAACTCACATTTAGAGGTATGAACGTCCTTCTCCTCTAAATACTCAGTTCTTTACTGAAATTCCCAAGTTCTCAATCCTTAAATTGAGTTTTATTAAAGGTTTTTATGTTGTGTTCTTGATTTTGGCATAAAATGCAAGATTTGGATTTAATTTTGAAGAAATTCGTAATAAATGATTGGGCTCTATTTTGAGATGTCTTTTTGATGTATTTTGGATATCTAAATAATGTGTAATTGAGGTTTAATCAATGCAATCCCGAATAGGTTGATTTTCCTAAGTTTTTACTTGAGTTAATGGTGGTTTTGGGGGTGATTTTGATGTTCTGCTATAGCTGGAGGTATAAGGACGTGATTAGGCTCTTTTTGGATGTTAATTGATGTCTAAGAATGTTTGGAATTGATGGATCTTGGCTGGGTAATGTTGTAGAGGTGTTTGGATGTGATTTCGGTTGTGTTTGGTAGCCGAAATATGAGTTTTGATGAGAGCAGCGAGTTTAGGTGTTTTGGCTGGAGATTTTAATGCATGATGATGCATTAATCCTCTGCTTTGATGTGTTTAAAACAGGGGAGACATCTTCGGGTCCTTTTGGTGTTGATCCAGAGGCTTGATCAGCGTTTCGGCAAGCTTGCGAAACGGAATCGGTGAGTGAAGTTTGGTTTTCAGCTTTGAAACCAATGTTTGAAGGTTATGGGAGCTTAGTTTAAGTCTAAACAACTTAGCTAAGCTCAAGAGTAAGTTTTCGGAGAAACTCACTTTTTGAAGAACCATGAGATGGTTGAATGCAATGTGTTTATTTTGCATGTTTAAATTCTGTTTTGAAAGCATATTTTAGCATGTTTAATGTTGGTTTTGTAAGCCATGAGTTGAAGGATGCTCAAGGTAAGAGATCCTTGGTTTGACATTGATAAATGTGGTTTTGATGCATAGTGATGCATGATGGTTTCATGGCTTTGTTAAATGCTTTAAAACAGTGGATTGATGATGGTAATTGATGTATATTGGCAAGTGATGTATTGGTTTAAAAGTACTTGAATCGGATATAGTTAGCCGGCTATAGGATTGGGTGCACCGTGAATAAAGTCGCCTTGGATGTTGAGGGGTTGTGATTGTACCGTAAACTCCATCCAAGTACACTAACGAGATGGTTAAGATCACAATGGTGGTTAAAAGTCCATGTGTAGATCTTGTGTTGTGTGTTCCGTATTCTTGTTAGTGATGTTATACAACTACCAACTAGTGATGTGGAGGTGTTGTGATTGTACCGTAGACTCCATCACGGGTGTTGAGGGGTTGTGATTGTACCGGTAAACTCCACCTTGAGTGTTGGTAGTGTGTATGAAGCGTATGAGACAACGCTTGTAATCCGCGTATCCGATTATGTTTTGAGTTGAAAAATGGTTATGGATTATCACTTGAAAGCCAATATGACATGTTGATGAATTGAAGCATGAGATGTTTGTTTTGTATGCATAGATGCATGATAAATGTTGTTTTGAAATTAAAGGCCTTGGTAAGGTGTTTTCACAAAGTGCATTATTGTGTTGTTTTATTAGAGCATTTATCACTAAGCATACGTGCTTACGCTCTCTCTTTCTTGAACCAATAATGCAGAGCATTGAAGTGCTTAAAGGGCAGCAAGGAGGTCAAGGATCCAAGTGGAAGTCTAAGCTCATGTATGGTGACTATTTTCACAACACTATTAGCTTTTGGTATTTGGCAATGGGAACCTAGGTTGTGATTTTTGGGAGATGTTTTGGACTCCCTAAGTTTGGCTTGATGCCTATGATGTTTTGGTTATGTAACTGGCCACTTTGATGTTTGCTTTGATGACTTGATGTTTGGTTGGTGTTGAGTATTAGGTTGCATGCCTATAGTTTGAGGTTTATCCTAATCGATGTTATGGATGTGTTTTGATGATGCTATTATGTTCCTTTAGGACATAATGACTTGTTGGCATGATTTGGGCGCCATAGGTATGCGTTTGATGGGTCGAATGCTTGTTAAACTAGTAAATTTCTGCAATTCTGGGCAGCCCGTATCGGAACGGGTGCTACCGTTTCGGAATAGGGGTCTGAAATGGCCTTAGCATTTCGAAACGGGTAAGAGACGTTCCGAAACGTTTTTGCCACTGCCAAGCCCTGTTTCGGAACAGGTTTCGAAACGGTCCCGCGTTTCGGAACGGTCATCCCCCGTTTCGGAACACTCGACCATTGGGCACTGAATTTTATGGTTATATGTTTTGAAATCCTTACGTTTTAGTCCTGATTTTTGTATGTGCAATTGCTTGTGTTTGGAATGTCCGTTTAAGATGTAATTTGGCAGAGAAGCATGAAACATGATTAATTTCATAATGGTAACTCAAAAATTGGTAAGGTCCTCTAAATTTTCAGAATTTACAAATTGGTCCCTAAATTCGTATGTTGTACAATTGAGTCCCTTATTGTTTCCCGATTGCTGTGACTTTTGAATATGCTTATCTCAACAGTACACCTAGGGTTAATATGCATTTAGACAAGATTAAAAAGAAAAAAAAGGGTCGTTAATCAAGGTTGACTTTTGGGTTGACTTTGGTTTTCCCCGTGTAATCTTCGTAGTTCGGGTCAACCGTCTAGGCCGGGCTAAGGGGGTTACACACCCAAACTCGAGAAAAGCATTGTCCTTAATGCATAAAAAAAAGAAAAGAAAATATGATGAAAGATGACTTACTCTAAGAGTTCGTCATCATTAATGATGAGCTTCCATCGTGCGGTTTGCTTGATTCGCTCGCTAACGCGTGGTGGTTGGTGGCACAACTGATTCTCGTATGTTGGTAACTTTGTCGCCATTTTCACCTACATCCTCAATCTATTTGGTTCTAGATGTTTTGCGCTTCGCCTTTGAGGAGGTGACTTTAGGCAACATGTGTTGTGCACTAGTTGTCGTGGCATCTTCAGTTTCGGTTGCCCGGGCATCAGGACTTACCAAAGCAACAGGCATTGTCGGGGCATCAGGACTTGCCGAGGCATGTGCTTCAGTGGTTGCTGAGGCATCATGTATTGCCGAGGCATGTGCTTCAGTGGTTGCCGAGGCATCGGGTATTGCCGAGGCATGCACATTTTGAGTTGTTGAGGCATGCGCTTTAATGGTTGTCGAGGCATCCGGTCTTTCCGAGGAATCCTCTGTCTTGTCCACTTTGGCAGCAGTTTTGGACTTATTTTTATGAATAGATGTTTGCTCCTTTGGGATGATCTTGGGCTTCCTTGGAAAGGCTTGCTTTTTTTTCCACGGTTTTGAGGTTCTTGGCCATGGTGGTTTTGATTCTTGATGTGGAAAACCAAAGAAAACCTAAAAACTAAAGATACTGAAGACAAATAAAATAAAATATCTCCTAAAATTTTTGAAAATAAATAAAGAAAAATAAAAAATTCTAAAAATAATTGAAAATAGAATAAAGGTCCAAAAATTAAAAACAAAAAAATAAAATTAAAATTCTTAAAAAGAGCATTTTCATGCATCTTCTAAGGTTACTACATATCTGAGAAAGCTTGAGAAGGGTCATTTCTGATACTTCTTATAGTATATCCGCACCCTCCATCGGGTGACAATATTGCCCAAAAAGAGTTGGGACGATATGCTCGTAGCTACTCTCGTTTGTGTTCTTTCGTGTTCCCTTGTAGTCCATGCATTCCCTCCACCTTGCTACTATTCCTAAAGGCACAAATATATTAATAGGAAAAATTATGTCAATTCCCAACCATTTAATCACCTCAATCTCATCGATCTCCATCATGGTTGGATGTACCATTCATTCTCTTGGCAATTGCTACTCAAGACAATTGTCGTGGCAATCAATAACCAAAATTCACTGTAAGTCAAGATAAAACCCAATTTTCTAAAAAGCTTCACGAGTTCAAATATTGTTTTCTTTAGGCCTCTTATATATCTTTATCAGTAGAGATGTCGATGGCTTCAAATCTACCAGCGTTGGTTCCTCAAGACATACTTTCAATGGAAGAGGTGAGTTTTTAAAGAATTCCAAAGGTTCAACCATTACCTACTCATATTCCATTGGCAAAGTATTGCCATCTCGTTGATCTTGCATGTGGTCGTGCAATTGTCGTGACAAAGGTGGATAAGAGCAATCTTCATATTCTTTCTTCAGCATCAACAATCTAACATCCCGAGCATCAGATTCCACAGAATTGTTTATAGTATTGTTGTTTTCAGCTTCACTGAGTGTTGTCGCGGCATTTCTCTGTTCAGGCTCCTTAACCATTGTCGAGGTCATTCGTTGCATATTCTCATCACGTGTTAGGCAGTCTTTCTCATTGGCATCCTTTCAACTTGGAGGTTCTAGTTTTTCCACACACGTCAGGGAGCTCTCTTCGCATTGCTCCTTGTCCTCTTGCCTTAGGACTTCAGTATCCCTAGGAATGTATTGTTGGTGCATGTTATCCATGGCATATGTGGATCTCCTCAATCGATCTTTCATTTTTCTTACGAGTACACCCATCCTAACTATACATGTATCCATGGAGTTTAATAGCTCTTGACGAGGACTACATTGCCATGACATATCTATTGTCGTGACACTTTTCTACTGATAAGGACTATATTGCCAAGGTATGTCTGTTGCTGCTGAAAATTGTTATGGTAAAAAAAATTTGAGCGTTATGATCATACCATGAAGGATTTTACTGTTGTTCCATCTATGGTCCTCCACGTAGTCATATGCACCAGAATTGTGAGGGTAATTTTCAAACACATGATGTTCTCCATAAGAAGTGCACGAGTTTTTTCCACGATATATGCTTTTCTCGGTTGATTCCTATCTTCCAACATCAACTCTCGAATAGATTTACTTTTATTTCCCCACATGTTGATGTCCCTGAACTTGTAGCGTACCTGAAATTTTTTTAATAAAACAAACAAAAAGAAAAGTGAGTAAAACTAATAGAAAAAAAAACAACTAACACCCATTGTCAATCCCCGACAACGACGCTAAAAACTTGTTGCGTGTATTAAGTGCTACACAAATTTACAAGTATACATGTTGCAAGTAATAAAGTGATATGAGTATTGAGTATTGTCTCCACAAGGATTGGTTTGGGTCACTTTGCTTAAGTTATTGAACTGTAAAAATAAAAACACAAATAGATGATAGGAAGAGTTCTATTTAACAAGTAAACTAAAGAACGATAAAAGTAAAAGATAGAGGAAATCAAATAAGAGAGAAGAGGCCAAGTAATCGTGAAGTTGAGGGATGATTGTAGATTGGAACATCTTGGTAATTAAGTGCAAAAACAACTCAATTGCCTGGGCAGTGGCAACTATCGTAATTCCATGGCATTGAGTTAAGGCAATACTAGGGCAATGATGAAAATAAACCTATGCCACAGCAATGAGTGAAGCCGATGCCCGGGCAATAAAGAAACTTGGTGATTGCCTTGGCAATATGCGAAGCGGATGCCGAGGAATTTGTGGAACTGCGATTACTGCCTTGGCAACGAACAACAACCTTCAAGGTTCGGCGAAGCGTTCTTCAATGGTTCCTCATTATCCCTAAGTCGAAACTCTAGTTGTTTGTGCAAGCCTTGATAATACCTCACAGCGTGAACCAATGGTGGAAAACAATCGATCTTGCGCTCCTTTTAGCCATTGAAATCCACAACTTATCCATATGTCGGATTAGTATTCACCATCGATTTGATTGAATAAAGATCATGTTCATTCATTTCATGAATCTAACTCTCCCGATGTTAGATAAATAGACAGTCTAACGAGATCCTCTCTCAATTCACTCGCAAACAAGATCAAAACCCAAGAATGAACAAACCTTGAATTAAAATTGCAACTTCAAAAACCTAAACAAAATCCAATCATTTTCACAACCTCAAAAACACATAACCCAAGCCAATCAAGTTAGTTCATGGCTGGGTTTTGAAAAATATACAAAGGATAATCCATAACCATGAATCTAACAAAAAACAAAGAATAAAAAGATGAAGAAATCGGTGCAGCCCCTTTAGTCGAACTCTCTATTTAACGATCTCTCCTCCTTGTAGTTGGCGGCTAGGCTTATTATTTATAAGAGAAGGCTAGGTAAAAGTCCTTCTTGAGGAGGAAGTTAAGTTGGAATTAAATACAATATAATAAAATAAATAAATCTATTTTATTTTTTTATTTTATTCCTCCTAAAACTCCTCATTAAACTCTTGGAATTTAATCTTCTTTTAATCTCTTCATGGAACTCCAACTCTTCTAGGATTTATCCTTTTAATCGGCTACCACTTCATCTTTATCATCAATTGTAGGCAATTGCCTTGGCAACTTGTTCGACATGTCCTTCCTGCATTGCCTTGGCTACTTGTTCGATATGTCCTTCCTGAATTGCGTTAGCAATAAATACCTGCACACACATACGAAAACACACATACGCATCATATTTTTCCACAAATTTTACTAAATTATGAAATCAAGCATGACGATGAAGAAAACTATGAAAATATGCCTAATAATGCAACTAAAATGTGTCTAAGTCTAATAATAATATGAGTAAAAAGGTAATAAGAATAGTACTTTTGAACACTTAACACTTGGCATGATTCTGCCAACCAAGCTTGGCACTATTTTTCTACTATTTTTTCAGAGATTGATCCAATTTTTTTTTCACAGTCTGATCTGGTCCTATTTTTTTGGGTTCAATAGCTTCTTGGCAGGGCATCAAATCTCCTTCCATGCGAACCGGTGCTTTGGCATCATTTGGTCCATCGTTGCCAACAACACTCGACATTCTCTCTGGCACTATTTTCCTTCTTGCGCTACTATGTTCTGCCAAGCCCAGTCTGCTACGCCAAACCTGCAAAAAGGTGCCAAAACAACCATTCACTTTGGCATAACATCAAATCCCAACTTTTTATGCAAATGCATAATTTCTAAGGCTAAATGTGCTTAAAAGCAGGCAAAAGCAATGTGAAATAGGTATGTAAATCAATACTTTTGAGGTGTCAACAGTTATGCATTGGTTGGCACCACTATCTACCTATGTTTTCGACTTGTTAAATGTATAAGAAAAACATTGAGTAAATATGTTATTTGGTATATTGGCTTGTGATAATGAGAACTAAGATCAAATATAATTGGCATGTCATAGGATAAGAGTATTCTAGTGAATGTTTTCAGCTTTAGTTACTTGTTTCGAGTGGATTTCAATACATAGACGACACTCTTTGAAATGCATGATTTTGATCTTTCTTTTTTGTCTTTTGTATGGCATGAGTAATGGCGACACAAAAAATGGATCCATATCTACATGTGTAACTTATTGCATTTGAATCGGATGTTGTATGTTGTTATTGAGTTCCAATTTGTTTATATATAAATCATTTCTATTTGAAAATTTTACATGGTATGAGCACAATTCAACCCTAACAATATGGCACATGGTGCTCATGAGGATGAAGTATGCCATGCGGGTGACCTGAGAAACATAATTGCTAATGATGATGGTAATACATTCTTTGATTTGCTTTGTTTTTTTAATATGAGTACGTTAGTTTTATTAAACAAGGAAAAATCTAAAAATACAATGAGAGTTTACATCTCAGGTAAACAAATTTGATCCGAACATATTCCTAATCCCACGATAATTAACATCTCTAGATCATAAACAGGACCCAACCTAGAAAAGGTAAAAACCCTAACTCCAAGGCTCAAAAAAATAGGTACAAACATCACCAAAGCTCAATGATAAAAATGTAAAAACCAACAACAAACAACATTAAAAAATGCATATTACAATAGTAAGGCATGTTGACAACACGCTCATTACCACAACTCAATCACCAACAAGAGCATCGACTGTGATCTTGTATCCAAATCCAATTCGAATATCCAAAACAGGGAGATCAACAAGATAATCAAAAGAGCCCTATCTTGATCAAACGTAGCGACGTCAAATCAAACTCTGATAGAAAATCAAATGAAAAAGAAGCGGCCAAATAACTAATTAAAATAAGAAAAATATGTCAAAAGGCAGAAGATACGTACCAAAAGGTAGAGAAAATCATGTCACAAGGACAATGTTATTGAATTTAAAAACTAGAAAACAAAGAACGAAACAAACAAACAAATAAAGATTACCGATAGTCGGCAACCAACACTAAGACTTGTGTTGTCGTCGATCATGTAAAATTTAGGGGGATGAAAACTTGATCGGGCTGAGAGAAATAAGGGATATGGCTAGGGTTTTGCTTAGTTTGTTTTTCTTTTTAAATTTGTCTATTCACTAAATTGATTCATTGGCTAATGTTTGGAATTGCAGGAGTGGCAGAGGCAACATTGTGGACAATCATGTGATGATCAAAAGCTCATGTTTCTTTCTGTGCAAGTCTATGTCAAAACATAAACTCATGTGTTTGTGCAAGAAATTTTCCTTCTTTAGTGTAAGTGGCTCTATATCATGTTTCCTTTTTGTTATTAAATTTTGACTCTCTTGAGCAAATACCACTAAGTGGCCCCAATGTAGTTGTTGGAAGAACATTTGTGGTTCATGATCCTGCCGATGATCTCGAAAAGGGCAACTATTTGGCTTGCAATTCTCAGAGTTACTTAACAAGTTAAGTACCCTCATAAGTTGTGGACAAAAGACTGACTTGTAGTGGTTGTTTATGTTGTTAGGACAGTGCACTTTGGTTGCAGGAATAAGTTCTGTTTTGTTTAAACTTGTATGCATACTTCATCATAGTTGTCGTTGATATTGTTAGTTGAGTATTACAACAGCGACTCCTTTCGATTTAAACATGTACCAATACGACAAGTTGAATAACGATACCAAGTTGCAGAAGTGTATTAATTGATCAAAAGAATTTTTTTAATTCTTTACTCTTTCATTTTCTCTTATACATAGTAGAGAGCGCTTCATTATTTTTATCTTTTGTACTCTTTCTAATGAGCCTAATCTTTTTTTACCCAAATCAAACCTTATAAAAAGGAAGATGTTCTACTTTAGCCTTTGAGAAAGAATATTGATTCTATCTTAGTCATTGAAAAGATAGGGGTTGTAAGGTTAGACCTTATCCTTAACAGCAACAAATTTAGAGTGAATTTAGGAAATCCTTAGGGGCGGTAAGCTAAGTTAGTAGATGTATATTTTGGTTTAGAAAGTCGAACCACTATAAATCGATTGTGTAAAATTGTTATTTTATTTTGTTTCCACTGAATTCTTCAAGAAGCCAATATAAACCCTCTTGACGATTTTTGATTGATCAATTCGAGCTCAAAAAACATGACATAACGAACATGAGTGGAGCTAATACATGTCCATTGTTGGAGCACTGATAATTTCAAGTCAAGTATCAGTGCGCTTGATCAAACATTCAACTAGACAAGAAAGCGTGAAACAAAAAATCAACCACGATGTACAAATCTTACCAAATAACCAACCATATACAAAAGATAAAAATTTAAAAAACCCCATGAAGATATTAGAAAAGAAGAGGATCTAGCAAACTTCCACCCTAGTCTCCATCGCACAACATGCTAAATCTGCGTGAAAACTTTTTCAAAAGTCGAGCCCTCTTAGCAGGCAGCCTGCCAAATAAAATAATTCAAACCATTCCATGCAACACGAAGGATCGCAGCTAAAAAAACTCCTCCCCTTATCATTAGCCTGCAACCACTCTAGGAACTCAAGCCAGAAACCTTACGAGGCACCACATTCCATACCTGGCTAGTGAAAACACACTCTCAAAAAAGAACCATATTTTAAAACACCCATATCTATACCGGGTTAGTTAACGCGTGAATGGGCCCAGCACTGACGTATTCATCTGACCGAATTAACAAACCCTATTTTTTGAGCGAGTCATTAGGTCTACCCGCCGAATCCGCTCCTTAGAACCATATAAGTTCACCACCATTATCGGTTACAACTTCTCATATTTTCCCTGCATCTGCTTCAAATAAGTTGCCATATCTAACCGCTCTCGTTATGTCCTCACGAGATCCAGAGGTAAACTTTGCTTTCGTATTCTGCTATTGTCTTCTCGTAGTTGTTCAGATATTCATCTTTAGGAACAGAAAAAGTAAAAAATTGTAATTTAGTTTTCCCTTTTTCTAGTGTTTATTTATTTATTATCCAAGTTTGTTTTGATTCTCAAACTAATCATGTTTCCATGTAATTGCCATGGCAGATGATAGATAGTGAACCCCTTTGTTCTGATCCCCACTTTTATTGGGAAATTAGTGACGCCCTGCGGGATGATAATAAGGTTGTATTTGTTGAATCCATTCAGTTTAAAGCTGAAAGGGATGGTTATGATGCGGCTCAAGCAATGATAGTAGATATTTGGAGTCGAGTCATTTTTTTCGAAGCAGTAAATTGTGCAACGGCTCTATTGCAAGGATTAACAGGTCTCAAAATAGACCTTAATTATTTTGATCCGTATGTAGAATCTACACCACTGTTTCTTGGATGCTCCTCCCCTAAATTTCTTAAGTTATTTATGCGCTATGGAGCTCGAACACCGTCTACCTTTCAAACAAGTTCTTGTGACCTTAAGGTATTGGTTTCGAATATTTGTCTACTTGATTTGTGTATTAATTAATAATCCAATTTTCTTTTATGTTTGCAGTGACGAAAAAGAATACCTAGATCATTTTGAATCAAAATCATCTATCTACATGAAAATTGTTTTTATGTGTACGCATGTAAGGAACTTTTTTATTGTATTATCTAGGGGTAGGGGTGTTCACCTTTTTTTTTTAATGTATCCTATATTCCTAGTATTCTTACTATTGTTTGTCTTTGCAGAACTTGCATAGGATGAAATTGGAGTCCCTTAGATTGCTTTTTGACAACACACAAGGGGTTGAGAAAGTAATATATCAGTGCGTGAAGGATATGGAAGTTATTCAGATAGCTGCCTTATTGTTTGTAGCTCGAGAAGAAGTTATGTCACCGTGTTTTTTCAAAGGCTTGAATGGGAGCATGTCACTTCGCCAATTGGTCTTATCAGAGATAGCATCACTAACAGCTTCACAAATAAAATTAGTTTCTACTAGTGAGGAGATGGATGAGCTGAAGAATAAGTTGGAAATAATGATGTCTATGTTACGCCTGATTGAATTTTTTGAAAGGTTTGGGGACAAAATTGAGCTATATAGTCAAAACCTAAATAAGGTGTGTTCTTTGATTTTTCAATTTGTCTTCAACTTATGGTTTGAATTCTTTATTAACTAAACATGGTGAAACTCATTGTTAATAATCATTTATAGTTGGGTGAAGATGAAATGGCTTCGCAAGTGGCATACCTCCTTATCAATGCAGGATTTGCTGAATATAAAGACTTCAAACTCACTAATATATTCAGGTTTCAAATTTTGATTCTTTCATATTGCCTACAATCTTTTGCTTGCATTCATCGCATTTAGTTTCCTTTTCTCCTCATCTTATTCTTTTTGTTGGTTGTGAAGTTCCTTACCTAGTTATTGGTCGTTATTCCGTAAAGACTTTTTGGAATTATTAGGTAATTTGCTTTTTTGTTACTTGCTTCGGTGTTGATTAGATTGTAAAGCAATATGCAAGATTCCTGCTAACGGCATAGTTTTTGTTTTAATATAGAAAGTAAATTAGTTGGTGAAAATGAAGGAAGGCAGTTGTGGAGTGGGGCTACAAAGATTTACGAACCTTTATTGGATGCCATGGTAAGGAAAAATGTCTTCTCCATTATATTCAATAGAGATCATTCATTGTTTTTAGTTAGCGAATTGGGTACATGGTATTTAGCCTTATTACGCGGCCATATCAAGCTAATTATGTACACTTTTTCTTATAAAAACAAAGTGGACTCCTTTGTCCGACCAACAAAGGCGGTCATCGACTTCGGAGGCCGTCCCAATACTCAATAATGAGGATGACGCTAGGGGCTCTTTGCCAATCATCCAATCTCTTGAAAAACTGCGGTAAAAAGTTCCTATGCTCTTGCTTTGTTTTTCTTTTTGTTGATTTACTTATCATTTAACTTGTCTTTCTTATTCCTCATCCAGCCATCACCCTTTTTTGAATGATTGGACACCCAAACAATCCATCTTCAAGCTAGTTTGTATATTATGTCTACCACAATTGGTTTGTTTTATTTGATTTACCAATTTTGCTCCTTTTAGTGTCTTGTTTTAAGCAGTTGCTTATTGTTTCTTAATTTTATCAGAGAGAATACTTGAGGATCATCAGCTCGTTTGCAAGTAAAATTGAGGAGATTGAGGCCATTGGTTGTCATTTGGTGGGGTTGGGAAAGCTCATTGAACTGGCTTCACTGCTAATGGTGGCTCATGAAAACTTTATCGCAACCACAGCACCAAGAAGTAATTATATAAGTTCAAATGGCATCCACCAATACATTATGAGTGATATCCGAACAATACTTGATGTGGAGGTTAAAATAATTGGTAGAAGCAACAGTCATAAGGTTATTGAGAAATGCAAGGTTGTGAAGGAAATGAGGTTATCTGCCCTATTGCTGTTGGAAGTGTTTGAGAAGGCTGGTGTCTCTATTAACCAATATCTTCAATCAGAAACATATAATGTATGTATCAAGTTGATGGCGTTCCAAGTGTTTAGGGTGCTGGATGTTTTTATGTGCATCATATTCTAATCTTGCACTACAATTGTAGGATGGTACGAGATCGAATTTACAAATTGCTAGAGAAATTCAGTCCCTGCTTGAGAAAGCTGGCTTTGCTTTGAAGCCCGAAGACACCTATCTAAATGATATAGACTGGTATGGCCTTCGTCGTTCTGTCTCTGCAGTCCACACAAGTTGTCCCTCCCACATAGTCATTTGGTTATCTATCATTACACAATATTAACTGCACTAATATGTCTACTTTTGTTTCATAATTTATTTATAATATATGTGTATATCTTGTGACGCTTATCATTTGATTTCACCAGTTTCTCAACCACATTGGATACAATTCATTGTACTAGTTTCTCAAATATATTGGACCCAGTGGTTTCAGGTAATTTAGTTAAGAGCTACACTTGAATTATGTTTTTTCTCGATTCATCTGTTAGGGGAGAGATATTTTACTGAACTCTTTCGCTTTTCTTTGCTTTTCTGCCAACAGGAAAGCTTTCGTCATCTTTAGTTAAAGATGGTAGTTTACCAAAAGGCATCGCAACCTCACGAGTTTTCTGTTATAGAGGTGAGATTCATTGTGTGTTGTTTTTGTAGATAACTAAGCTAGAGATAGAGAATTTCCGACAAGGAAGTTTGTTTCATCTTTGTGTAGGTTTGAAAAAGATGAGAGAATTTGTTGGAAAATAGAAGTTTATTGCTTTGGTTTTTCTTAGTCAAATACAAGAAGTTAGCCCTACTGAAATAGGAGAATTCCTACTCTAAAATACAATTTTAGAATCCTATTAGGTGTTGAACTGCTTAGACAGTAATATCACCTCTATAATTCTACCTAGACAAGTTTAATAAATGGTAAAATACTAGTTACAAAGTCTTTTAACAGTTTTGTATCCTTCTTGTTTACTTTTCCTTGTTTTAATTGTATAAACATGTGAATTTATGTCCTGTACCGTTTGTTGTTATGAAATAAGCATAAATTCGGCATGTTTGGAGGACATCAAAACATACCCCTTGTTCGCGGCTCAAGACCATTTCACACAATGGTGCATAAGAATTCAGTATTGTGCAGCTCTCGGCTGGTACCAAATGCTTCAAGGAAGAAAATAGGTTTGTTTTTATCGATAGGGGTAGCCATCACCAATGTGATAAAACGTGTATGAATTGTGCACCGTATGCTTTCATTTTTAAACTTATCTGTTTAAGACTATCTACTAATGCACTTCAATCCTTATTTTCTAAATTCTTAGTCTAATTTAATATTCGGCCTTAGGCGGCAGGGTAAATCTAACCCCTATACCAGCCTGTGTATTATATCTAATTCTGGGAGGTCACATTCATACTAATACTCATGGAAAACATTTAAAGCCTTCAATCCCAAAGTATACGGTAATTATAACCCATACAAAAGGAATTTCTAGTAGTCAACATAAACCATATCAAAATATAGTTACAAAAATAATGTCATATCGAGCAACCAGATACAGTATCAAAATATAAATTTATGTCATTGAAATAAAGACAATAAAAACATTACAACCAAAATAAATGTATTGAATGTGTCAATTCTCTAATTGCAAGTTCGAAACCCAAAATTTGAAAGAAGAAATTTGAGGTATAAGTTAGGGAGCTCAGTGTGTTCCAATAAGTGCAGATAAAACATTTAAAAAGATTCAAATATGTATAAACATTTAAGTGAAACATGTTTCAAGAGCAACCAAAGCTTCAAATACTTAATTACCCTCCAAATAAGAACTTACCCTAGGTTCATTGGGTGTAGGAACTAACCTAAGGGGTTATCTTAGGTTCATAAAGAATTACCCGAGGCCAGAAATCATGCTTTCAAATCTGACAAATGATCATACTAATGAGCATATAGGGCAGTCGTATTTTTAAATTAGATATAACAAAAATAGGTTTCGAAGTAGATAAGATATTCAAATCATATAAAATCTACTCATATCATACGAGTAACCACGAGTGCATGAGAATGAGGGAAACGGGAGGAACTAGGCTGAACAGACGAACGGTCAGATGAAAACTCGAGTACTTTTAAACAAATAACAATTTATTTTAGTCTAATGTTTGATTTAAACTTCTCTTTAACGAAATAATTTAACACATGCATGTTCGGGTTTAAAGATCAGATTTGAAGACTTTCGAGTTAGAATTTTGCTAAACGGACCCCATAAACAAACTTAGGAAATCGAAAAATATAAAATAGTGGTTTTTGAAAAAGTTTGACATTTTGGTCAAAACAACAGTCAACTGTAACCCTCTAAACTTGATCTAGGAAAAAAGACCAAATTTAAGAAGTTACTGTAATCACTAATTTTGTCCGAACCTTGAACTCCTTTAATTTTTGTCAATCTGGGCTTATATCAGGCTAGTATGTAAATTAAGGTTAAACAGGCTAAAAAAAAGTAAAGAAAGAAAAGAAAGAAAGAAAACACTATTATAATTAGTTACATTCTATATTATTATTTTGTTTTTTTATTATTATTGTGTGTCACTTGTTACTATTATTAATATTTTTGTATTATTATTAGTATTTGTTGTCATCATTACTATTGGCTATTATTATTATTATTATTATATTTTTATTAGTGTTATTATTACTATTATATTATGTGTGTCAGTACTATATTATTAGTGTCTTTATTATATCTGTTAATATTACAAGTATTATTAGTTATCACTACTGTTTTCATCATTGTTATATATATATATATATATATTATTTTAGTTATCGTCATTTGAATTTATTATTTATTATTGTTATTATTATTATTAGCATATATTACTTTTATTATTAGTATTGTTATTATTAGTAGTATTATATTTATTATTATTATTATTATGATTAATATATTGAAACAAATTTGAAAACTAAAAAAACCTAACTAATATATATATATCTTACACTGTGTAAAACTCAATTATTTTTACACAGTTTTTGGACCGTTGGATGATGATAATTAATGGTTCAGATTATTTCCTTATCTTTTTTCCCAAGTGATAATCTTCACATTTTTTACTGTTAATCTCATCCATCCATTTCCCTTATCCAATGGTCCTAGATTAGTGTAAAACTAAATGATTTTTACACCATGTAACTTGATCCCATCCCATATATATATATATATATCCAATTAAATAATTTGAAACCCAATTTAAATAAATAGAAACTAGCCCAAATTTTATTACAATCCATATACAAATAGAAATAAGGTTACATGGCTAGTTTGGCCCAAGTGAAACATGGTTTGAAACCCTAGCCCTAACTGAGCCCCTTTTCTTGCGCAGTTAATTTCCCGTCGTCAGATCTGGTCCAGATCTGACGGCCCAGATGAAAGCTTGAAGAAGAAACCCTAGGGGAGCCCTGATGATCTCGCGCCGCACAGACCGTAACCGTTGGATCCAGAAGGCATCAACGGCCAAGATCACTCCTTGCCGCGAAGTCCTAGACAACCCCACTCTAGCCTTTTGCGACGCGCATCGTCAACCGTCAGATCAAGAATGATCCAACGGCTCCCAGATCGACGCAGAGAAAGATCTAGAACCCACACACGCTCACGCGCGACTGTTCCGTTGCCCGACGCGCGTGTGCCAAGCCACGCCTGTGACCCCTCGTCTACCACGAACACGCCCTCTGCCGCGTCTGCCACATGCACGCCAGTGTCTCCCCTCCCATTTCCGGTAGAATCGACATGCAACACAAAAAAAAGAACAGGATCAGAATACCCGAAAGTGACAAAAAACAAAAAAAAATAATAAATCAAAACGAAAAGTCAAGCAAACAAGATCAGAGACAAAAATTTAGCTTTAATTTTCCTTTGGAGATGTATCTCGGTTATATAGGAAACCGAAAAAACACAAAAGAAGGGGGCACAGATTGTAAGCAAAATTGTAAAAACAGAAGATTCTAGAGAAAAGCAATACAAAAAAGAGTTTTTTGAGGTACTTTGCTCTTTCTTATCGCATGCAACTAACATAAAAATGGGGGAAAATATATTCGATTGCTTTTTTTCTCACCTACCGGTCGCGTCTCCTCCCATCGACGATAAGCCGTTGATCTCTCCGAGGCCATGCGCGGTGAGTCAACAAGGGAAACGGAAACCGAGCAAAAGGATCAGTGGATTTTCTTTTTAGGGTTTTGATGCAAACATGAAGAGGGTTTTTTGTTTTCTTTTAATCTTAGTATGTGACGGGTTACCCTAAAACTTAAAAAGGGATTTTTGGTTCCTCCTCGATGTTTTTTGGCGTCGGTTAACGGAGGTCGGCATAGTAGTGAAGGGGCTCGGGTCACTTAACGCAAAAGGGGTGAAAGAAAGGAGATTTCTTTTTCTTTTTTTAGCTTCGAAAATGCCAAAGAGGTATCCTGATTTCAAAACAGGTTATTTACGTTGTTTTGGTTTTTAAAAATGGCCCACTAACCATTTTGGTCCCTCCGAGATTAACAAACTGCATCGATAGGGCTTCCGCGCTTTAATAAAACTTGTTCTTCAGAAAGCTCGATTTTAAGTGCCTTAAGTTTTGAAGCGGTATGGAACATCTCTATAATGTACTCCATTATATTTCCTTGACCCTTATACTTCATAGACATCAAAGAAGTCAGAAGTGATGTCATTCCAACCTTATCGTTTTTAGCAAAACGTTGCTCAAGATCGTCAAGGAAAGACTTAACATGAGTAATCTCTTCAGATTCAGTACCCCTAAAGACTTCCGGAATGCTGTGTTTCATGATCATCAGGCTCATGCGAGTAGAACGACCCCACCTCTTAAAATTCCTTTTGGCATCAGGGGTGCTATCCGCAGTGAGAGGTGCAAGTTGTTCTTGCCTTAATGCAAGGTCTATGTCCATACAACTAAGTACTATAAGTACGTGCCTTTTTCATTCTTTGAAATTTGTCCCATTAAGCATGGGTATAGAACTGATATTAGTAGATATTGAGGCAGCAGAAGAACTAGCTGAATATAGAACAAAATAAAAAATAAACAGGCTCACATCAATATTTCATAAGTAAACAAATAAATTCAAAGAAATGATTAATTCCCCTCAAGATACCAAACACAACATTAATATCAAGTCTTTGGACAGTAATATTAACAGTAAGCGGTACTTTTGCTGTAGTAATCAAACATTGACAATAAACTATGTCGAACAATAGATTAATCTTTGGACTAATGTATTGCACATATAAAATACCTTATAATTGTCACGCATTTATTACCACATGTGTCGTTGAAATTCGGCCAAATATTAATTTTCCTTTGGGCCAATTAATAAATGCATGAATTACAAAAACAAAAATATCTTGATATTTTAAATAAGTTAAATCTACGCAGAAACGATCACTTTGGTGATATTGTGTTTCAATTAACCCACTAGAATATTAGACATAGCCAAAACATGAATTTTATTTGTTTCTAAAGATTTATCTTTATCCCTGGTGATCAAAACTAAAATTTTGATCCAACCGAATTAAATATATATTTTAATTAAAATATATATTTTATAATAGTAAATTGAAGATTAAGGACAAATCTATATTCTAAGAAGAGTTTACTGTAAAAGAATTCTTTAACTGAAAAAAAACACATATACAATGCATAAAAAGCATAAAATCCCTAATATTTAAACTGTAATGATCAACACCATACATACCGGAAAACAATTAAAATTAATTCAATCCAATTGCATGGTTGCTAAAATCTTCAAAAGGATAATCGCACAAAATATATAGCAATCGGAAATCTCAAAACGCACAAACCCCATTTTAAATCGATTTCCGATTATTAACTCATTGAATCCAAATTTCAATTGCAGATTGATATTGCAACAACCAAACGCATACCACCATAAATATACGAACAGTGGATTTTAAATCGACAAATAAAACAATGGAAGATTAATAACCCAAAAAAATTATAATCATTTGACAAAATCTGGCTCGATGCCACTTGTTAGAACCAAAAATATTCATACGAATAATAAACCCAAAAAAATTTGCGGAATCGTACCTGAATCCATTGACGGTGATTTTTCAGAGAGAGTTTGATCTTCCAAGATGATAGGTTACCTCTTGCCACACAACTCTCTGACGGGAAAGGAGAGATATGCAAGTTAACCTAGATCTCGGGGACCACTACCATTTATATAAATTGAATTAAAATCGGTTTATTAATATTTACAATTTTGCCCCTCATTGAGTTATAAATATAACTTACGGTATCTACACTTTTAATTCCATGACAATTTAATACCTATAACATGTGTAACATAATTGGTCACTTAATTTTCGTGTTAAACTTTATAATAGCAACACACATTATACATATGTGCTCATTATTATTGAATAACCCAACAATAAAATGTCCTAATCCATATCTACAATTATCTAATTAGTGTGAAAACCTGATTTCTGTTAATATATGTGCGTACAAACATATAATGGTTTATAGCCATAATCCCCCATTTGTATATTACACATGGTAATGCAAGGAAAAATAAGAAATTTTCATTCCTTGCTTCTGTTTTTCATATATATGTACATATACTTATAATTATTGCCAAAGTTTAAACTTTTTTTATGTATATTTTCGTGCATATGAAGGAAGTATTTTCACATGCTATACCTTTGTCATGCGTGCAACCTCTTTTAATTTGAGTTTCTTAAATCCATTTGTATTTGTTTCATGTCTCTTTTAATTACTCTCGTATGCCATGTTAGGTTGCATTTGAAATATAAAATATAATGCGATGTCTTTTTATTCGAGAACGAACGAGGCCAGTACCAGTCGTAGTGGTGTTGGTTCAGACATTCCTTCTCGAATATTAAGGTTTTTTTTTTTTAATTTACTCACTCGTATAACCAAAATTCGATATGAATCGTCACTTTAATTCGCAAAATTTAATATTAACTAATCGGTAATGGTTTTGGTATCGATTTTAGGGCACGACGGGGTGCTCATCCTTCCCCGCGTGTAACCGACTTCCGAACCCATTTTTTTAAAAAGAAAGAAACTTTGGTTTTACCTCGGTGTCGGGTCTACCATTTTTAAATGGCCTGTGGCGACTCCTCCATTTTTAATCCGATTAAATTTTTAAAAACCAATTAAAACCTGGTTCCTCCAAGGGAGGTCGAGGCGTGTGTTTTTTGAATTTTGTAGTCGTTACAGTTACGATTGAAAAAATTTCTCTCACGTAAAAGATTTTAGGTTTAAATAGTTCACACAACAAATTAAATATTAATTAACAATAAATATCGTAAATTATTACAATTGTTTTCAAAAACTAAATGTTATAAAAATATTATGATCATTTAATAAAATATCTGAAATAAAGTATGTAAATACATGCTAAATATTATTCCAAAATATAAAATAATAATAATAATCTAATAGTCTAAAATAAGTTCACACTGAATAATCAAATAGCTTGATAAAATCTGAGATCCTCCAAGTACCATGTCACCTAAAGCCCAAGATATTTGTAAGAGAAAACTATAGGGAGTGAGTTATTGAGCTCAATGTGTCTCGAAAGAGCAAGCATTCACAAACTCAATTTCACAACAATAATTTTCACAAAAATATTTAAAAGACACAAAGCACGTTTTAACACGGTTTTATGAAATCACAATGCAATGCACCCATACTGCATAGTCACAAAAAAAGTAGGTTCCCCATAACCTTTCACTAAATAGTCACCAACGCAAGTGGTATAAACCACTGAACTTCCTTCGTACAATCTCAACCTATGATAACACAGTAAAAAAGATATCATAGTTTCCAAAACTCAACACATTCCATAATAAATCAAGGATTCACAGTTCATTTATTTTAAATCACAGCCCGAAAATAATATACACAGAAAATATAATGTAAAATCATAACATAGCCAAAAATCATTCAAGTGTAAAGTCACAATTACAAAATCAAAGTATGTAGCACGAAAAGAGGTCACACCTTAGCCAAAGCAACTCAACCTATTGAATAATGTGTTTCTCACGATCAAAAGCACTGAGTTTAGTTGTATCAGAACCTATGAGAATAATTTCGATATTAGCATTATTATCACTATGCCACCAAACTAAGGCTAAACACTAATCCAAAAGAATACTCACGTGTAGGTCTCGTAGTACCTGCAGGGACGGTTTGAAAGGGGGAAAGAGGTGGTAGTTCGTCAGACTCAGTATTAGAAGAGTAATGATCACCTTAATCACATGAATAATCTTAATCAGAATCTCATAACAAATTTTCAACGATCAACCGATCGGTTAATCAACGGTCAACAAGTGGTTTGAGTTAAAAATTCAATTTACGAAGTGGACACGGGTTAAAATGAATACAAGTAAAATCGGCCTCTGATTGATTTAACTTCAAGAAACCATTATACGAGAATCAAAAGTAAGATGTTAAAATGAAAAATATAAGTAGAATGACACAACAGTAGCATTAGGATATTGGAACCGTAACATATATATAAATATGTATGCTTATAAAATCAAAACTATTAATATTAGCAACTTTATATATACTATATGTATATCATAAAGGCTTTAATAATTAAAGCTATTCAAACCGATGTATGTAAAAAAATAATAAAGTAATGATAATAATAAGAAATATTAATAATGATATCCAAAGAGCAAACTGACAAGGAACATGGTTGTGATTCATACTTGAAAAATCGAGGCAACAAGGTAATTTAGAGTCAAAGTATGGTGGTTACCTTCGAAGATTGTAATTCACGAAGATATTGGTTTGCACAAAGAGGAGTAATGCAGACGGAGGTTCAATGGGAAAAAATGGGAAATTGAGTGATGAATATTTGGTGGGGTGCTTCTACGGAAACAAATGAAATTGAGTGATGAATATTTGGTGGGGTGATGGTGGTAAAGGTAGATGTTTATTTTTTTTGGGACTCGAGTTCGAGCACCAATAATACATATTGTGAGCTAACACAACTTAAAATTCTTCGTTATGAATTCCTCATCCTTCAACATAAAAATAAAAATCGAGAACACTACTATGTCCTCTACCTTTAGAAGGTGTCTAAACTGATACTCCTTCTCCTACACTCTCCACTATTCCACTTCTTACAATAAGTATACTGAGGCACATAATAAAAACTCGTCGATCCACCTACACTAGCGGTTGGAACAGGATAAGTCATCGGCCTAGCTCTTGAATAACCTTGATGATCGAACTTCTCTAGAAGGTGTCTAAACTCAATTTATGTACTTTTTACTTCGTTAAAAGTCCAATAGATCCATTTTACGACCCATTTAAACCCGCTCCCCCGAAACCTCTACAAAAAGGACCGCAAAACAAGTTTTAATCAAAATTTAGAATTTCATATAATTGATTAGGAGCTTTTCAACACAATTATTTTGCAAAAATTTATTTTATGTACTTTTTACTCAGTTAAAAGTACAACGAGTCCATTGTTCGGCCCATTTAATCCCGCTCATCCGAAATTTTAGTAGCAAGAGAATTTACATTGTGTTCTAAAAATGTACTTAAAAAATGTGGCTGATGCGGGGATAAAATAGGTTGATATTGGTGATTGTACTGAGGTTTTGTGAGAAGCTTGAATCATTTAAACCTTTGTTGAATTTGAAATTTAAGAATTAAAAACTAGACATCAAAATTTAAAAAATGATTTTATGAAAGAAAATCATATAACAAAAGAAAGAAAAACAAGTAAAAACCCGAACCTTGGAGAAAACAAGAATTGGGGGAGAGCCACGAATCTCAGACATAGACCAGAAAATGGATATGTAATTGACCAAAAAAGTTAATAAAAAAACAGAATGAATCTTTTATTTTCGGTTTGGCTTGGATGAATTCTCTCCAGACACGTATACGAAAATAAATAGACAAAGATTAAACTCAAATAAAAGAATATATGATAAAGTACACAAACTATAATTAAACTATCTTAAAAATACAAAATGGTCATCAAACTTTCAAAAGTTATATAATGGGTATTAAACTTTATTTTTTATTACAAAATGATCATTGAACTGTTAATTGTCGTTGAGTGACATGACAATTACAAAATTTATATAATAATACATTTAATCCTCTATATTTACACATTCAATCAATTTAGTCCTAATCTAAAAGCCTAAGAAATTTAAGGAACTAATTCCCTAATTTTCTCATTAATGTTGTCTTCTTCGTTTTACCTTTATGTAATTGTCTCTTTCATGAGAACAAACAAAATGCAGGTCGTTTAATAATTTCCATACAGATAATGTCTAAAGATAATGTTTGTTTTAATTCCAAACAACACACAAATTCAATACAATAGGAATGGTTAATCATTGTATTAACTTACAAATGTCACAATGTAATACGTGAGGGTGAAGAATAAAAATAGAAAATGTTTAATTTAAGTTATTTGGAGATTTTTTTATAATTATTAAGGGTAAAAAGGGTTTTTATGACTCTTATATTAAAACTTGTAATTTCAAAAAGCTCTTATTAACAATTTTTTTTAAAATTAGAGGTTTTACACTAATCCGTTATTCATCAAACATCTAAATTAACAAATTTAATCGATCAAATATTTTAATATAAGTTCAAACCTCTAATTTTGGCTTAAACTGTTATTTACATAACATGAGCTTTATCTTCGATGGTCGATGATGTTATGGAAAGAGTTCAATCCTATTAAGTTGTTGTACTTAATTGGTGGGTCCCACAAGGTCATAAATTTTTATTAATAATACAAATAAATAATCTTTATAGAAATAGGTATAAAATATCTGATGGGTTCAATTATTGGTCAAATTATTATATTGTTGTTTGATTGTGGAATTATTAAATTTAATATTTATTATACGATGAAACACCCTAGTAAGGTGGGATGGAATTCCCCTGCCCCTTTTCGGTGCCCCTACATATGCCCCACGCTCAAAATTAATTTTAGGGTTTAGAGTTTAGGGTTTTAGGTTAGGGGTTGTGGTTAGGGTTTAGGGAATTTAGGGTAGGGTGTATTTTTTAGGGTATAGAGTGTAGGTTTAGGATTTAGAATTTAGGGTTAGGGCTTAGATTTTAATTTTGTAGTGTTTTTTAGTGTTGGGGCATATGTAGGGGCACCGAAAAGGGGCAGACGAATTTTATCCAGTAAGGTGTCCAAACTTTACAGCATAAATGTTAGTGGTTTTACTATTCAAAAATAATGCGACTTTCTTCACGATAAAAAGATCGTTATAATCGATCTATCACAGAGTAAATTAAATTTATTTTTTTATTTGATTCTCTTCATTTACAATAAAAAAATATAATTAAATTTGTACAATTGTAATAATAATAAATCAAAACTCACTATAATTTCTCATGGATCTGAATGAGTATTATATGCTCTTATCTCCATTGTAATCATAGTAAAAGGGCAAGGGGACTGATTTGAATGCTCTGTACTTTCCCACATTGTTCAAATGCTCATTCTCCAACCTGGTCAGTTGATAAACCGAAGTAAGAAATTGTCTGATTTGTTCACATGTCATGTTTCGGTATTCGAAAGCAAAATGAAACATATCCGTTTGCGACACTCGAACTCGAATTCAAATAACATAGTTTGCAAGTGTAAAAAATTACATGCAGGAAAGTAACTCTCAAGTAAAGATAGATCCATGTAATGACTACTGATATTATTCTACATGTTCATGTCAACACGTCCCATTCGATATTCAAACCCGAATCCAAGTAACATAAGAACTGGTAAAAACTAAGTACAAATAGGTTGGAAAACTACCTGAAGAAATTCCAAATTCCACGGCGAACGATCTCCAAGCTAGCCACGACTGCAACCAAGGCATTCTTGTGCAGGAACGGCACTGTTTGAATGCCTAACACTTGCTGCATCCAAGCAAGTCTCAGTACACAGTTCAAGACCTGCAAATTTACCTAAGTGTGAGTATGCAATTACAAAACTGTTTCAAAATCTATCGAAATAATCAATCCGATACGATGGATGACCCTAAACCGTTGTTGGAGAAACGAGTGACATGAATTCATTGCATTGCTTTCGAAATGAGTAACACGAACGCTTACCATGGCTGCATAGTACACCCCTTTGTGTGGTAAAGCAAGCTTATCCCGGAGCCAAGGGTTGGTCGAATTCCTGTTAAGAAGACCCCAATCTCTGACAATGTCCCAGTATAGGCTAGCCATCGTCGCAATGCCCGAAGTTGCAGCTGCCAAGACCAGCCAAGTTGTAGTTTTCTCAGCCTGATGTTGGTAAATTGTTCTAGTGGCAACCGCAACTATTGTTGACAAGCATTTTAGACCATTGAGACCATGTGCAGTATCTTTTTCTTCAAGCAAACGTCTAACACACTAACAAACATAAATTATAAGTCAAACCATTAGAGAAAACCGGCTCCATACTCGTATCCACATTTACATCGAAACAAAAGAGAGTTTCGATTTACCTGAAGGAAACGGATCCAATATGGAATAATGGCAACGACTATGTAAAGTACATTATAAACTTCACTATCCCCACAGGTATTCGATCTCTCTCTGAAGTTTCCCCATCCATAGTAGCAAATGTAGAATTCCAAACATCTAATGGCTTGAACCTGGTAATGTATGAAGTATCAATGGATTTTATCAGAAAACAAACCATATTGAAGTCACATGTGTGTTTAGGGTCCCTGTACCCATGTCCAAATACGTATCGAACACGGGTATATGATACAACTATCAATGGATTTTATCAGAAAACAAACCATATTGAAGTCACATGTGTGTTTTATGGTCCCTGTACCCATGTCCAAATACGTATCGAACAAGGGTAGATGATATAAGTTTTTCAAGAAAAAATGAAGAGTTGGAACATTATAGGTTGGCTCGAATATCTAACCTGGCTAGTAAGCTGATCTGCCAAGAAAAAGTCGGGGAGAGTGACCTACAAGACGGTATGTGAAGATTATTATCTTTCTTATTGCACCACTTGTAGAATTAAAGAACTCCACACCGCCAGTGTACGGAATAATAATCCGTATAGGATAATCATTTTATATGAAGGCTTGTTACCTTGTAAAGAGGTGCACAAACACAGTGAAAGGCACATCTGATAAGAAATAATCGACTTGAACGGTATATGATATTGAAAGGGCAGAATGTTATTGAAAGGACAACCTGCAAATAGGAAAACCAGTGAGCAACACATGCATTGGACACAAGTCTCGAACACGGGTGCCTTAAGAAAATTGAAAAGTGGGAGCAACAAAATTCACATTCAACGCTCACACCCGAATTCGAGTATCATAGAGATAAACTAAAGGAAAACAGAATGTGTTCTGTATAGGACTTACAATGAGCAAGAACAAGGGAATTAGTTCTGTTAAAGTTCTGAAGCTATTAGTTCTAGGGTCCATCTCCATATCCAAATGTGAAATCACACCAGCTAATGCGAGCAGAGAAAGACCACTGCTAAGAAGAAGTACTTCCCTATATCCCAACTCTGTTCCTTGCTTGAAACCGAATATGAACGAAAAGTTGATTCGATAACGCTTCCAAAAGTATACATTTCCAGCATACGTGAGCATATGCAAGACAATATAACCAAACAGGCTGCAAAAAATGAGTCCTTTAGTTCAAGAATGAAGGGGTAAAACCAGAATATTTAAGCGGCTTTATCCCATGCTACTCGGAAATGTATCGAACACGGGTACTTCAATAAAAAAAGACTCTTACCTGTAAAGAGGAAATATGTTCACCATGTATCTCTCTCTGCCCTGACTCTTAAGAATATTTCTAGCATGTATATTCACAATAATTGCCACAATAAGTGCAATGGAGCAACCAGAAAAGAAGCCTGAAAGTGAAGAGAAACCATCAGTTAAAAACAAGTAAATGAGATGCAAACTCAACAGCTCTAAGAAACCCTTTTTTCTTCAGACAATGACATGATTAGAAACAAAGTTAGATAAACTGATACAATTTGTAAGAATTTGTTCTAGAAAGATGCTTTTAAATGAGGCAGGCAAAGTCTTTACCATAGAGAAATGTGATTCTGTGTCTTTCTTTCTTAGCTTGTGGCCTGAGAGTTTTCAGTCCCTTTCTGTGATTTCCATTAGCAAAGTGTTTAACATAAGTCTCCTCAACATTTTCCAAAAGCTTAGTAACCTGTCAAGGAAATGGTGCAAATTTAGGGAGAAAACGAAATTCAATCGAACCAACGTAAACATGTTCTTATTAGCCATTTCTAACCTCAACAGAACTACCAAGATAAGATTTGTCCACCATTTGCATGTAAGTTTTCGACGCATTTCGCATTGTGACCTGCACTAGGATGAACCAGAAAATCAGTACAAATAAGCCATGATCCTTGTTAATTTTGGCATATTGAGATATAGAAAGTGAAAAGGATTAGACCTTGTCATATTTCTTCATGATCTTGGAAAATGCCAACTGATTCAAGAAGCTGATAAATCAAATACACAGATGATTAACTACAAAAACAGATAGATTTGCATTTTGTTTATAGTTTTGCAACGAACAAAAGAGGAAGGATTGGTACCCGTAGCTTTTCAAAAGCCTAAGCTTTCTATGAAATTCGACAAAAGCTTGAGAGATTTTTTCCTCTGCAGTCCTCAGTTCTTGTCTGCCAAATGACGAATCCAGTTTCGAACTTTGGATTACACTTCTTAGGATTGATATAGGAGTTTCAAGCTCCACATTGATCTTTACATGATCCAAAACATTTAATGGAGCTCGTCTAAAATCTCTATCATCAGCTTTCTTCATTTCTTCTCCCGCAATTCCCTCATTGTTCATCTCTACTTCTTGGATAACATCCATTGGAGTCCTTCCTACATAGGGAAAAACAGATTCGGATCATCAGAAAACTTGGGATTCTTCCAATATAAAGAAAAATTGGAACTTTGGTATCATTTTGCGAGAAATCCAGATTCTCTCCTTACCATGGATGGGATGAGCCACTGATGAAGAATTTGAAGAAATGTCATGATCAGAAAGATTAACCATATCACTTCCTCCAACAACTGGATTATCAACCGTAATCCTCAGAGCAATTAAAGCATTCATTTGCTTGCTCAACTCATCGGCTTCCATCATAACTTCTTCGACTTTTTTCTTATAAAATCTAAGAACCTTGTTGAACTCATCATCAAGTCTCCTAAAGAAGAGCAACTCAAACTCACCACCTTCTTCACCTGACCTGAGAAACATTGTCTGGTAAAGCCCTTCAACCCCTCCTGCTTGAACTAATATAACTTCATCTTCATGGCTCATCATCGAAGAAACCGGTTTATACCGATTGGTCAGTCCACTAAATGCCCTATAAAGCGATGCCCTTCTCTTCATTTTTCCTGTTGTTGTTGCAGCCGCTGCCATTGTCGATTGTGGCTTGTTTTGTTGTTTGAAATATATTAAGATGTCTTTCAACATTGATTTCAGGTTGTTGTAATCCATGTATGCTTCCTGCCATTCTTGCACCATCTGCACTGCAAATTCCTTCCCAAACTTCATCTTCTTCGATCATAAACAAATTAACTAAAAGTAATATTTGATGAGTTTGAAACTCGAAAAACTCGAAATTATATAGAGGGATTCCAATTTCCAAGCAATGAGTTGGTTTCGTCATTTGATACTGGTTTTTCTTTGATAATGCCGTGAATGTCATTTTCTGGTACATAATCTGAATGCAGTTGAAAGCCTGTCTTTGTTGTCTGCGTTATGTTCTAAAGGTGGCTTGAGTTATTTTGTTATGTTTGGTTTATTTTTGTTTCGGTGTCGTTTTATTTTTAGATGTTTTGTTTTCTCCCGTCACCGTGTGTGTTTGTGTTGTTACGGCAAATGACAGTTCCACTCTTTTGGTGTCTGATTTGGTTCTCGTTTATTTCGTATAGGTTCAAGATTTTTTTAATAGTCTAAAGGTAATTAGAATGTAATATCTGTTCATACAAACTTTTAACTCTTTCTCTTTGAGCTAGGAATGTCAATTAGGCGGAGCGGGTGCAAAAATAGTACTCTTTCCGCACCCATTCATGTCAAAATTTTTCATCTCCATCCCCGTCCTACAACCCGTTGTCAATACAAAATTTAAAATAATTCATGCCCCGTAACCTGCAAAACTAAAATCGTCTCCGCCCCATCAACCACGTGGGTAGACCTGGCAAACTTGACCCGAGACCCGAAACCCGAACCGAATTACCCGAACCGAAACCCGATTTTGACCCGAACATGATGATTCGAAGTTGACCCGAAACCCGAAACCCGAACCGAACCGAATCGAACCGAACCGAACCGAAAATTTTTGTTGAACCGAAATAGACCCGAACCGAATAGACCCGAACCGAATGGACCCGAACCGAATGCTACCCGAACCGAAAGCTGAACCGAATATCGACCCGATTTTAACCCGATTTTGACCCGATTTTAACCCGAATATCTATTGTTAACAATATAATAAATAATAAAATGAAGTATAGAAATTTGAGATCTTGGTGACCAATTTTATAATTTCATCATAAAATATAGCATAAAATTGAAATTGTAGACTAAATTGACAATTTGGAAGTGGAGAAATTTGAGAGTCCAATGATCAAATTTGTAATTATATCATATAAATAAATAGGGGTCAATTTTGGCTAAAAATTAAATCTTTGAAATTAAAATGAACGAAAATATAAATATATTAAATTAATAGACTAAATTACAAAGATTAGTCAGTTTCAACTAAAAGTAAATTTTTAGAGACTAAATATCACTACGGGGAGGGGATTTGTATATCCGAAGTTTAAACCGTGTGAATACTTGTGACTAAATTAAATTAAACTAAAACTTAAAGTTGACTAAATTGTAACATTTTAAATGCAACATGACCTAAAAAGTAATTAATCTCTAGCTTAAAAAATTGGTGGCTTATTTCCCTCCAAAATTTTGTCTTTTCTCTCTCTAGTTTTTCCAATTGTCTTTTTCTCTTTTTTTCAATCTAGCTTAAAAAATTGGTGGCTTATTTCCCTCCAAAATTTTGTTTTTTCCCTCTCTATTTTTACCAATTGTCTTTCTATTTTTCTTGATTTAATTGAGTTTCAATTTAGATTAATTTAACTGAAATTTCACATTTAGTTTTAAAATTATTTTAATTATGTCCGTGATTTATGCTTTTAAATTTTAGTTAATTCAATTATATCCTAGGTTTAATAAATTAATTCATTTCAGACATTATTATTATTATTATTATTATTATTATTATTATTATTATAAACTTTGATTCAATATAATTATACAAAAAAAAAATTATATGGATACATGAAGCTTTGATTTAAATATTTAATCAAATTCAAATGCATAGATTGACAAGTTGAATTAGAATTAATCTCATACATCAATAACTCTAAACCCTAAACCATAAATACTAAACCTCAAACCTTTAACCCAACTCAAATCAAATTGACTCGAAAATTTAAATGTTGACCCGAAATTGACCCGATTTTAACCCGAACCGAAAGCGACCCGAACGACCCGATTTTGACCCGAACCGAAAGTGACCGATCCGATATTGACCCGACCCGAAAACAATCGATCCGATTTTGACCCGATCCAATACCCGAACCGAATCCGACTCATCACAGACCCGAATTAGACCCGAACCCGAACCGAACCGACCCGAACCGAATCTAAACCAATTCTAGATAGACCCGAAATGACCCGAACCGAAACGACCCGAACCCGAACCGAATGACCCGATTGCCACCTCTACACGTGGGTCATGAGACTCACTTAATCCTCTCTTTACTTGCCTTATGACTAGTCCATATAATATATTTTAGAGAAAACTACCCCAGTAACCACTCAATTATTGCCCGTGACCTGTTTGACCACCCAACTAAAACAATTTAAAATTTGACCACCCAACTATTTAAATAGAGCTATTCTGACCACCGACCGTTAAAATCTAGCGGAAAGATTATGTTGCAGTTGATGTAAAATTTGTATAATTACACTTTTAGTCCCTGTTAATTACCTATTATATCAATTTAGTCCTAATTTTATTTTAATTAAGTAAAATTAATCAACAAATAAGATAATGACACATGTCATCACCTGATTGAATGATTTATTTTATTTTTAATTTAATTTATTTAATATTATATATATTTTCCTCCAAGTGGTGACACGTGTCACCACCTGGTTAAAAGAAAAATAAAAAGAAATGAATATGTGCATGTTGTGGTTTGAACCCATATAATATATTTTATAAAAAACTACCCCAGTGACCACCCAATTATTGCCCGCGACCTGTTTTGACCACCGACCGTTAAAATCTAGCGGAAAGATTATGTGGCAGTTAATGTAAAATTTGTATAATTATACTTTTAGTCCATATTAATTACTTATTATATCAATTTAGTCCTAATTTTAATTTAATTAAGTAAAATTAATCAACTAATTAGATAATGACACATGTCACCACCTGTTTAAAGGAAAAATAAAGAGAAATCAATATGTGCAAGTTGTGGTTTGAACATAAGCTGCACCATTCTATATATACCTTATAACGAAGTTAGTGCTAGGGAAAAAAGAAAAAAAATGTTTGAGAGGAAACTCGAACATGGGTCACATGAGATATATAAAAATATGTATATCAAATATTCGATTTAAATAAAAAGAAATTTGATTTTAAAAAATATTTGAATATTTGATTTTAAAATATTAAATTGATTTTTTTTTAAATTCAGTACTTTTTTAAATTAAATTTATTTTCTTTTAAATAAAATATTTTTTAAATCAAATATTTAATATTTTAATAAATATTTGATTTTAATTTAAATTTGAAAAAGAATATTCGAATATTTTAAATTAAGTTTCTTTTCTTTTAAATCGAATATTTAATAATTTCGTATTTTAACTAAATTAAATATATTTGATTTAGGGTTTAGGGTTTAGGGTTTAGTTGGCCTAGTGATTAAGTTGTGGCTCTTATATATATATATATATATATATATATATATATATATATATATATATATATATATATATATATATATATATATATATATATATATATAATGGTGCAATTTATATTATTAAGGTGTAGTTGGCCTAGTTGTTAAGTTGTGGCTCTTTTAACCAAGAGGTCATGGGTTTAAACCACACCATGCACATATTCATTCCATTTTAATTTTTCTTTAACCAGGTGTTGGAGGAATATATATATATATAATAGGTAATTAACATGGATTAAAAGTGTATTTATGCAAATTTTATTTTAACTGCCACATCATCTTTTTATTAGATTTTAACGGCCGGTGGTCAAAATATATCTATCTAAATAGTTAGGTGGTCAAAATTTGATTTTTTTTAGTTGGGTGGTCAAAACAGGTCGCGGGCAATAGTTGGGTGGTCACTGAGGTAATTTTCCCTATATTTTAAAGTATTAATTAAAAAAATATAAATCAAATTTGTTATGAAATAATATTAAATATTTATATTCGGATCTCATCACATATATATATGATGTTATTCCAACTGTCACCCTTTAAAAAAAATATAACATACAAAATTAGATTTTGTACAACACAAAACTTTGGACTAAAAATACTAAAATATATTGTTAAAGACTGAATAATAGAACAAATAGTATGTAACAATATTTTAATTTTTGTAAAAGATAAACAATATAAAACAAACTAAAAAGAAAATAATAATTACTCCCTCCGTCCCACTTAAGATGTCCATTTTGTGTTTTAAAATTGTCCCACTTAAAATGTCTCATTGAAAAAATCAACAACTTTTACAAGGCACATTTCCCTTTCTACATTTTTTTTAGTTTTCCAACAAAATAAAATTTCACTTTTTAAGGATAAAATTGTCATTTCAATTATTTTATATCACATTTCTTACACAAATTTTTTCTTTCTAAAATTACGTGAAAAGTCAATAATGGACATTATAATTGGGACAGAGGGAGTAAAAAACAAGCTTCAAAAGATAAAAATAAACCTTAGAAAGAAAATTTGACGGCAGACAATAATAAGGAAATTTGACGGCGTAAAATAGTAAAGAAATGTGTTGAAAAATAATTAAAATAACAATTTCATCTTTGAAAAAGTTAAAGTTTGTTTTGTTGTAAAACTAAAAAGAGGATAAAAAATAAAATGTGCCTAGTAAAAGTTGTTGAGTTTTTCAATGGGAAAATTTTAGTGAGACAATTTTAATACACAAAAGTAGGGGTGTTAAAAAAATCTGATCCGATTGATCCGATCCGATTATCCGTTGATCCGATCCGAAATTTCAGATATTCGATCTATTTTTTATTTTTCGAATAATTCGGATCGGATATCCGAAAATTTCGGATATGATACGGATAGGATATTTGATTATTCGGTATCCGAAAATTTAAATTTTTTACAGGTATAAATCTTATTATATTCGATATTTTTACTTGTTATATATAAAAAAAGGGTAAAGTACACAGACGGTCACTAAACTATACCCGAAAAAACAAAATGGTAACCAACCTTTCAAAAATCACAAAATGGCAATTAAACTTTATGTTTTATAACAGAACAGTAACTAGACGTTAAATTCCGTTAAGTTTCTGTTAAAACTTTGGTATAATAACATATTTAGTCCTTCAACTTTATACAGTCAATTAATTTAGTCCTAATTTGAAACAATTCACTAAATTTAGCCCTTTTTATTTAAGCATTCTTTCAAATTGGTCATTAAAGCAAAATTTCAAAGTATGGTACATGATAAATAATTACAATTAAATTCTTATAGGAACTCGAAAACTCGACTCGACTTGGCTCGAATCGAAAAAATTCAAATAAAGTTTGAGTTGTAAAATATGACGCGTCAACTCGAATAACTCGAAATTTTTTGACTCGACTCGATCAAACGCCCACCTCTATCTTAAGATATGACGTGTCAAGTTGAATAACTCGAAATATTCTTATATTTTAAATCATTTTTTCTTTTAATCGAATATTTTTTAAAATATAATATTTAATATTTTCATATTTAAATCACATCGAATATTTAATAACTACTTTAAATATTTGATTTAATTTAAAAATATTCGATTGAAAAGAAAAAATTGATTTAAAATATTCGAATATTTAATTAAATTTTTATAGGAACTCGAAAACTCGACTCGACTTGATTCGATTCGAATAAAAAAATTTCAAATAAAGTTTGAGTTGTAAAATATGATGCTTCAACTCGAATAACTCGAAAATTTTGTACTCAACTCGATCGAACGCTCACCTCTATCTTAAGATATGACGCGTCAACTCGAATATTCGAATATTTTAAATCATTTTTTCTTTTAAATCACATTGAATATTTAATAAATACTTTAAATATTTGATTTAATTTAAAAATATTCGATTTAAAAGAAAAAATTAATTTAAAATATTCGAATATTTAAAGTAGTTATTAAATATTGGAATATTTAAAAGAAAAATATTTAATGTAGTTATTAAATATTCGAATATTTTAAATCTATTGTTTTTTAAATCCAATATTTAAAGAAGTTATTAAATATTCGATGTGATTTAAATATGAAAATATTAAATATGCTATTTTAAAAAAATATTCAATTTAAAAGAAAAAATGATTTAAAATATTCGAATATTTCGAGTTATTCGAGTTGGTGCGTCATATCTTAAGATAGAAGTGAGCGTTCGATCGAGTTGAGTCAAAAAAATTTCGAGTTATTCGAGTTGACGCATCATATTTTACAACTCAAACCTTATTTGAAATTTTTTCGATTCGAATCGAGTCAAGTCGAGTTTTTGAGTTCCTATAAAAATTTAATTAATTATTCGAATATTTTAAATCAATTTTTTTCTTTTAAATTGAATGTTTTTAAATTAAATTGAATGTTTAAAGTAGTTATTAAATATTCAATGTGATTTAAATATGAAACATTAAATGCTCTATTTTAAAAATATTCGATTTAAAAGAAAAAAATAATTTAAAATAATCGAATATTTCGAGTTATTCGAGTTAACACGTCATATCTTAAGATAGAGGTGAGCGTTCGATCGAGTCGAGTCAAAAAAATTTGAGTTTTTCAAGTTGACACGTCATATTTTACAACTCAAACTTTATTTGAAATTTTTTCGATTCGAGTCGAGTTTTCGAGTTCCTATAAAATTTAATTGTAATTATTTATCATGTTACCATACTTTGAAATTTTGCTTTAAGGGTCAAATTGAAAGAATGCATAAATAACGAGGGCTAAATTTAGTAAATTATTTCGAATTAGGACTAAATTTATTGATTGTATAAATATGAAGGACTAAATGTGTTATTATACCAAAGTTTTAACAGAAACTTAACGGAATTTAACGTCTTGTTACCGTTTTGTTATAAAACATAAAGTTTAATTGCCATTTTGTGATTTTTGAAAGGTTGGTTACCATTTTGTTTTTTCGGGTATAGTTTAGTGACCGTCTGTGTACTTTACCCTAAAAAAAATTGAAATTTCCATTGATACAAATATTGTTATATTCAATCATTTATTAAATTTTATATTCGAAAACTTAATTTTTTCATGGATAGAACCATTAAATTAAAAAAATAATCAAATAAATTTATAAATTTCGAATATTCGAGTATCCGATCCGAATTTTCGGATATCCAGTTTTTTTGGATCGGATACGGATCGTTATTTAGGTGATCCGAATTTTTCGGATCGGATCCGGTTCGACATCCGAAATGAACACCCCTACACAAAAGGGACAAGTTTTATGGGACAAACGGAGTATAACTTTTCATAAATATCCCAAGAAAAGTGAATATAAATTATCTTAAATTTATGATCCAAATTGATATTTTAACGTATTTATCTTAAATATATAAACTTTTCAGTAATATCCCTAGTTAAGTCAATATGAATTATTTAAATTTGATTATGATCCAAACTGGTATTTTTAAAAATATTTATATATTTGATCTGATCAATCTTAAATACAGTTATATTCACATCTGCTCCACCACCCACGGCGAATCTAACTTTTATCTTCATCTACACCTCATGACCCGCAAAATTTGTAACCATTCCTACCTAATTGGATCCGAAGTGGGGTAAATCCCCGCAAAACTCGCCCCACTGACATCCCTACTTTGAGCACACACCTTACAGACAAATCGACTTGAACTTAGGTCTGTTAGAATGAATATTATCCTCTTTTCCACTGGACCGTTCGTTGAATCCAAAATCAAGATCTATTTTATAATTCTTCAGATTTCAATTCTTTTATTATTGTTTGGTTCTAATGAGTATGATCAGGAATGGACCAACAGAGTGTTCGCGTACCGTTGAATTTTTTGAAAATTTTCAAATTTTTATATATGATTTATGCTTATTTGTATTTTTTACTAATAATCTAGTTTCACGAGAGAATTACCACAATATTGTGGTTCAATTTTTTCTCAAAATATGGTTCTTTCTTGTTTAATTCGAAATGTATGGTGGTTAATTTATTGTTCAAGTCAGAAGTCAGATTAACTTCTATTGGACTTTAAACAGTGAATTTCAAAAAATAATAAAATATTAGGGCCAAAATCAGAGGGTCATCTTTCCAACTTCACATAGGGACAAATGGCCTCCAGCTAATGCCATGTGGTTGCACCGTAGAGGACCATTCATTGTTGAAAGTCGGATTGCCCTCCATCCGACTTTAAACAATGTTCGGATGGAAGGGTGGCAGTGACGCAGCGTGATTTGGGGGCAGTGGCAGGTTGCATGCATGTAGCTGCATACATGCCTCGGGTAGCAGGTAAGGTAAGGTAACTTTTTTCAATTGTTATAATTTTGATTGGATGCCTGGTAGGTGGGTTGTGTGGTTGAAATTAAAAGTAGTTAGAGTTAAATAGGGGTTGAAGGTAGATATATTTTGTAATGAAATTTTTTAGAAGATAGAGTAAAGAAGAAGAAGAAGAAGAAGATGATGATTTAGAGGAAATTTTGTAAGTATGAGATATGTATTTTATTTTTTAATATTATTTCAATTTAATAGTTTTATTTTTAATGTAGGTATGTTTTTGTAGTTACGGATTCTTATTATTTTTTTAGTTAAATTTTTTGAAAATTTTGAAGTTGATGTTTGAATTTTTTATATTTCAAAGTTTTGTGTAAATAGGTGGTTGAAGAGAAGAAAATTTGTGAAGAGATGAAATTTTTTGAAGAGATTGAGTAGAGAAAGGAAGATTTGAAGAAATATAGTAAGTATGTCAAAATTTTAAATTGATGTTTGAATTTTTTAAAATTTGTGAAGAGATTAAGTTCTTGATTTTTTTTAATTTTTAACTTGATGTTTGAAATTTTTATTTTTGAATATTTGTATTGTTTAATTAATGGTTTACTATATTTTATTTATAATGCTTTTTGAAAAATAAACGAGTATATTGGGAATAATATGAGTATATTGGGACTTGAATGAAAGAAATAGTAAATTAGTGACTACTTTGTAAAAATCTTTAAATTAAAGGGTTTTAAAGGAAAATTGTTGAATTAGAAATTAGTAAATTAGTGACTACTAAGGATAGTAGTAGTAGTTGAAGATTTTTTTAATTTAGGAATTAAAAATTAGTAAAAAATATTAATGTTTGAATTAGTCTTTTACTTTAGGAGTTTTTAAAATTGTATGTAGTTAGTAGTAATGGAATTGAAATTTAAATTAATAAGTTGATTTAGTTATGTAATTTAAACGTATTAGAGTTAAAATTTAAATTTTGTAGAATTTTAGCAAATTAGAAACTAAACTAAAATATTATTATAAATTTTGTTTGTTTAGTTTATTATGTTTATTATTATTTTAATGTAGTAGATTTAGTCATGGGTCCTAATATATTCTTAATTGTCGTGTAAGATGGTTGGGCAAGTTCCTCTATTGCGATTACAGGATCGACACATTTCTAGTCTCACAGTTGATGAGATACAAATTTTTCAATAATTTATTTATTAGAAATTCAATTACTTTTTGTTTGTTAATAATATTTTAGTTTATTAATATGTTAATTACAGAATGTGAATGATACATTTAAGCACCATTTGACCATGGCCAAAAATACTCCAAACGAGCGAATCACAAAATGGTTGCAAGTTTTCGGATTTTATTATGGACCTTCATTCGGTGGTACAAGTTGGTGCTCAGGTTGATTGTCGCTCTAATTGAGCGTTGGAGGACGGAAACCCATACGTTCCATATGTCATGTGGGTAATGCACGATCATATTTAAAGACGTGGTCATGCGTATCAGGGTCCTAGTAAACAGGGCACCATTGACCGGGGAACCGTTGATCGACCAGACGAAAGCTACACCTGAAGCAATTTGCTCATTTTACCTTGAGAAGGTGCCAGATAAATCAAATTTCAAAGTATCTTGTGTGAAAATGCATTGGTTTCAAAGTGAATTTAAACTCGATGAATATAGTTCAATTGATGTGATTTATAATGTCAGTCGAGCTTATATTCTACAACTCATTGGAGGTATACTTGTTAAGTGTGCAAAAGTCATATATTTATACCCTAGTTTAGCTCAATTATTGTTGTTCTTAAGTTTAGTTTAGTTGCATTTATTAGGTAAACATACACAAAACGGCATATATTAGATATTCTGCCTTAATTGCTGAACTTAATTGATTTTATCTAAAAGATACTTTTCAGGTGTGTTTTCTAACTATGCGCAGGTACCCGCCCAGGCAGACACCGTCGAGGCAGCAAAGAGGGAAGAAGAGAAGAAGCTGGAAACTGAAGGATGAAGTTGTTGGACCATCTGAAGAGCTAATCAAGGAGGAGAAGACCATAATCAAGAGTTGTGCCAACCCCTGCACACCAATCTACACCTCTACCAAGGCAGTCAACAGAGTACCGCCGAGTCAGCAACTCGAGGAAGGGTGAAAATATGCAAAGCGGTATGCGACTGAAAGAGCTCATCAAGCCTGATTTTTAGAGACCACTTGGACGTGCATTGGAACCCAGCAGACAAAGAAATGCCAAGGTCAAAGTTAAGTTGGAAAAAGTCAAATAGAAATCTAGGAAGATTTAATGATCTTTTAATGAATTGTAATCATATTCTAACTAGTATTCCTACCCTAAACCGACTTAGGCCTAGGATCCTCCCTTATATATATTGAATCAACTTGAAGGAGATAACACAATTGAGATTAGAGAGAAACTCCTTCTTGTCAAAACCCTAGTTTCGTCTACCCCCATCATGTTCTAGACCTTCCATAGGGCTAAAGGTTGGTTGTGTAGTAGTTGTGAGAGTTTGCTTGTATTTGTTTAGGTTTTAGTGCAATAAAATTGAAGGTTTGTTTACTCTTGGTTCTTCATTGTCACAATCTTTATCGGGAGACAAGAGGGCGGCAATCTATTTGTTTAGAAGTTTGTGTAGTAGTTGTGAGAGTTGAACTCGCGAAACGAGTAAACACAGTTTTATCCAACCATAGGGTAAAGCTACTTCGGCTTAGGGATAAGTTTAGAAGTTCGACGGCTAAGAGAGGTTTTGTAATCGGTTGGTGTTCACCCTTAGATTCACGCCGGGAGGTATCATCCAAGATGTGTTCGCCAATAGTACTTCAAGCTTCGGGAGAAAAGGGAGTCATAGAAGGGAGCCTTGTCGAACCTTGAATCTTCGCTTAACTGCCCAGGTAGCCACTTGGTCTCTGCCGAGGAGAGCGCCTATCGAGGCATAGTCGTGGGCGGCTGTTGAAAGTTGTTAAGTTGATCTACAAAACTGTGCCGAGACAATACATTATATCTTTACACTACGAAACATCCAATACCGGCCTATTCTTTCACTCTAATTTCTCAATTTACTTTACTTTCTTTAATCCTAGTTTTAATCAACCCAACTCTCATTTATTGTTGTTTTACTTTTACTTGTGCAAAAAATTGAACTCTGAAGGGTTGTCACAATCCCTATGGAGATGATATCATAAATACTATAACTTGGCATCGTGTATACTTGCATGCAAATGGCGCATCACTTTTGCACGCAACAAGTTTTTGGTGCCGTTACCAGGGATTGACGTACAACTTTTTGTTTTTATTTTTTCTGCACTTTTTTCTGTTTAATCCCCTGGTTTTCTTTGGTGTATGACTAGAGCAAATCAGAAATCACCCTTGCAAGAATATGATCCAGTGCCTGAACGTACTACAGGCAGATTAAGACAAGCAAACAAAGAAACCATGGTTGATCCAAAAGACAACCAGAACCTACCACCACCACCACCAATCAACAATGTTGTGGTGGGCAATGGCAGGCAACCTCCTACCGCTCAGCAGCTAGTACGTGAATACTTGGAGGAGGACCTTAGAAGGCTGAACTCTGGCATGATCGATATAGAAATAGAAGCGGACCACTTCGAGCTCAAACCTGTCATGTTCAACATGTTGAATACACTCGGACAGTTTGGAGGATCCGCCACTGAAGATGCCTGCCAGCATATGAAATCCTTCCTGGACATCTGCAAGTCCTTCAAAATCCATGGAGTTCATTCTAACGTGCTGCGTCTCGGATTATTTCCATATTCATTGAGGGATAGGGAAAAGACTTGGTTCAATAGCCTACCATCGGAGTCCATTGACTCTTGGACTGAACTATGTCGAGATTTCTTAGCTCGATTTAATCCTAACAATTTTACTAATAAATTGCGGACTGACATCACTACTTTTCGACAGGCAGATGATGAACCAATGTACGAGGCATGGGAGAGATACTGCGAGTTGTTGAATAAATGCCTCTACCATGGATTTCCATAGTGGACACTAGTATCCATATTCTACAACAATGTAAACACGCCAACAAGGATGATGTTAGATTCTTCTGCCAATGGTACATTACTCGTTAAGGAGCCCGCCGATGTAATTCAGATCTTGAATAGGATGACCAAAAATGACTACTAGTTTTCTAATGCCCGCCGAGGCGGTGTAAGAAGGTAGGCCACAACAAACGAGCTAGGAACATCAGATGCACTCGTAGCACAAGTTGCTCAGTTGACAAAGATGGTAGAAGCTATGCAAGGGCAGAACAATACACAGCAAGTCAAAGCCATTGATGCCTTTTGCGACCAATGTGGGGGAGACCATAACTCATCTGAATGCCAACAAGGAACCGAAACCAGCTGCTTTGTAGGGAACTACAATAGGAACAACCCTACATCGAACAACTACAATCTTGGCTGGAAAAGGCACTCTAACTTCTCGCGGAGTAACCCCAACAACGCTCTGAATCCAGCTAATCAGACAAATCAACCGCAAGAATTTCAGTAGACTATGCCACGGCAGCAGCCGCCACAGCAGCAACAGGCAGCACCTAGTGCTTTATAGCAGACCCTGAATGCCTTCATGACTCAAACAGGTACCTATATGTCATATATAGATTTATTCGTTAAGAAAACTGAAGCTTTCATGGACAAGACCGAGATGAGAATGCAAAATCATGAGGCAACTCTAAAGTCACTAGAAACACAAGTGGGACAATTTGCACAAGTACTGAACACCAGACCTATGGAAGGATTGCCTAGCGATACTGAAGTCATGAGGAAACCCACGTACGAGCAGTGCAAGGCCATCAAATTAGTTGCCCAGACAGAAGCAAGCAAGCCCGCCGCGGCAGACCTAGAACTCTCGTCCACGGCAGACCTTATTGTTGCTTCCAAGAGACGTGAGGTACATGCACACCCACCTGTTTCACAGCAGCTGAAACACCAAAAGCATGACCATCAGTTCCAAAAGTTTTTGGATATCCTCAAGCAAGTGCATATCAACATACCCCTAGTGGAAGCCATGCAACAAATGCCTAACTATGCAAAGTTTCTGAAAGACATGGTTTCCAAACAGAAAAGAATCAAGGAATTTGAAACGATCACCATGACGGAAGAATGCATGGCCATGCTACACAATAAAACACCGCCCAGGTAGAAGGACCCAGGCAGTTTCCTCATTCCATGCGCTATTGGGAACCATTACAAGGGGAAAGCCTTATGCGACCTTGGGGCAAGCATCAATGTAATGCCCAAAATGGTGTTTGAAAAGCTTGGAATTGGAAAAGCCAAACCCACCATAGTCATGCTCCAGTTAGCTGATCACTCCTAAGTGCAATCGGAAGGAAAGATTGAAGACATCCTAGTAAGAGTGGACAGTCTTATTTTTCTGGCTGATTTCCTAATTTTGGACTGTAAAGTAGACGACAAAGTACCCATCATCTTGGGAAGACCTTCCTAGCCACAAGAAAAACTCTAATAGATGTGGAAAATGGGGAGCTCACTATGAGGGTGGACGATTAGAAAAGCAAGCTAAATGTCTTGCAACCTTTGAAAAGAGTTGACGACAAAGAAGAATGTCGGGACATTGATGCCTCAGAAGACACCAAACCCAGCATAGAGCTAGAGCATTCCAACCACAGCCGCCAGGGGGCAACCTGGAAATGTCAATGATCAATAGAAATACAAAGACATGCCCTGTTAGAGGGTGAAGCAGATGATGCAGCAACCCAGGAAGTGGTTATGCTAGGAAATGCATCCAGATGCATTCCCAGCATAACCTAAATTTTCTTTATTTCTTTTATTTTTACGTTTTAGGATTTAGATTTTAATTTCTTACATTTTTCTCTCTCTTAGGAATCAGATTTAACTTTAGTATTTGTTTATTTTCTAATAATTTTTATTTCAGTTTTTTAGGAGAGACAATGGCCAAAAAGAAGGGAGAAGAAGAAAGCCCAATCCATCAACCGCTCTAGCCCGCCCGCCAAGTCTGTCGTGGCAGATAGACATTGCTTCCCGCCAGAACAAGCCGTTGCAGACTAGCCATTCGCGAGAAGCCCGTTCCGTTCCAACGACTCTCTACCTGGGCAACGTTTGCCTCAACAGATGAAATGGCAACACCCTTTCTCGATTTAAATCCCCTCATTTTTTTACTATTCACTCTTCTTTACTCACTCTTGATTATTGTTTCACAGATTTCTTTTGCTTTCAGATTTTGTTCTTTTTCTATAGATTTGCAAAACTCTCACAACTCTCTTCACACAAAACCTAAAGCTCAATCTCTCCAGGAAGAATCAGAGAAGTCCCTCAACGGCTTCGCTACACATGAAATTAAATCCCGACATAACGAAAAGTTTGAAGAAAGATCGGTGTGGGAGGAGCAGGGATTTTTCTACGAACTAGGAAAGAAGAATCTAGGGCTCGAACAGTTCATATACTCTAAAATCGCGCACCAACGGTAGCAAATCTTTGCCCAGCAACCACGGCCAGTAAATCAAATAATGGTGCGCGAGTACTATACTCATGGGCCGACGGAGGAAGTGCCGACAATGAATGTCCGCGGGCGGTCGATGCTAATCGAAAAAGACAAGATCAACTTATACTACGGCCTTCACACCGTTAACCAGTGGAATTTTCTGCCCGAGACCAAACTATGGAACACATTTGTAAAGAGACGATTGATGCTCATGACCCACAACTCCACCGTCGGCAAGCCAAGATTAGCACTCACCCACTCCATCATCAACAAAAGGTATATAAATGTGGGTTCAATTATTGCTAATGAAATTTATGAGTGTGGGCATAAAATGAAGGGGCAACTCTACATCCCTAACCTCATCACGACGTTGTGCGAGAAGGCATATGTTGCAGCCGCCCCAACCAAGACCATGACGCCAGAAATGTAACTCCCGGGTTTGGGGGTCGGCCGAAAATAATATTAAAATAATGTTTCGGGTTTCGGTTTCGCAATTAAAATAATAAAAATATAATTTTGGGCATCGGGTTTTCAAAACAAATAATTTATGTTGGAAATATTTTGGTTTTAAAGCCTAATTCCATGGAATTTGGAAATTAAGATAGTTATCTTCATTAATGGCAAAAGGGTAATAAAATGATCTTCCAAATTAAAATCCCCTTTTGTTTAAAACACCCATTTGTCATCTTCTTCCCTCTTCACTTCTTCATTTCCCACGACATTAGAGAGCTCTTCTACTCCATTTCACTATTCCATCACATGATTTGCTTCTTGTTGGTGATTTTTGAAAGGTAAATACGTCCTTGACTTAGCCTTACCTTCCTCTTCATTTTGGTACCATTAGTTTTCAATAAAACCATGTATTTTGGGTTTTGGGGTTTTCAAAGATTTTGTTAAAGGTTGAAGCTTTAGGGATTGTTAACAAAGCTTTTGATTTATTATTGTTAGATACGTTGTTGGTGGACCATAAGGTCCAATATATATGAATTTTAAAGGGTTTTATGAAGATTCTCGGATTTGGGTTTTAGAGGGTGTTTTGAATGGTTTAAAGGTTGGTTTTGGGGTTGCTATGTGATGGAAATTGAGGGCTGATGTTAGTATGATAGTTATGGGTTGTTTTGGGAGCATTTAAGTGTGCTAAAAAGGTTGAAATCAAGGGTTGTGGACTGTGCTAAAGGGCTGCTCGGGATTGAGGTTTTGGGAGTTGATCTTAGCTTGAAATCTTGTGTTTATGTGCTTGAATTGTGTTCCGGGTTACTACTTTGAATTGTGGACTGCTTTGTGGCTATTTTAATTGTGTTGGGATGATTAGAAGCAAGGAATTTAGTTGGTGAAGCTTCGGGGACGAATCTGGAGATTTTGGAGTCTTGAGCTTGGTTTTCGATCTTCTTTTGGGTAACAACGGTGAGTAGAATTGTTAACCTTTGATTTGTTTTCGAAATGGAACTCTTGGGGTTTGGGTGGGACCTAGAGGGTTCACCTAAACCCGAGTGTAAATTACTATTCCTACATCTTTGTTATGTGTTGATGAATGATTATGTGTTGTGGTATCATGCGCATCTCGAGTTGTTTTACATCGTTGTTGTTGTGTAGTCATGTAGAAGTCGAGCCTCACGTGATGGTTGTCTAAACTACGGTGATGAGTGGTCCCACAGGTAGTGACTAGTAGTAGAGTAAGATGATGAGTGGTCCCGTCGGAAAACTACTAGTCGAACGGTGATGTGTGGTCTCACCGTGTGTAAATTGGTTGTGCATGTGCAAGCCATATGTAGTCTTGTTGTGATAATCATTCGTGCATACATTGATTTATTGTCAATTATGAAAAGTATTTTGAAAACTACATGCTTGTTGAATTGTAGAGCTTCTCTCACTAAGCTAGATAGCTTACGCTCTCTTTGTTTCCAACATGCAGATCGTTAGAGTACGGGAGGCAAGTGGGAAAGAGAGGAGCTTTTGAAGTTCTCAAATTAGCTCAAGTATGATTTACGTATTTGTAATAATGCCTAGACGATGGGGGTGTAGACTTGTAGGAGTTGGGGTCAAACTCCTTAATTTGATTTTGTTGATGTTCTAGCATGTGGAGTTGTAGATGTTATGTTTGGATGTGTTATGATTTTTGTTTCTTAATTGCTTGTGGTTAAGAGTCTATGAACTTGATCTATGAGTGCTTTATGTATGGTTGTTAAAGCATGAAACCTTATAAATGCTAAGTATGCCTCCTTTTGAGTAATGCTTGAATCCCTTGAATGTATGGTCCTTGTTCGTTTCGAATGTCTTATATGTTGAATCTTGGTTGTTATATGTCGTATGTATGCTTGCTTGTGCCTAGGCGAGTCTTAATTTGCATCTAGAATTGTGGTTTAGAGTCCTTAGCTGCAATTTTGAGTGTTGCAGTGTAGGGCGTATCGGTACGCCCAAGGGTCGTACCGATACGGTCTTGCATTTTGGGGTTCAGTTTAAGCCTAGCGTACCGATACGCGTGGGCGTATCGATACGCCAAAGCCTCTCTAGAAAACTGAGAATTTGACGAGATTTTGGCGTATCGATACGGGTCTAGGGTGTATCGTACGGTCTTGTATCTTGACCGTGAGAAGTTGGCTAGTAAGGGCGTATCGGTACGGTCAACCAGTGTACCGATACGGTTCCCCTACGTTGACTATAGGTTGTTGACCGGGTCAAGGCATATCGATACCCTATTCAAGAGTATCAATACAGCCTGCTAAATAAACTAAAATGGACTCTTTTAAATATGTTAGCTTGGTTGTTCGCATTGCTTGTTGTCCTTTCGTTTTCGTGTCACGTATAGGATGTATGAATGCCTTTAGACAAGATAATAATTAAAGGTATTTTCTAGGGTTGCTAACCGAAGTGGGGCCCTAGTAGGTTTCATTTCGGTTTTCCCCGTGTAGCCTACTCGGACCGGCCAGTCGTCCAGATTGGGATGAGGGGTTACATTTAGTGGTATCAGAGCCTGAGGTTTTCGAGACCTTGGGTAGGTAAGTGAGGTAAGTTGTTGTGTTATGATGTTGCTTTGTATTGATGAGTGTTTTATCATGAATGCTCGAACGTTTGCTTGCTAGTATGGTGTTTGAAAGCATGTTTCAGTGGTTTTTTCTGGTTGGGTTAAGGGTTAGTCAAATGTCCCCATTGTTAGGTATTGTTGTCAAAAAGGAAAATTGTTTTGGTGTAACGAGCTTGAGAATGGGATTCATTGCCCTTTTGTTAACCTAACGTTTTCCTTGTTTGTTGTGTGTTTATTGTTTTAGATCTTGTTTTGCTATGATGAGACCAAGGGGGCAACCTAGAGCGGGTGACCAGGCAACTGGAGGTGAGCCTCCTGCTCCTGCTCCTGGTGGTAATGGAGTGGGTGGTGAAGGTGATGTGCCTCAGGCTGGTGCTCAAGTCAGGGCGAGTGTGCGGGTACCTTTGGGCCGTGTTGGAACTATGGATCTTGAGATCACATGAGGCGTAACTGTCCACACCCGGCTAGGGGCGGACCGGCTCCAGCTAGGGGCATTGAGCATCAGAGAGGTCGTGGGCGCGGTCGCGGAAACTTTCAGCCAAGGAATGAGGGTCAGAGGAACTTGGCTCATGTAGTAGCAGTCCAGCCCGAGGGAGGAGGACCGGCTAGGGTGTATGCTCAGCGAGAGGCTGGGAATGACACTGATGTCATTGCAGGTAATTTCTCAATACAGTCTTTGAGTTTTCTTCCTTTGATAGATTCGGAATCAACACATTCGTATATTTTGGGTGAGCACGCAAGGTCGTTAGGGTTACCATGTGATTGGTTAGAGGTAGGTGTAACTGTCACTAGCTCTTTTGGTGATACAGTGGTAGTTAGGAAAGTGTATAGGAGGTGTCCCTTGATGGTTCAGGGCCACATATTTTCGGTCGATATGATGGAGTTACCCTTTTACGGTTTTGATGTGATCTTGGGCATAGATTGGCTCGTAGAGCATAGAGCTAGGGTTGACTTCGAGACCAAGAGAATTTCCTTGAGGCTTACCGATGACTTTGAGGTTGTGGTAGTTGGTGAGAACGGCAGGTTCTTGTCCAATGTGGTTTCAGCTTTGGAAGCTCAGAGGTTGTTAAGTTCGGGGTGTCAGGCTTACTTGGGTTATTGTTGAGTGGATCGCAAGATCGAAATTAACCAAGAGGGGGGTGAATTGGAAATTTAAAAGTTTGTGGTGGAAATTGGCAAATTAAAAATTGATGGACAAGAGATTTAGAGTGGTTCAAGTTCCAAATGAACTCTACATCCACTACCTTAGCTTCAATGGCCAAGTCCTTCAAGGCTTCAAGAGGTGGTTCTTGTGTGTCTTCTTCTTTTGTTGGAATCTTATCCTCCTTTGAAGTTTGACCTCCATCAAAGGCATTTATGATTCCTACATCATCATCATCACAAGAATCCTTCCTAGGAAGGAGGTTATCATCGAATACAACATGAATAGATTCTTCTACTACTAAAGTTCTTTGGTTAAATACTCGATAGGCTTTAGAGGTTAAAGAGTAACCTATAAAAATGGCTTCATCACTTTTTGCATCAAATTTACCTAAGTTGTCTTTTCCATTATTTAAAACAAAACACTTGCACCCAAAAGGGTGAAAATAGCTAATGTTAGGCTTTTTAGATTTTAAAATCTCATAAGGTGTTTTCTTTAAAATTGGCCTAATCATTACTCGATTTACAATATAACAAGCGGTGTTTGTGGCTTCCGCCCAAAAATATTTAGGTAAATTGTTTTCACAAAGCATAGTTCTAGCCATTTCTTGCAAAGTTCTATTTTTCCTCTCAACTACCCCATTTTGTTGAGGAGTTCGAGGAGCCGAGAAATTATGGCTAATACCATTTTCATTCAAAAATTCTTCAAACCCTAAATTTTGAAACTCGGTTCCATGATCACTTATAATATGTGAAATTCTAAGTTCAAGATCATTTTGGGTTAATTTTGAAAATGTGATGAATTTTTCTAAAGCCTCATCTTTAGTACTTAAAAAGAGAACCCAAGTAAATCTAGAAAAATCATCAACTAGCACAAAAGCATAAGACTTACCACCCAAACTCATAGTCCTAATTGGCCCAAATAAATCCATGTGAATTAATTGTAAGCATCTACTAGTAGAAACATCATTAATGGATTTGAAGGAAGACTTATGTTGTTTACCCTTTGAGCATGCATCACAAATTTTATCATTTGAAAATTTTATTTTGGGCAAACCTCTAACTAGATTTAGAGAGACTAGTTTTTCTAAAACACTTATGCTAGCATGTCCTAGCTTCCTATGCCACAACCATGCATCATTTTCATTTTGAGCAACTAAACATGCATGAGATGTATGTATGTCATCTAAATGCACCATGTATATGTTTCCTATGCGATGACCTATGAGCATAATATTATTAGATCTAATGTCTACAATTTTGCATCTATTTTTATCAAATAAAACATTAAATCCTTTATCACACAATTGACTTATGCTCAATAAATTGTGTTTAAAACCATCGACATATAAGACATTTTCAATAGGAATGGTAGAGTGATTACCTATGGAGCCAATACCTTTAATGTGGCCTTTGGAGTTGTCACCAAATGTTACTACTCCTCCACTTTTTGGCTTTAGATCCATTAATCGACTCTTGTCTCCGGTCATGTGTCTCGAGCATCCACTATCAAGGTACCATGAGTTTTGACTTTGTGCCTTGGCCTTGTAGCAATGCTCCCCCTACAAACAAAGATATTAAACTTTGGTTTTTGGTACCCAAATCATTTTGGGTCCATGAGTGTTAGTTCCCAAAACCTTGGTTCCCTTAGGAATCCAAGATGACATAGCAATAATATTATTAGATTTTACAAGTTCCTTAGGAACCCATACACTTCTAATTCTTTTAGCTCTACTATGTCTAGGGTAGCTACCTTGTTTGTAGTAATTAGTCTTTTTCTTAGGTTGGTGTGTTCTAGAGGATTCTCCTAATTCATGCTTGACACTACCAACATTTTTTAAAGACTTTTTGAGCTCATTTAGCTCACCCAACACCTTTTGGTGTTCACTATTACATTGAGATAAAAGGTTATTAAGATCAACATTTTCATCTTGAAAGAATTTTAGCTCATCTTTTAATCCTAATATCTTTTTCTCAAATTTTGAATTAGCTTGAGTGAGTGAGTCATTTTTCTCATTTAGTTCTAAAATGATTTTCTTGTTTTTAATGACCGACTCTTTAAACTTCTCAACTAATTCATCATATACCTCTTGTAACTCATCATATGCATCATTTAACTCTTCATATGAAAAATCTAAAGTAGATGAGTTAGAGGTTACCAAGGAGGAATCTTCCTCAAGTGCCATGAGACAAAGATTAGCCACTTCTTGTTCGTCATCCTCCGATCACTCCTCATCACTCCAAGTAGCAAGCTTGGCTTTGAGTCTTTTCTTCTTCTCAAAGCCTTTCTTCTTGAGTTGAGGGCACTCCGAACGGATGTGGCCGGGTTGTTTGCACTCATAGCAAATGATGGGATCCTTTCCTTCTTCTTTGTTCTTCCCTTTGAAGTCCATCTTTCTTTGGATTTTTCTACCCCGGTTGGACCTCATGAAGCGTGAGAACTGTTTGGCTATCATAGCCAATTCTTCAAGTTCATCCTCATCACTAGATGAGCTCTCATCAAGTTGTGAAGCTTTAGCCTTGAGAGCTATACCCATCTTCTTCTTCTTCTCAACCTCAAGCTTCTCTACTATTTTCTCTTCTTTCTTTTTCTCATCTTCCCTTCCTTGCTTCATTATCTCATGAGTAAGTAGAGAACCCAAGAGCTCATCAAGCTTCAAAGTCTTCAAATTCTTTGCTTCGATGATAGCGGTTCTCTTCCCATCCCAAGATTCGAGAAGTGAATAGAGTAGCTTCCGGACAAGCTTGTCTTCCGGTATGATCTCTCCATAGCCCTTTAGACCATTGACAATCGTGGAGAAACGATCAAACATCTTTGACACCGTCTCATCGGGCTCCATTTTGAAATTTTCATAACTAAGATTGAGAAGTCCAATCTTAGTTTCTTTGACATCATTGGTGCCTTCATAAGTGGTCTCAAGAGTATCCCACACTTCCTTGGCACTTTCAGTTGATGAGACCTTTGAGTAGATGTCCGGACCGAAAGCACAAAATAGCATGTGGAGAGCTTTATCATTGACTTGAATCTTTTTCCTCTCCTCTTCACTCATTTCGGCTTTCTTCTTCAACAGCATCTTGCCTTCACCGTCTTGCTTCAATGGAATGTATGGCCCATCCTCAATGACATCCCACACAAGATAGTCACTAGACTTGATGAATAGACGCATTTTATTCTTCCAAAAAGAATAGTTGTCACCATTGAAGAAAGGAGGCTTTGTGGTCGATTGTGACTCGTACATGCCGGAACCGGAGGTTGAAGCCATCTCTTGATATTTTGATGATCACACTCTTCCAAGGATCTCCTCTTGTGGTTGTTAATCCTCAAAGAGTTAAGCTCTGATACCAATTGTTGAGTGGATCGCAAGATCGAAATTAACCAAGAGGGGGGTGAATTGGAAATTTAAAAGTTTGTAGTGGAAATTGGTAAATTAAAAATTGATAGACAAGAGATTTAGAGTGGTTCAAGTTCCAAATGAACTCTACATCCACTACCTTAGCTTCACTAAGGATTTGCAACAATTCCACTAAATCGTTCTTCCCCTTTTCTAGGACAAGGAGGCAACCCTTTACAATTTCGGTTGATTTTTCTACCTAAAAATCAACCCAATCCTCACACAAGTGAATAAGAAAATTTGAAGGCTAATAAGGTATCTCTCAATACAAATGATAGCCCCAATACAAGCACACAACCCAATTTTACAAAGTATGAATGAAGAACACAAATTGGGATTTCTAGACAAATATGAAATTTAGCACAATTGCTTGGATTTGATGAATAAGTGTTTGCTTGAAGATCAATAGTTGTTGTTGTAGCTTTTTGATGTGTCTTTTATACCTCTTCATTGATTTCTAGCCGTTTGGGTGGTTGGGGACTTAATTAGAGCCGTTGGAACCCTCTCTTACCACCATAAATGCACTTCTGCAGCTACCAGTATCGGTACGCGGGAAGGAGTATCGGTACCTGTCTCAGAAAAGAAAGAGTCGTTGTGTGCATTTAATACAGGGGTATCGATACACGCGTAAGCGTATCGGTACTGAGTATCGAAACGGCAAGAGCCGTATCGATACTATTTTCTGAACTGAACTCACTGTCCACAACCGTATCGGTACGAGGGTTTGGCGTATCGATACGGGTCAACGAACTTTTAAAGTTTGGTTACCAACCAACTGACACCAACGGTCATATTTTTTAAACCGACTTATATTAAAAAATTACAAAACCCGTATCGATACGAGGGTTAGCCGTATCGGTACCATATTCAAACTCTTTGAATTTTAACACAGGGCTGTATCGATACGAGGGTTTGGGGTATCGATACAGGTTCCGACAGTGACCAAGTTTGGCAAAATGGTATCGATACGCTGGGTGTTGTATCGATACTACTGGACGTTTTTGAATGGTTTTGCCTTGGAACACTTAGAAAATATTTTGAGTTTGAGTTTTATAAATCAGTTTCAAAGTGTTGGTGTTTTTAAAAACTTATTAAGGGACTTAAAAACTAATTTTAAGTTTTACAAAATAATCCTTAAGGATTTAATTATATCAAAATCAAACATAGGTTTTACAGTTATGTAATGAATCCGGATATGAGTGAGGTGAGACCTTAGCACATCAGAACAGTATGTGATTTTCCAAGTGTTTTTTCGGAAGAGCTATCGGGCTTGCCTCCAGACAGAGCAGTTGAGTTTTCTATTGAGACGTATTCCAATTCTACACCAGTGTCGATTGCTCCGAATAGAATGGCACCGAAAGAGTTGAAAGAGTTGAAGACACAGCTTCAGAAGTTGACTGATAGAGGCTTTATTAGGCATAGTATTTCTCTGTGGGGTGCTCCGGTCTTGTTTGTGAAAAAGAAAGATGGTAGCATGAGGATGTGTATAGATTATAGGCAGTTGAATAAGGTGACAGTGAAGAACAAATATCCTTTGCCTAGGATAGATGACTAGCTAGACCAATTGAGAGGTGTTTCGGTGATTTCAAAAATTGACTTGAGGTCCGGGTACTACCAGTTGAAGGTAAAGGATGTGGACATACCGAAGACGGCCTTTCGTACACATTATGGGCATTATGAGTTTTTGGTGATGTCTTTTGGGTTAACTAACGCTTCGGCAGCCTTCATGGATATGATGAACCGTGTGTTCCATAAGTTCTTGGACAGGTTTGTGGTAGTGTTCATAGAAGACATCTTGGTATATTCTAGGACCGAGGAGGAGCATGATGAGCATTTGCGGTTAGTACTTCAGACCCTACTTGAGAATCAGTTGTATGCCAAGCTAAGCAAATGTGAGTTTTGGATTAGGGAGGTATTCTTTCTAGGCTACGTGATCTCGGCTAGTGGGATTAGTGTGGATCCCAAGAAGATAGAAGCTATAGTGAATTGGAAACAACCGAAGTCAGTGATAGAAATCCGCATTTTCCTAGGTTTGGCGGGATATTATAGAAGGTTTGTTGAGGGGTTTTCTAGAATAGCGGCTCCGTTAACTAAGTTGCTACAGAAGAATGTTCCTTATGAGTGGTCAGATGCAAGGCAAGAAGCGTTTGAGAAATTGAAGAAAGCTTTGACTGAAGCCCCTATCTTGATTCAGCCTGAACCGGGGAGAGAGTTTGTGATTTACAATGATGCATCCTATGTAGGGCTAGGGTGTGTGCCTATGCAAGAGGGTAAGGTGGTAGCATATGTTTCGCGATAGTTGAAAGTTCATGAGAAGAATTATCCCACCCATGATATAGAACTAGCCGTAGTGGTATTCGCATTGGAGATTTGGAGAAACCATCTTTATGGTGAGAAGTGCACCATGTACACCGACCACAAGAGTTTGAAGTATTTGATGTCTCAGAGGGAGTTGAACCTCAGGCAACGTAGGTGGTTAGAGCTCCTTAAGGATTATGACCTCACAATAGAGTACCACCCGGGTAAAGCAAACTTAGTGGTCGATGCCTTGAGTAGAAAAGTGGTCGTTGAGTTACGAGCTATGTTTGCGAGGTTGAGTATGTCCAATGATGGTGGGTTGATAGCCAAGCTTCAGGTTAAGCCTTCGTTGGTTCAGTTAATTCGAGAGAAGTAGTTGCGAGATGAGTCTTTGGCACCTCACGTGCAAGACATAGCCGAAGATAGGTCAACCGAGTATTGTTTTGGTGAGAATAGGATCCTATGTTACAAGGATAGGATAGTGGTTCCGGAGGATGCCGAGTTGAGGTGTACGATCTTGAATGAAGCTCACAATAGTCCTTTTACTATGCATCCGGGTAGCACGAAGATGTACCAGAGGGTTAAAAGAAGAGTACTATTGGGTTGGTTTGAAGAAGGACATGGCCAAGTTTGTCAGTAGGTGTATGGTTTGTCAGAGGGTCAAGGTCGAGCATCAGTTTCCCTCAGGATTGTTACAACCATTGAAGATTCCAGAATGGAAATGGGAACGTATCACCATGGACTTTGTGTCAGGGCTACCGTTGACTCCTTCGAAGAAGAATTCAGTGTGGGTGATTGTGGATAGGTTTACTAAGTGTGCCCACTTCATACCAGTTCATACCACCTATACTTTAGACAAGTTGGCCGATATGTATATCTGTGAGATAGTGAGACTACATGGGGTACCGAAGTCGATTGTGTCAGACCGAGATCCGAGATTTACAGCTAGATTTTAGGAGTGTTTGCATCGAGCTTTGGGTACTTGGTTGAACTTCAGCACTTCGTATCATCCGCAGTCAGATGGTCAGTCTGAGAGAGTGATTCAGGTGTTGGAAGATATGTTGAGGTGTTGTATCATTGATTTTCAGGGGTCGTGGGAGAAACATCTATCGTTAGTGGAGTTTGCGTATAACAACAGTTTTCAGTCGAGTATTCAGATGGCTCCTTATGAGGCCTTGTATGGTAGGAAGTGCAGAACCCCAGTTTGTTGGGTCGAAGCCGGACATAAGCTTGTACCGATGCCTGAATTGCTTAAGAGCACCACCGAGAAGGTAAAGTTGATATGCGATCGCTTGAAGGCAGCTTCAGATCGACAGAAGTCCTATGCCGACTTAAGGAGGAAAGAGGTAGAGTATTCTGTGGGAGATAAAGTGTTTTTGAAAGTCTCACCTTGGAAGAAGATGATGAGGTTTGGGAGGAAGGGCAAGTTAAGCCCAAGATTCATTGGACCTTATGAGATAGTTGAGAGGATTAGCCCCGTTGCGTATAGATTGAGGCTCCCGACTGAACTAGAGAAGATTCATGATGTCTTTCATGTGTCGATGCTTAGGAGGTATAGATCGGATTCGTCCCATATAATGCTCGTAGAAGAGATTGATCTGAATCTGGACTTGTCTTACAATGAAGAACCAGTTGAGATACTTGCTTCTGATAGCAAGGTGTTGCGTGGCAAGACCATAGAGTTGGTCAAGGTGTTATGGAGACATAGAGGTGTGGAAGAGGCCACGTGGGAAAGGAAAGCTGATATGCTTGAGCAGTTTCCGTACTTGTTTCCGTCAGGTAATTTCAGGGACGAAATTCCTTAAGTGGGGGAGAGTTGTAACACCTGCATTTGGGGGTCGGGCAAAAATAATATTAAAATAATGTTTCGGGTTTCGGTTTCTCAATTAAAATAATAAAATATTATTTTGGGCCTCGGATTTTCAAAACAAATAATTTATGTTGGACATGTTTTGGTTTTAAAGCCCAATTCCATGGAATTTGGAAATTAAGATAGCTATCTTCATTAGTGGCAAAAGGGTAATAAAATGGTCTTCCAAATTAAAATCCCATTTTGTTTAAAACACCCTTTTGTTATCTTCTTCCCTCTTCACTTCTTCATTTCCCACGACATTAGAGAGCTCTTCTACTCCATTTCACTATTCAATTACATCATTTGCTCCTTGTTGGTGATTTTTGAAAGTTAAATACGTCCTTGACTTGGCCTTACCTTCCTCTTCATTTTGGTACCATTAGTTTTCAATAAAACCATGTATTTTGTATTTTGGGTTTTTCAAAGATTTTGTTAAAGGTTGAAGCTTTATGGATTGTTAACAAAGCTTTTGATTTATTATTGTTAGATATGTTGTTTGTGAACCATAAGGTCCAACATATATAAATTTTAAAGGCTTTTATGAAGATTCTCGGATTTGGGTTTTAGAGGGGTTTTTGAAGGGTTTAAAGGTTGGTTTTGGGGTTGCTATGTGTTGGAAATTGAGGGCTTATGTTAGTATGATAGTTAGGGGTTATTTTGGGAGCATTTAAGTGTGTTAAAAAGGTTGAAATCAAGGGTTATGGAGTGTGCTAAAGGGCTGCTCGGGATTGAGGTTTAGGGAGTTGATCTTAGCTTTAAATCTTGTGTTTATATGCTTGAATTGTGTTACGGGTTACTACTTTGAATTGTGTACTGATTTGTGGTTATTTTAGTTGTGTTAGGATGATTAGAAGCAAGGAATTTAGTTGGTGAAGCTTCAGGGACAAATCCGGAGATTTCTTATTCTTGAGCTTGGTTTTCGGTCTTCTTTTGGGTAACAACGGTGAGTAGAATTGTTAACCTTTGATTTGTTTTCGAAATGGAACTCTTGGGGGTTTGGGTGGGACCTAGAGGGTTCACCTAAATCCGAGTGTAAGTTACTATTCTTGCATCTTTGTTATATGTTGATGAATGATTGTGTGTTGTGGTATCATGTGCATCTCGAGTTATTTTACATCGTTGTTGTTGTGTAGTCGTGTAGAAGTCGAGCCTCGCGTGATGGTTGTCTAAACTACGGTGATGAGTGGTCCCACCGGTAGTGACAATTAGTAGAGTAAGATGATGAGTGGTCCCGTCGAAAAACTACTAGTCGAACAGTGATGTATGGTCCCACCGTGTGTAAATTGGTTGTGCATGTGCAAGCCATGTGTAGTCTTGTTGTGATAATCATTCGTGCATACATTGATTTATTGTCAATTATGAAAAGTATTTTGAAAACTACATGCTTGTTGAATTGTAGAGCTTCTCTCACTAAGCTAGATAGCTTACGCTCTCTTTGTTTCCAACATGCAGGTCATTAGAGTACGGGAGACAAGTGGGCAAGGGAGGAGCTTTTGGAGTTCTCAAATTAGCTCAAGTATGATTTACATATTTGTAATAATGCCTAGACGATGTGGGTGTAGACTTGTAGGAGTTGGGGTCAAACTCCTTAATTTGATTTTGTTGATGTTCTAGCATGCGGAGTTATGGATGTTATGTTTGGACGTGTTATGCTTTTGTAGTGCAAGTGTACACGACGCAAGTAGTAAAGTGATACGGAAGTATCGGATATCGTTTCCACAGGGACTGGGCTAATATCTTCACCTTAGATTACTGCACGAGAAGAAAAAGAATAGTTTAAATTGTTGTCACAAAAATAATAAAGAGAAGTGGAATTTAAGATTAAAGAAATCAAGATAGAGAGAATGGGCCGATATTGAATTGCTCTGTAGTGTAGGTATTGCAACGTCTGGGAATATCTGTTCTATCGTCGCGTCTGTCGCGGTAGCACCTGTCACTTCAGCGGTCTATTGTTAGACGCGGCAGCAATCACACAACTCTGTACTTCAAGCTTGGCAAGAATCCCTGATGTTCCTTGGCCTATCCCTAGGTCCAAGTCTGTCGATGAACACGTCTTTGATGATACCTCCCGGTGTGAATCGAAGGATGAACACCGATGTTGTTGAATTCTTCCTTAACCATTTAACCTTGGCCTATCCCTAGGTCCAAGATAGTTCAACCATAAACAGGAGAACATGTACTTATTCCTTTTGTATACTTAACTCTCCCGATATTAAGTAAATAGATAATCTCACAATGCTCTCCCGATACTCTTGCAAGATGTTGAAAACCATAATAAGCAAACTTGAAGTCTATTTTATTGAACAGAAAATTCCTAAAACAAATGCAATCCTTGCAACTACTTTACAAATCAACCCGTGGCCCTAAGGGAAGTTTAGAACATGATGAGAAGGGGGAAACGGCTAGGGTTTTGGGAAGAAGGCTAGAGATGAAGATATCCTTCCCTAGGTCGAATTACATGCCTTTATATAGGCCTTGGGTTCAAGTTTTCTAATATGGCAAGAATACAAGTTTAAACTAAAGTACAACTCTATTAAAGACTAAATCTTCAGAGAATATATCTTTAATTCGTCCTTCCTTCTTGCTTGGAATTTCTTCCTTGAACCTTGGGCTTGGCCTTCATTCTAATCTAGGGCTTGGAAAAATACACGGGTGCTCCACGACAGATGGGCTTAATTTTCTCTTTCTGTCGAGGCCCACTTTGCTTCTTCTCTTCACCACTGTTGTCGTCCTTGGGTGCCACGGCAGCGGCCATGGCAGCGTCGTCTTTCTCGTCTGCATTCCAATTCCAACTCTGCTTCTTCACTGCCCAGCGTCTGCTTCTCCATCTGCTACAGCAGCTTCCTGCAAAAGCAACCAATTTCAGTAGAAACTGTGCCATTTAATATATTTGTGGTGTATAAATGAAATCTAACCTAAATGCAATGAATTATGCTTGAATGCAGCAGAAATATGGGTTAAATAGGGGTAAATTATAGAACTTTCACACACTCAACAGTTAAGAGTCTATGAACTTGATCTATGAATGCTTTATGTATGGTTGTTAAAGCATGAAACCTTATAAATGCTAAGTATGCATCCTTTTGAGTAATGCTTGAATCTCTTGAATGTATGGTCCTTGTTCGTTTCGAATGTCTTATATGTTGAATCTTGGTTGTTATATGTCTTATGTATGCTTGCTTGTTCCTAGGCGAGTCTTAATTTGCATCTAGAATTGTGGTTTGGAATCTTTAGCTGCAATTTTGAGTGTTGCAGTGCAGGGCGTATCGGTACGCCCAAGGGCCGTGTCGATACGGTCTTGCATTTTGGGGCTCAGTTTAAGCCTAGCGTACCGATACGCATGGGCGTATCGATATGCCAAAGCCTCTCTGGAAAACTGAGAATTTGACGATATTTTGGCGTATCGGTACAGGTCTATGGTGTATCGGTACGGTCTTGTATCGTTGACCGTGAGAAGTTTACTAGTAAGGGCGTATCGGTACGGTCAACTAGTGTACCGATACGGTTTCCCTACGTTGACTATGGGTTGTTGACCGGGTCAAGGCGTATCGATACCCTCTTCAAGAGTATCGATACGGCCTGCTAAATAAACTAAAATGGACTCTTTTAAATATGTTAGCTTGGTTGTTCGCATTTTCTTGTTGTCCTTTCGCTATTGTGTCACGTATAGGATGTATGAATGCCTTTAGACAAGATAATAATTAAAGGAATTTTCTAGGGTTGCTAACCGAAGTGGGGCCCTAGCGGGTTTCATTTTGGTTTTCCCCGTGTAGCCTACTCGGACAGGTCAGTCGTCCAGACCGGGACGAGGGGGTTACAGGAAAGAATCGGGTGGACGAGGGAAATAATCTTTTGGAAAATGGTGATCACATGAACCACCCCGGAGACTATTCCCTGGCATCGGAGATGGGCAGTCAGCAACAATTTCAACAACCCACCCCGGCAACCACCATCGGCGGCTTGGCAGCACAGCTAGGTAGAATAAAACGCTGCCAACTAACTTTCATGGCATACATTCGGGACTTCAACAACGCCATCGTCACCACCTTTAAGGAGAAGTTCCCAGCGGCCCACTTTCCAGAATTCCCCGCCAAGATATTTGCCCCGACAACACCAGAGACGACTGTCTCACCCTCTGCCTCGGCAACACATCTGACCGCCTCAGCAACTCCAACCGCTCTCATGTCAACCAAGCCTCGAGCTTCAGCCACGGCCACCGAAGTCCTCTTTATCTCCAACGACCGTGACGACATAGCGGCCGCCACAAATAGAGAACAAGGGTAGACGTCGAGGGTAGCAGTCGACGCTCCAGGACCATCCGACTCAGCCTACCTCAACGACTTATTATCGGATGACTCGGTATGGCAAGATACGATTCGCTCAGTCACAAGGAAGCTCGAATCGTCATTCTCCCTAGGTGCCAAAAGAACATACTCGGCCACCGAAGTTTGCCCCGACAGCAAAGAAGGCGGTGAAAGAGAAGTCACGTAAAAACACAACCCAGCCCACCTTCCTGCCAGCAGTCGCCGAGGGCGGCCAAGCGCTTCAAGATGGCAGCTCGGAAGCGAGTGATCATAGCCAACGGCGATGACGAAAACTCATCCGAGTCACAACCAATCTAAGCTTATCTTTCATTATTTTATTTTGTTTTTATCTCGTCTATGCTAATTTTGTGTATGTAGACATGCACTGAGGATAATGCTCCTCTCCAGTTTTGGGGGGGATTAGTCATCTAATTTTTCTTTTTCTTGCATTTGCTTTTGTTTTCTAGTTTTTTTCATGTTTTTATTTTTATGTTTTGTTTTGTTTTAGTTGAATTTAGGTTAGGATATAATGTAACATGTCTTTAATTAAAATGTAATGAATTCTTATTTGAGGAAAATTCTTGAGTGCCTTTTACCCGCCGCGACAGATGGCCCGTCTGGGCAGCAACCCTAGCATGACTTTAGGTTAACTTATAATCCTATAATGGTCTGAACTTAAAAGAAAACACTCTTTATGACTAGTTTGATTTTAGGTCTTCTAGGAAACTTAGGTATTCCACCTAGTAAACTTGAGTAGAACTTGAAGTTTAAAAAATAGACATCCTAGAGGTGCCCGAAATTGGCTCTAGGATAAGCTAGAGGTGCCCGAAACTGGCTCTAGAGAAAAAAAAAACATTAGAGATGCCTATCACTGGCAAACTAGTGGTTAAATTGAAAAATAAACTAGAGGGAAACCAAAAGGAATTAAGGTGTTTATCAAAGGTTTACTTAGAAGCCGAAGAATCATGTTTATCACAAGGAACGCACACTCACGAGATACATAGTTCGGTTCTAGGTAAGTCTATTGCCATTCGAAAGGTTGCTAACGAGGCGTAAATCTACACGGTATGTAAAGGTTACTCAAGATGCTTTCTCGACTTAGCTTACATATGGTTTTAAGTTTTGGCATGTTATTGTTAGATTAGATTGCTTGAGGACAAGCAATAGTTCGAGTTTGGGGTGTGTTAAATGTGCAAAAGTCATATATTTATACCCTAGTTTAGCTCAATTGTTGTCGTTCTTAAGTTTAGTTTAGTTGCATTTATTAGGTAAACATACACAAAACGGCATAGATTAGATATTCTACCTTAATTACTGAACTTAATTGATTTTATCTAAAAGATATTGCTCAGGTGTGTTTTCTAACTGTGCGCAGGTACCCACCCAGGCAGACATCGTCGAGGCAGCAAAGAGGGCAGAAGAGAAGAAGTTGGAAACTGAAGGAGGAAGTTATTGGACCATCTAGAGAGCTGATCAAGGAGGAGAAGACCATAACGAAAAGTTGTGCCAACCCCTGCACACCAATCTACACCTCTGTCGAGGCAGTCAACAGAGTACCATCGAGGCAACAACTCGAGGAAGGGTGAAAATATGCAAAGTGGTATGCAACTGAAAGAGCTCATCAAGCCCAATTTTTAGAGACCATTTGCATGTGCATTGGAGCCCAGCAAACAAAGAAAAGCCAATGTCAAAGTCAAGTTAGAAAAAGTCAAACGGGAATCTAGGATGATTTAATGATCTTTTAATGAGTTGTAATCATATTCTAACTAGTATTCCTACCCTAAACCGACTTAGGCCTAGGATCCTCCCCTATATATATATAATCGACTTGAAGGAGAGAATACAATTGAGATTAGAGAGAAACTTCTTCTTGTCGAAACCCTAGTGTCGTCTACCCCTATCATGTTCTAAACCTTCCCTAGGGCTAAGGGTTGGTTGTGTAGTAGTTGTGAGAGTCTACTTGTATTTGTTTAGGTTTTAGTTTTTGTAATAAAATTCAAGGTTTGTTTACTCTTGGTTATTCATTGTCGCAATCTTTATCAGGAGACAAGAGGGCGACAATCTATTTGTTCAATATCAGGAGAGTTGAACTCACGAAACGAGTAAACACGGTTTTATCCAACCATAGGGTAAAGCTACTTCGACTTAGGGATAAGTTTAGAAGTTCTACGGCTAAGAGAGGTTTCATAATCGGTTGATGTTCACCCTTAGATTCACGCAGAGAGGTATCATCCAAGACGTGTTCGCCAATAGTACTTCAAGCTTCGGGAGAAGAGGGAGTCATAGAAGAGAGCCTTGCCGAACCTTGAATCATCGCTTAACTGCCCAGGCAGCCACTTGGTCTCTGCCAAGGTGGGTGCCTGCCGAAGCATAGTTGTGGGCGGCTATTGAAAGTTGTTAAGTTGATATGCAAAACTGTGCCAAGACAATACATTCAATCTCCACACTATGAAACATCTAATATCGGCTCATTCTCTCACTCTGATTTCTCAATTTACTTTACTTGCTTTAATCCTAGTTTTAATCAACCCAACTCTCATTAATTGTGTTTTTACTTTTACTTGTGCAGAAAAGTGAACTTTGAAGGGTTGTCACAATCCTTGTGGAGACGATATCTTAAATTCTATAACTTGGCACCATGTATACTTGCGCGCAATTTGCGCATCACTTTTGCACGCAACAATACTGATGTCGGGTAAATCTAGCAATTTTGTTCATACACGGTATCTACGCTTTTTGAGATATCTATGGGAAACTGCTAAATATAGTTGGGGATCGACATATTAGCGTTCTTGTATCGTGAGTTGTGCAAGGGTGCTAAAATAGAAAATGGTCATAAGGTTCGGGGTATTGGTGGATGTTTGTTGTTGCTGCAAGCGATGACTTGGCAGCAATTTCCCTTTCATACACCGATTACTCGAACACTGATACAGTTCCCTCTTGTCGCCAGGTAATTATCCTGATTTTGTAACGCCCCGAGTTTAGGACTGAGAGATATCGGTTTAGTCAAGCAGAGTCGAGTTAATTTTAAATTGGAGGAAAACTATTTTTCTAACACACTTAAAGTGTTTTAAAAGATTAAAGGGCAAAATGGGAACTTTTAGTACAAAGAAATAAAAAAAAGGTTTTTATCAAAAGTCATCATCTTCTCCAATTTCCTTTTCATGTTCAAACCCCCCTCCCCCAAACCCCTTTCTACTATTCCATTGGTTTCAAACTTCAAACCAAGTGATTTCTTCAAGGTAAATAGTTCCTCAACTTAGTTTCATCTTTCTTAAGTCCTAAATGTTGGGATTTTTGTAAAGCTCATGGATTTAACTTGTTTTGATTTTTAAAGTTTGGTTTGAAATGAAAGGAATTTATGGGTTTTCGTTTGGGTTGGTTATGGCTGAGTTTGAGGGTGTTTCTAACTTTGTTTTAACACTAAAATAACATGAAAAGGATGTGTTTTTAATGGAAACCCGAAATGGGTATTGTGGGTGATTTTAGGAGTTGGAAAATCTTGAGTTTTTGGATGAGTTTTGAGTCTAAATGACATCTAGAGGTTTGATAGCTTTGGATTGATGTTTAGGGGTGTTAAAAGGTAGATTTTTTATGGTAAATTCGTTAGGTATGGCTGTAAGTAGTTTGGTATTGAAATTTTTATGTTTCGGGTGAAGTATGGGATTAATAGTTTTCATCCACTGATTGACCATTTTGACCCATAATAAAATATTAAGGGTTAAAGTGCTTCAAAAAATAGAGACCAAAGTGACTATCTAGCCAAACATAGGGGAATTTTTGTCATTATGCCTTTTTTATTACTATTGTATGCAATTTATTGGTTAAATGATTCAGATCAGGTACTACAAAGATTTATTATGAGAGTGACCCTCCCAACTTAATATCCATTCAAAATAATCAGGATTTAAATGTTTGACTTTATTCAAAAAAATCTAATACCTCATCTAACTAGTCCGATTGATTATTACAACGTGACTTTAACAAAGCAAATAATTTGTGACAACGTCGTTTTTATCCGAACCGAAATAAATTGAGTCTTCAAAAGCACATCAAACGTTTGGAGTCATCATCGGTCGTTTTGAGTTGGGTACAACCAAAAACCTGTAATAATGGTCTGCATCAACACCGAGATCGTCGTCGGGTCCGAAAGTCAATTACGAGTGACCCTCACTACGCCCAAAAATTGATACCTAAAGATTTTTGTTGTCTAAAAAGATCTCCAAACAAAAAGATTAATAGCACTACTAATAAAAAAAATAATTATGCTACTAAAGGATGAACATGAAACAATAAAAAAACTTATCATAAATAATAATATTAAATAGTAGCAATATAATAAAACAATAAATAAAAAAGAATTAAAATAATAATAATAATTAAAAAAACAAAGAAAAAAAGTACCAAAAGTATAGTAGCCAAACCCAATGCTTGCATGTTGATCTTCTGACTGGAAGTGGGTTTCACGAGCTCACTCAAAATGGGTTGCTTGCTCCCTTGCAAGACTGAACCAAATCAGGCAGGTGAGGTTCGGTTTTATTTTTATTTTAATATTTAATGGATAAAAATTTGGTGTGTACAATTTGTAATAAAACAAACCAAATAGAATCTGCACGTCAAGGTAACAATTAAAAAAACTAAACCAATCATTCAATAAAATATAACCCATTGTTCAAAAAATACAACCCAAACAAAGGTGTTATAATATCTAACATGTTTCCATCATAAATCTAGCATGACAAAACGAGACAACGGTATAGCTAAAGACAACTTGCCGATAAACAACTCTCTATATCGTTGATGCGGATTCCGGTTTGGTGGTTAAAGACGGTTCACACGACGGTAACAGTACGAAGAGTAAATCGGCAAGTCATCCTTGGCTAAACCATTGCCTGATTTCCACATGCAAGGCTTTAAGATGAGGAAAGAAAGTTTCCCAATGGAGAAAGGGAACATCATAGGGACAGTTATGGAAGAAAAAAGTGTTAGGGTTTCTGAAAATAACAGACAAAGAAGAAGCTGATTGATTTGGTTTGGTTTGGTGGAGAGGTGTTGTTGGTTTATAAAGAAACCCTTTGTTCAGAAGTGAATAATGAATGAGGCTAAATTTTTCACATGCAAGGCCGGCTATAAGGGACACGAATAAAACATGATGTGATATGAATATACTTGTTTATGGATCGGATCGAGTTAAACGAGTTGTTGACACTTAAACGAGTCTATATTAAGTCCTTCAATCCTACCAAGCGAACGATCAGGGACGGAATCAAAATTGAAATTAGGGGAAAAACATGGATTCGTCCTTGCGAACAACGGAGACTAATAACGTAGTCTATTAAACACAACATCTTGCACTTAGAGGTGTTCTTAAGTCGGGTTAACAGGGGTGACCAAAACAAAAACAAATACAAAGTTAAGTGACCAAAAATAAATGCATAAATAAATGACTTACACGTATATTAACAGGGGGCGGTTCAAAATTTTACGGGGTCTTGTGCAGTTTATTAAAATGAGGCATTTTAATTTATAATCCCAAAATATGTAAGGTTTTTTTTTAAAAAAATATTTTTATCTTAGTAAAATATATATTATAAACCCTTTTAAAGTCATTTTTTAGAGTAATTTATTAAACCAAAATCTTTTGTCTCCCTTCTGTACACATTCAATTCAACTTATTTGGGACCCTTTTTTATTGGGAGTCTTGTGCGGTCATTCATCTCACACATGTCTAAAATCCCACTGTATACAATAAGTTAGTTGATTTAATAAATAAGACGTTATATCTCTTAAAATTATAAAATTAAATATACATTATAAATATAATGAATTGAATTGAAATGATGGTCCCTCAATAAATCTAAAGTTAGACACAGGTGAAGATACTAGAACCAAGAAATGTTCAAACCTAAAATGGCAATTCTTACCATAAAAAGTCTGAGCATCTTCTGAAATGATGAATTTACCACAGTTGTATTGTTGTTGTAGTAATAATGGGGGTGGGTCTTCACAATCTCTGCTACATCTCACCGTCCAAGCTCTGAGTTAGGTGAGTGAATTCACTTCTTTTACCCTACAAATAACAAATCCTCACATTCCAATTATATATATAGTTTGAGTAAAATGTAAATTAATTACATCTAATTATAACCCGTAAAATTTTATGTTAGAAAACATAACTCAACAAATAATCCCAATAAAAATAGATGATATTTATCTTAAAAAATTCGAATTCAATCGTTATATTTGCAAGGTGTGTGTCCATTATCAAAGGATTAAGAATATCAATGAACATATATTATCATGTAATCACCTTTAGACTGTTTAAAAATAATAATTTTCTTGTGAAAAATAGAGTGCATATATGTAATGTTTATATGAATTTTATAATCAGACTTTTTATATAATTGTAATTGAAATTAGAAATAAAATTATAAATTTAAGATTAAATAATTAGATTTAAAACGAAAAATATCATATATGTAAGTTTTGAAATTTTATTTATTTTAGAATTTAAAAGTTCAGGGTTTAAATTTAAAATTTAGAGTTTTAAATTGCGAGAAAAATTTTGATGCGCAAACATCGTAAACTATTTATAAAACTTGACGAAATTTAAGAGTTATAGGTTTAAGATTTAAAAGTTCAGTAGGGTTTTGAATTTAAGATTTAGTTTTAAAGTTTAAGATTTGAGATTTTAGGATTAGATGTTTAGATTTTAAATTTTATCATTTAAATAAGAAGGATTGTGTTTTTTTTTTTTTGCACATATTGTGTATCAAGTTATAATTTAGGGTAAAGTTCACAACTGGTAACTAAATTTTAGTCAATTATTCAATTTGGTAACTAAACTTTCAATTGCTTCAATGTTACCACTGAGTGTTAACAGCCGTTGACGGATGTTAAAATATTTTTGTATAATAATACATTTAGTCCTTCATGTATGCACATTTAAATAATTTAATCCTAATTTGATAAAAATAATAAATTTAACCCTCATTAAAGATAATAAATTTAGTCCTCCATTCGGGTGCTTTGGGCGCGATATCGGGTGTTGCGGAGGCTTGAGAACGGTGTTCCGGCTTTCGTTGGGCTCTATCGGTGAGTGGTAATGTTTTGAAGTTTAAATGATTTCAAAGTGAATTCTTGGGGGTTTGGGAGGAGCCTTAAGGGCTAACCTAAACCCAAGTGTAAGTTTGCCTATACTTTCCTTGCTTGGTTGCTTGTTAATGTACGTGTTTATGCGTGTTGTGATGTTCATTTCGGAATGCTTTTATTCTCGTTCTAATGTTGTTGTGTAGTCGTTGTGGATGCCAAGCCTCACGTGATGGTTGTCGTTGTTTACGGTGATGTGTAGTCACGCTGGTAGTGACAAGTAGATGAGTACGGTGATGTGTAGTCCCATCGAAAAATGCTAGTTGTTGTGTATGGTGATGTGTAGTCCCACCAGGAATGGTTGTGCATGTGCAAACTATGTTTGGTCTATTCTTGCGCTTATTTCATCTCTTACTTAAATGGTTTTGTTTCCAAAACTAAGATTTATGTTTTGAACTGCATTGTTGTCGTGTTTTAGAGCTCCGCTCACTAAGCTTTTAAGCTTACGCTCTCTTTTTCCAGCAATGCAGATCGTTAGAGGTTCCGGGGGCAAGGGCAAGCGAGGAATTTTTGGAGTTCTTGCTAAGCTCAAAGTATGGTTTATGTTTTATAATAATGCTTAGACAATGGGAATACTAGGCTTGTTGTTATGGAGTGGGTGTTCAAACTCCTAAGTCTTGGTATTGTTTATGTTGTTAACATGTTTAAATGTTGAAGCATGTCTTATTTTGGCCTTTGACTCTTTGGATGGATGTTAAGCATCTTTGGTTGCTCGTTATACCGTGGTTGATGAATTGAGCTCTGATTTGTGTTTGAATGACTTAAATGAATGTTTCTGACTTGTCTAAGGTTGTATGCATGTTTATATGATGTTCTAATGCCTGCTTAAGTTGTTTAGGATGGTCTCTTTGTGTTTAAAATTAGAATTTGCAGACTGTCTGTGCAGGGCGTATTGATACGCTCAAGGGCGGTATCGATACAGTCCTTTATTTTTTAGCCTAGCGTACCGATACGCGGGGGCGTATCAATATTCATTTTGCTCTCTGAAAATCTGAGAAAATGACGAGAAATTGGGGTATCGGTACGGGCCTCAGATGTACCGATGCGGTCTTAGGGTTGACTTTAAAATTCTGACCGTTGAGAGCGTATCGATACCAACCTTGGAGGGTATCGATACGGACTCTCAGAGTTGACCATTGTAGGTGTATCGATACGGTCCTTTGGAGTATCGATACGCCCTTAGCTAAATGGATAAAAATTTGTCTTAAAATGTTAGTTTTGCTTGGACCGAATTGATGGTTACTTTTTCGCTGTTTGCTTATCTCATGTAGGGTCAAATAAAGCATTTATACAAGATAATTAAAGAAAAAATAGGGTTACTAATCGAGGTGAGATCTTAGCGGGTTTCGCTTCGATTTTTCCCGTGTAACATGTTCAGTCCGGTTTGTTGGCTAGGCCGGGGCGAGGGGGTTACGCAAAATCTGGGTTCTCATTAGTCCAAGCAGTGACTAGTTTCGCTTGCTGACCACAACGACAAATGGGTACTTTACTGTCTGCCTCCTCCTCCTCCTCCTCCTCCTCCTCAAAATTATTTTAAGGTTAAAGAAAAGGGTCATTAGATGTTTTGTTTTGTGAATTGTTTTAGGGTTAAAGAAAAGGGGAAGGGAGAGCCTTTATAAGAATTGGATTTATTTATTTTATTTTAGTTGTCATTACACGTGGAATATACTTGTGTAATTTGTTTTATTTTTTTAACTTGCCAGATTAGCTTTCTGTTAAATGTTAACTGTAAAAAATATTTCAGTGAGTATAAGTTTACATCCCGAAAACGTACATGAGCATAAAATTCAATATTTAAAATCGGAGAGTAAAATTATACACAACTCAAACGTAAGTAAACATTACGGTAGTTTACTCTAAAAAAGTGATATGTTTGTTATAAAATCTATAAGTGACCTCGAGTGTAGCTGAAGTTTGAATCTTTGTATCTATAACTTCATCCATCCCTAATTTGCTACATATTATTGTTATTAAATTGTGTTTAATTTACGAAATGTAAGATTAAAATTATAAATAAAATTTAAAATTTAAAATTAAGAAATTGGATTTAAGACGAAAAATTATCAGATACGTAAGTCTTGAAATTTTATTATTTTAGGATTTAAAAGTTCAAGGTTTAAATTTAAAATTTAGAATTTTAAATTGCGAGAAAAATTTTGATGCACAAATATGGTAAATTATTTATAAAACTTGACGAAATTTAAGAGTTATAGGTTTATGATTTAAAAGTTCAGATGGTAGGGTTTTGAATTTAAGATTTAGTTTTAGAGTTTAAAATTTGAGATTTTAGGATTAGATGTTTAGATTTTAAATTTTATCACTTAAATAAGAAGGATTGTATTTTTTTTTTTGTTGCACAAATTGTGTATAAAGCTATAATTTAGGGTAAAGTTCAGAAATGGTAATTAAATTTTAGTCAATTATTCTATTTGGTAACTAAACTTTCAATTGATTCAATGTTGTCATTAAACTTTTAGTTTTGCTTCAATGTTACTACTGAGTGTTAACAGCCGTTGACGGATGTTAAAATATTTTTTATAATAATACATTTAGTCCTTCATGTATGCACATTCAAATAATTTAATCCTAATTTGATAAAAAAAAATAATAAATTTAACTCTCATTAAAGATAATTCTGAACAATAGGCTAATAGTAGTAAAATCAAACCAAATGATGCCCCCTCAACAAGAAAGTAGCAATATCACCGTCCACAATGGTAATTTGAGTAGCGGACGAACACCTATTGGTAAAAGACGTTCTTGTTTAGGCAAATAGTTCATATAATTAAAGATACTGGGGGGGCATCAATAAGTGTATGGTGCCTCTTCTTGGTTGAGCATTAACTGCTGAAATCACATAATTATACTGGTATGCCCAACAGGGGGCTTAAAAATAAATGAAGCCCTGTGAATGCAAATACTTCAGCTCGACTTCGAAAAAAACCTGGGGATGATCTCTAAGGCCAGATGTAGCTTGCTCTAACAGCAAAGGTCTTCTCTTTTGGTGCAATAAACACAACTTGCTTAGTATGCTTCAATTTGGAAGTTGCAACTGTAAATCTTGACAGGATTGTATTTTTTGATGATGGTTACGATTTGAATGCGAATGTTCGATTTCGGTCCGTTTAATTGCAAAAAGATCACTTCTGCTGTTGAGATTGATGGTGATTTTTGCATTTCTTGGTTTTAGACTTATAAATTTCCCTATATTGTTTTGTTCTTGTGGGACTGTTGCAAGTTTTTTGGTGACCAAAAGTTGATGAATGAGGGACTAATTATTTTGCCTTTAGGAGATTTTTGAAGGCTTAAGTAAATGCAAGGAGCTTGACAATAGTGTTCACTTGGATGACAAAGATCTGGAATATCTTGAAGCTGTATGTTTACTTCACAATATAGGGCTCTCCACTGGTAAAAAGGGTTACCATAAGAAGTCATATCTGCTTTTCTATTTGCATTTTTCCGCCATAATTATGCATAATCCATGTATTATTATACAAAAATATTTTAACATCTGTTAACACTCAGTGGTAGCAAAATTAAAAGTTTAATAGTAACATTGAAACAATTGAAAGTTTAGTTTCTAAATCGAATAATTGACCAAAGTTTAGTTGTCATTTGTGAAGTTTAACCTAAAATTTATTTAACCAACAATCAGCTGGTCTAGTAAGATAAGGCTCTAGATTTCTTAAGCAAGGTCATTAGTTTGAATTATAAAGTTGTGAATAGAGAAAACTGAGTAGGAAGGGTTACCCTATATTAAACCTTCGCAAAATCCAATTCAAATTAATCAATCAATGAGTATGGTACCACTGTTTAAAAAAAACAATTTATTCAATTATAAAGTATAAATTTTAGATTATATTTTTATACACAAATTTTGTAAAAAAAATTACACAGTCCTTCATATTTAAACTATGAAATCTAAAATTCAAATCTCTAACTCTAAATCTTAATCATAACATAAACCCTTGTACCCTAACTTAAACCATATATTTCACAAATATGAATACAATTACAGGAATGAGAAAAAAACAATTTTCGAAATTATAAAATAAGTATACTGCAAAAGTACGACAAATATAAAATAAATTATGTATTTTATAAAAATGTAAAAATAAAATCATAAAATAAACTGTGTAATTTATAAAAATGTAAAAATAAAATCATAAAAAATTATGTGAGCATGACATAATTAATTGAATTACGTGAGCACGTGAAAGTCAAAAAAATAAAAAAGCAAAAAAATGGTAGTAGAATAAAAGGATGAAATACTTATGAGTACTCAAATTGTATAGGAGATGTTGGAAAATATTTGAGGATATAGGCCATTTTCTACAGTACACGGGGATCTCGCCACCTGCACATGGCGAAGTTTGAGAAAAAAATTATTAAAAAATTGAACCTCGCCACCTGCACATGGCGAGGTTCAAAAAAAAATATTAAAAAATTAGACCTCGCCACCTGCACATGGCAAGGTCCCCTGTGCACTGTAGAAAATGGCCTATATCTCCAAATATTCTTCAATATCTCCTATATTTCAAATATTTATTTTTATTTGGATTATTCTCCAAATTTTTCCCCGCAAGAATACGTACCGAGTAAATTTTAACGTTCAGATAGATAAAATCGTGTAAATTCTAGTTTATTTTACGCGTTGGTATAAAATTTACTCTTTCTAATTAATCATATTTACTAGGATGAAAGATCATCAAATATATTTCACTAAATTACCCTTAATATAAAATTTATTTTTATAAAAAAATATTCTTTTAATATGTTGATATATTTAAATTTATAAAGAAATAGGATAATTTATTAAAATTATAAATAATATAAATAAATAAAATGTTACATTTTGAAACACAAGCCTTAAAATTTATAAAACAAACTTAAAACAATTTCATATTTAAACTATAAAATATTAAAACCTAAATCCCTTGCCTAACACCCTAAACTCTAAATGCTACTCTAACCATAAATCTTAAATTCTAAACCCTAAACCCTAAACCTCTAAACCCTACACCCTAAAATTAAAAGGCTTGTGTATCAAAATATTTTCTATAAATAAAACATTTCATTCATATCTATTTTCTCTCATTCAGCACAAGCTTCAATTCAATATTAAGATGAAAACCCCATTATTACTTCAAATTTATTCAGACTCCAAACTCCCACCAATGCATTCAAGTTCTGAGCAAACTTTGTACAAAATACAAAGAAAACATTAAAAGGATTCTGCAGTGAAACATTATGGCAAATTAAGGCACCTGCTGCTTCAGTTTCAGTAGAGGACATTAGCTGTTTTTCACAATGGTGCCCTTTTGCTTTGTCCGAAAGACCAAGCAAATCAAACTAGGGGCTTCGTTCAATCGATACATTTGATCCATCCTTTATGAAGTTACATTCAAATCCCAACACCTGCAAGTACATTCCCTCATCTCCTAACATCTCCATTGTAAATACAGAACAGTTAAAACAGAATGCATTTACAAAGAAAGAAAGGGAAAAAAAGCTTCGTATCAAACTATAGACCCGCCGGCAGCTCGGAACTCAAATCCACCTGCAGTCAACTCTCTTACCTCTGGAACAATCACCATAAACAATAAAAACAGTATGTGTTTAAAACAACGCATTGAATCCAGCTATACAAGTTGGATAACAGGTAGTATATTTTACTAACTACCAGTAGATTAGGCGATAGATCATAATGATACGGTTATAGCAGCAGTGAGAACGTAGTTAAACAACTACAAAATCTTTATATACAATGAAGATTAAAACACAATGCAAACTTCTGCAACAATAACAGATATCATGCACCTCATCATTTAGGCCAACTGTATGCATTCTCCGACCCAACCAGTTTGAATCCTTCTTCCCCGAAACTTAGAATAAAAATAAAATGGTTTTAGATACAAGACATATCAATGATATTCGGAACCTCCCACCAAATCAATTGCTCATATAACATTATAAGTATCTATCTTACTCTGATGATTCATTTTTCTTGAAATACACATGCCCAACACATATCAAAACATAAGTAAGGTAAGGGGATATGACCCTTAACTTGAAAAATCAAACTAACCATGTCAGGGACATACCAGTGTCCAACACATATCCGAGCTGAGTACCATAGCTAAGCAGTCCAACCATATTGATAAAAGAATATACAACACTAAAAGGGAGATTAAGCAAATAACTTACCGGTTTGTTCCAAACACCTCAATGAGCTCCTTCATTCTCTCAAGTTATAAGCAACCATTAGAAAAAGAATAAACTCTTACCTTTCATTTGAGGTTTTTGTGCAGGAGATAATCCAAAAACCTACACAATGTAGAAGACAACACATAGTCCTTACCCATGCTTATAACGTCCTTTAATTAAGAAATCCATTGGAACCGTAAAGGTTGATGACTAGATGCCATACCATACTTGCATCATCAACACCATGTTTGGCATGAATGGAAAAAAGACTTAAAAATGGTGAGGAAAAAAGGGGGAAGAAAGTTGTTTTTCCTTTCTTGTGTTTGGTATAAAGGATGAAAAATAAAGAAACGTAATGGATAATATAAATAGAAAGTTCTCTTTTCCAAAACTGCAAATACACTCATTTTACCTACCATATTTCCATCTTACCAAACAAAGGGGTGCACAGGAAAACTAGGTTCTGTTCACCCCTTGCCTTCCTTTTCCCCTCCTACCAAGCATAGTTTAAGATATTATGACTACCACCAGCTTCTACACTATAACTCAGAATTTAAACTACATGCTCAAATGAAATGGTATTTACTGATAGTCCATTCTCAGGTGATTGGTTTAAGCTGTTGATAAAGTGGAAAACAATTGGTATCACTCTTCAAGTTTTTGAGTAACCATGTTTTCAAGAAGCTATCCCTCAATAGATTTAAGTGGACACCAATGGATTTATTGATTAAGGGGGCATTACAAAGACTCGAGGACCATTTAGCTGATTTATATGCCAATAAAATTGAATGAAAATGCATGTTTTCCAGATTACATGTCTTCGCTGCTACATATTGGGGTAAACAGGGTAAGGTGGGGATAAGGGATTCAATCATAAATTGAGACAACCGGCGAAATTAAGGAAATGAAGAAGACAAGTGTCAGATAATAAACTCAGCACTCAGTACAACTGCCAGTGGATGGAAGAAGGTACAAGGTTTAGAACCCCTAAACAAATGCAAACTATAAAGCAGAAATGACAACAAAATAAGGAAATAAAAGTCTGCAACAACCATGCCAGCTATCTAGGTTCTTGGGGAGCAATATAACAGAGCTTGGTGTTTTTGGTGTCATGACATGGCAAATTTCAAAGAGAAAAATGTCTCCATATATATTTGGTCCTTCTAGGTAGTTGCATCAGGGTGGGGGCATGAGTATGTCAAACACTGGTTCATCTGGTCTTCAGGTTTAGGCAGGCTTCAGCAAAGTAGGCAGTGGGATGGCTTCGGGCTTCATAAATCAGCTGTTTTAATGGGATCGGAAAGGCAACAAAGGGAGAAAAGAGCATCAGATCTGTAAATAGGGAGATTGGATAGGCTATACACTAGTATGTACTGGTCCAGATAGAGAATTTCCAGTTATAAAAATAGACATAAGAATACTTAGAAAGCTATAATCTATCTGCACGTACCAATTTCACAGAATTTTGGTAACCATAGTTTTAGAGCCGGGAAACAGGGCTATGGCTTGAATCTTGATAACCTGGTAACAGAAGTTAATGATGAATATTGAAGAATCCTAATAGAGGGTGCATGTACTAAAATAATCAAAACTAAGGACCAAAAGACATGGTTGGGAAAGAACAAAATTTAAACTGGCATTGTGCCCTCGAAGAAAACTTTATGCCATGTAGTTCAAATATTTAAATGTGATGTTTATAACAGAGCAATCACTCCCTCAGCTCCAAGCATTTTTCCTGGCACTAAAAGACGTTCATGACAAAACTACGAACAACAAAAATGTTCAAGGAAAGAAATTATTCTCACCCAGACGGACCACTACGTCCTGAAGAATAAGCTCCATAGGCACTGGTACTACCTCCAATCTACAAATAATATTAAGAATAATAATTATTTTTTATCAGCACGTGGGAGAGAAATAGATGCAACAATGTATGCGAAATGGGATATAAGAAACAAATATGGAAGGGAACAAATTAAGGCACAAAAATATCCACTTGATAACTGGGATAACAAAGTCAATCAAATTATAATTTTTACACTTCATCTGCCTAAGGTACTGTAAAACAGTAAAAGTAAAGAAATACCTGGAGACCACCATAACTTCCATAGCTGTCACTAGCAGCTAAATCACTTGAGCCATAACCACCAGAATAAGTGTGCAGACGTCCATGCCTCTTTCCCTCTCTACTTTCATAACTCAAACTGTCTGTTCCTTCAGTTGGCACGTGAAGATATGGCAAAACTGGCACTAATGCAGAAACAGCACCTTCCCTTTCAAAAAGATTTGCTCTTAACCGCGTTGCTACTTGTACCAGGGCATCCTTAGCAACATCAAGGTCTCCAGCAATCTGATAATACATAAAAATCAATGATGTTCACTTTCCATTCCTGTTAATTAAATAACCAACAAATACAGATATCAATAAATCCTACACAAACACCAATGGCACTAAACCTGAACCATATCTTCATCCTGAGATGCTATTTTCGGAAGGTTTTCCTTTGACAAGATACGGATATTAGCTTTTGTAATCCTTCTCATCTCGTTTACAATAGCTCCACCTTTACCAATAAGGCAGCCAATATGTGAGGTCGGCACTAGTAAGCGGGTTGTGAATGTTATAATTCCAGAATCTCTCTCAACCTTCTCACTGCATCTAGGTTGCAATCGCGCAGCTGCTTCAATAGCAGGTGAAAATGTATCCTCAAAGAACTAATGCAGCAGAAGATTAGGAAAACCATCAAATCTAGCACAGGACACATACTTCCAAAAGACATAAACATAGCAAAGACTACAAACTGACCTCATTAGCTGATATAGTTATTAAGCAATCATCTCCATCAGTAGTTGTGCTATCTACTTTGATAGCTGCACCAGATTCCTGCCTGATCTGGTTGATTATGGAACCACCTTTGCCAATCACGCCTCCAACATTAGCAGTTGGACAAACCAAACAAAGAGAAAATTCTCTTGCTGACATCTCATTCCTTGGAGCTGAGTACATGGAGCGTGGCCATTCTCCAGTGTCACCTTCGTATCGTCCATATGGACCAACTAATGAAGTTAACCCTACAATTTGGGCACCAGCAGCTGGACCAAGCATTGCACCACCAGCAGGATATGCATTTGACACAGCAGAAGCAAGCAAGTGCTGAGTTCGTGAAGGATTCTCATGAAGGCGCGATGCAATTTGATGTAGAGCCTTTTTCACAACAGCAGCTTCCCCAGATATCTAAAGTCATAGGTAAATTAAAAAAGTAAACAAACCAACCATCTGAGAACATCATCATCATCATAATAATAATAACTATAAATGTTACAGGTAACAAACAATACAGAGTAAAAATATCAAGAGAGAAAAGAAATATAACATATCAGAGTAAAATTCATAAACTGAAGAACTCAAGACTGAAAAGTTACATGCTGAATTTGTTGACTTAAGCAATCAAAGACAACAAAGTCTGCGTCCTAAACATTGGCCCTAACAACAAGTAAAACATCTTACCAATGCTTTTAATAAACTGAGAATCTTCTACGAACAACTTTTTCCCACATCAATGTATGGCGTGAAAAGAGGAAATAAATCAGAAAAAAAAAATCTAAAACACTGCCACAACAATTAAATAGTCAAATCACCTGTACAAGTTCATCTGAGCCCAAGGCACAAGAAGGTAAATCATCCTTAAGAATGCGAATCTGAGCACCAGTTTCACTACGTATGTTCTGAATGATTTGTCCACCCTTTCCTATAATACATCCAATCTGATCAGAAGATACAAGAAGCCGAGTAGTAATTTGGTGGCCTTCTGAATCTTCATCACTGTGCAAATCTTCAGCAACAACTCTGTCATGCACACGGAATAAAGCATCTTGTGCAGGAGAAACAAAAATGTCCCCATCTTCAAGAGGATTTTTCTCATCGCTAGAGCTGTAAATGGTAACCACACGCTCCTCAGAACCAGGAACTGTCTCACCAATTCTAATCTTAGATTTAGTATCTGCCCTTAATTGCTTAACGATATCCCCTGCCCTTCCAATAATGCTTCCTATCTTTCTTGCAGGGCACAAATAGCGATATACGGTATCATCTGAATGAATAACAAATTGTTCCCTGTCATCACCTGCATTTCTCCTCTTATTTGATCCATTCTCGGAATAGTCAGACTGAGAATGAGTCCGCTTCCCATAGCTATTCCTCTGACCCGCCATTATTATCAGCAAAATAAATACCTGGCTCCAAGACAATTGTAGAACATTTCAAAGACTTACTAACTGAACCAATCTTGAGGATCAAACCATAAAAAACGTAAAACACCAGCAAAAAAGCTCATCATCAGACCAAATCAAAAGGCAAAGTGCCATATTTCCATTTTCAATCATCAAAGCATAATTCAGATTACAACAAACATGCATTTGATTGTTGGTTTTCCAACTTGCTTATACAAACAAAAAGAACCAAAAAAAAGGTGTCTAGATACAGAAACATAAACATATTTTTGAAAAGTTTAGTTTTCAACTTAATGAACAGCAAAATGTTCAAAACTGCGTTCACACATAAAATTTATGTTTGGATAAACACTAGATTCTAAACATTCATTCATTGTTTGGTAAATAAGATCCTACTTCTGAGCAATTTCTCAAGAAAATGAAAAGCAAATAGCAAAACTACAGTAAACACACTGAAAGGAAAACAGTTGCATAAATCCTTAGCAATACATAGCTCAGCTTTTCAAATAGGCGAATTCAAAGATGAATAAACATCCCAAACTTTGACCTGCAAATTATCTGCTACAAGAAACTAAATCCCACTGTGAATCACCCATCCGAAACGAATATAACAGATAATCAAGAGAAACCAAGTATTAAAAAGATTCAATAACGTGAAAGAATAAAATAAATTCAACTCAAACCCACAAATTCAAACAGCGTACATGTAAATAATATCCAAAAAAAATAACAGAAAAACGCAGAAACACGAACATTATATTCAATAAATAAACAATAATTCCTCACATCAAACACAATAAAGCTGAAGCCAAATGGAAAACCCACATAATTTCAGCCAAAACTGAATTTAAAAAGATAATTAACAACAGAGAAAAAACGTAGATCTGAACCAAAAAGAGTCTACTAGTTTAAAAAATCGAGTAAAAGAGAAAATTAAAGAGCAATCAGAGGGGAAATAATGGCCCAAAAGATAATGGGGGTTTTACCTGAGAATTGAGGTTGATTCCGAACGTGTAAACGACGAGATAGTAAGTAAAGATAAATCAGGCTAGAGAGAGAAAATTTGGGGGCGGAAGCTATATTGCCTTTGATTTGTGAGTTGTTCTTGATTTTTATTTCTAGGGTTTTGTTTGACCGTTCTGTTTATTTATATTTTTCTTTTGGGTAAACTACATAAATGACCACCATACTATTATAAAAGTCGCGATTTGACCACCTTACTTTTTTTCGAAGCAATTAAACCATCATACTATTAAATTGGGTGCAATTACCATCAGCCGTTAAAGGTTAACGGCAGGTTGACATGTCAGTCAAAAATAAGGGTATAATTACACATTTGGTCTTTACTACTTATACATTCTTTCAATTTAGTCCTAATTTTAATTTAATAAAATAAATTAATTATTTAATTAGGTGATGACACGTGTCACCACCTTATTGGAGGGATTTAGGTTGAACCTGCGTCCCCTAGCAAGGAAGACTAATGGCTTACTACCACACCAAATGCTATATTGTGGTATAAATCCTGAAATATATATTATATCTAAATAAACATCAAAAACTGAAAAACTCCATCATCATTTTCCATTATCTTTTCTCCGATTCGTTGTTTAATCTTACCTTAACATTCTTATTGTCTGCTATCTACATAATTTTTTTTTTGTTAATCCCCATGTATTTTACTTTCACAGGTTCAACTTCATACCATCTGTGGCATAATAAAGCTTCAAGCCTCAAACATTAGAATTGCCTGGAAGATCATAGTATTAAATTGCGACCGCAACGTAACGTAATGACTGCATCATACCGCAAATCTAATCGTATTTAAAATTATAGTAATTTTTCTTTAAAATAAATTGTGTCGTAATGTCTGCAACCGTAATTTAATACTATGCGGAAGATCAAACTTTTAAACGCAATGAAAGATAACACGTTTCATGACAAATTTAACCAAATAGGGGAAAATACAAGAGCAGAAAGGGCATACATTATGCTACGTGGTATACATACATACAAATATATATATTATGATCTAACAACCTGAAGGGGAAAGTTTAAGATGAAGATCGAGGCCTATGTCCGCCTCCGGTAATTTACCAGAAAATTCAGTAAACGTCGGGACTGTTGTGTCAAAATGCAGTGGCCGTGATGGACAATAACATGGTTGCGGCACAAATTTGGCAGCACCGTTGCTAGTGAGCCCTCTGCTATATGAGGGCGGCATCGACCGTACAGAATGGGAGCTTAAAACAGGCGTGGATGATATGATCTGTTGATGGCTATGAAATTGGGCTCGCCTAGCTCTTTGACGCTCTCTCTTATGTGCATTTTGATGTCCTCCTAGTGCTTGAGAGTTGGCAAATACTCGGTGGCAAAACGGACAATCGAACTTCCTGCTTTCTCCTAAATCCTCAACTTTCTCCAAAACTCGAGTAAAACGATGATGGAGTTTCGAAACTATTCGCTACTTAATCCTCAACAATTTCTTCGATTGAGTTCGTCTATAGCTCTTGATCGTCCCCTTTGATGTTGTATGCCTTCGTCTATAGCAAGGCAATGGAAAACGATGGATTTTTTTTCGGTTTTTGATGTTTATTTAGATATAATATATATTGCAGGAATTATATCACCATATAGCATTTGGCGTGGTGGTAAGCCATCAGCCTTCCTTGCTTGGGGACGCAGGTTTGACCCCAGCTACTTGCATTTGTGAACTTTTTCAATTTTCTTCCTTTAATCGGTGGTGACACGTGTCACCACATGATTGGAGGAGGAAAATAAATTTATTTAATTAAATATAAATAATTAAATCCCTCCAATAATGTAGTGACACGTGTTATCACCTAATTAAATAATTAATTTATTTTATTAAATTAAATTAGGACTAAATTGAACTAATGTATAAGTAGTAAAGACCAAATGTGTAATTATACCCTTATTTTTTTAACTGACACGTCACCATGTCGTTAACCTTTAACGGCTGGTGGTCAAATTGCACCAAATTTAATAGTACGATGGCTTAATTGCTTCGAAAAAAAGTAAGGTGGTCAAATGGCGACTTTTGCAATAGTATGGTGGTCAAATGGCGACTTTTTCAATAGTATGGTGGTCATTTATGTAGTTTACCCTTTTCTTTTTGGGTTAAAGAATGCTTAAAGCGCTTAAATTTAAAAAAAAAAATCAATTAAGTCCAAAAATTATTTTTGCACCAATTAAATCTCTAAAACAATAAATTGAATCAATTAATTTTTTTCACCAATTTTAACCATCAATTTTTATAGTTTTTTTATTGAAATATTATTGCTACACAAAATATTTTAGTTTTAAAATTAAATAAGTTTCCACCGTTTTTCAATACTAGAAATATATGTTCATCGATTTGTGAATTTATATCATGATTTATTCAACTAACTCAGGTACTATAGCACCTATGTGTTGAAGAACATGAATATTAGTGAACTTAACAAGTGGACCCAGTAAAAATTACATATGATATATTATTTTGTAATCACCTTAAAATTATTAAAAGAAACATAAATATTAGTTGGTATTACCTACAATTTATAATTGTTACAGTTATTATTTTCACCATCTTTGTTAGAGCTTGTGATCCAAATTTCGTATTAATCTAATGATATGTGCAGAAAAAAGCGTAAAATAATTTATTTTGGATAAATCACTAAAGTGTTTATAATGACTAGAACATCGGTTAACTTGTGACTATTTTTCAAAAGAGATTCAAACATTTTTTAGTTAAGATTTTTTTTCATAGATCGACCGACTATTCGTTATCGTTCTAAATATCTTAAAACTCCTCAATTGGGCATCAAAAATTAAAGATACCTTTATTTTAGTGAAGATAAGTCATGTAGAAAATTGGTCAGACTTATACGATAAAATTTTATTTAGGGTTAACTATATCATTGACCATCGAACTAATTGGGGATTCCTATTTTGACCACCGAACTAACGAACTCGTCAATCAGACCACCGAACTTATAAAATCAAGCTATTTTGACCATCGCCGTTAAAAACCTAACGGTGGAGTGACAGAACTACCACGTGACAATTAACTGGAAAATTTTAAAATTACACATTTGGTCCCTACTATTTACACATTCTTTCAATTTAATCCTAATTTTAAATTAATAAATTATTTAATTAGGTAGTGACACGTGTCAACACCTTATTAGAGGACTTTAATTATTTATATTTGATTTTATTAATTTATTTTCATCCTCCAATCAAGTGGTGACACGTGTCACCACCTATTTAGAGGAGAAAAATAAAATCCCTAAACATGTGTTGGGGGTGGATCAAACCTAGGCAATGCTTGGGTAAAGACAACCACTGGACCAAGCACAATTTTGTGCTTTAAATCACCAAATTTAATATATATCTCGTATTGGTTTCTACATTTATAAGCCAAAATCTCAAACCCTAAAACACTAAATTCACATATACAACCCTAAACCCTAAATCTTTTAAATTAATTGTATACTAAACATTTCAAATTAATTTCACATATATAAACCCTAACCCTAAATATTTCAAATTAATTTTACACTAAATATTTCAAATTAATTTCACATATATAATCATAAACCCTAAATATTTCAAATTAATTTCACACTAGATATTTCAAATTAATTTCACATATATAAACCTTAAACCCTAAATATTTCAAACTAATTTCACACTAAATATTTCAAATTAATTTCATATATATAACCTTAAACACTAATTTAGGGTTTGGGGTTTATGGTTATATATGTGAAATTAATTTGAAATATTTAGGGGTTTGGGTATATATGTGAAATTCATGTTTAGAGTTATATATGTGAAATTAGTGTTCAGGGTTTATATATGTGAAATTAATTTGAAATGTTTAGTGTAAAATAATTTGAAATATTTAGGGTTTAAGGTTTAAGGTTATATATGTGAAGTTAGTGTTTAGGGTTTGAGCTTTTGGCTTATAAATGTAGAAACCAATAAGAGATATATATTAAATTTGGTGATTTAAAGCATAAAGTTGTGTTTGGTGCAGTGGCTAAGCCACTACCTTTACCCAAGCATTGCCTATGTTCAATTCACCCTCAATGTATGTTGAGGCATTTTATTTTCCTCCTCTAAATAGGTATTAATTTAAAATTAGGACTAAATTGAAAAATGTGTAAATAATAGGGACCAAATGTATAATTTTAAAATTTTTCCGTTAATTGCCACGTGGCAGATCCGTCACTCCACTGTTAGGTTTTTAACAGCGGTGATCAAAATATGTTGATTTTATAAGTTCAGTGGTATGATTGACGAGTTCGTTAGTTCAGTGGTCAAAATAAGAATCCCCAATTAGTTCGATAGTCAATGATATAGTTAACCCTTTTATTTATTATGAATTTTTAATATTTTTATTGGTTATTTATAACTAAATTCTTTAAGTAATTTAGGATATGATTTACCATTTATTTTAGTATTTATTTTCTTAGTCAAAATAAGTTTGGTACTCAGAAATCTCTTGTATAATTGTTATTTTCTACATTAATAATTTTTTATTTTTTTATATTGACTCAAATTCTAATTGATAATCAAGTTATATTTTATTGTAATTTTGATGATAATATTTACATTAAATAAGAACTCTTATTGAATAAAATTTCTTGGTGACGAAGTATTTGACTCTAGTATTAATATTAGAGCAGGTCTTAACCTTTAGAGTATAAGAGAATTATTTTGGTAAAATATAATCCCAATGAGCTATGTTGTAGAGATGGTGGAAGACTGTTTGGATACACAAGGTTTTGTGATAAATATAATAGATTATGAGATACATATGATATAATGTATTTGTACTTTTTGTGATCCCTACGTTAGTGAATTATTGTTTCTCTCGTGCATAGAGATAAATAAGGCCGAACCACATTTAAATCTCGTTTTCATATGTCTTATTTTATTATCCTCGGTTTGATTACTTTTTCGCATACAAATTCCTAACCACGTGATTGTTACCAATTGTGTGTAACGTTGATGCTCTAGGTTGGGAATTTATAATATTTTCTTACCAATATTGTATTATCTCTCAGTTCCTCGTATAACTCCGGTCACCGACGATGTTTTGACATCCCGAAAGACCTCTTTAATACCTTTTGCTCTTAAACTAATATTTCATCATAATGTATTTTTTATCACATTGAGCTTGGAGATTAATTCCAACAAGTATGTTATTTGCTTGTATCAAGGACCATTATTCCATGATCCAATTCCTTTACCGGAAGGTTTTCGAGAAAAGCTTTCAAGATTTTCAATTTTCTCTTTTTATCCTTTCAACCAAAGCACAACTAAATGATGAGTCTTGATTAGTTTCACTTTTGCAACACAGGCTTACAGTGACAAAAGTAGAGATTACACAATCTCATACCTAAGTTTGCTTGCGACGCAAGTTCCGCTTCGAATGTTTGGTAGAATCCTCAGAGTGCTCCATTGTACCGTGGGACTAACTATGCAGCTTCAACTGCAATTCAAGCTCAACCCCATGTGGGACAAATTCCAGCTTCGGATCCAAGTTTACTGGCTAGGCCACCATATCGAGCGCCTACACATGAGTGCCGCACCACCTGCTGGCTCATCACCCATTTCCGAACCTGGCGTGTCTTCCACGATAGTGCCGCCACCACCTTCATCCCTCCAACTGCAGCGATGATCCATAGTGTTCTTTTAGACCCTTGTTTCCCTTGTATAGATCGAACATGAACATCTAATGTGATCAACTCGAACCGAAGCCGACTTAACCTGATTTGATAATAAAAAGTTAATCAATTTTATTCGGTCCGATCTGTTGACATGTTAACAGGTCTACCCTTGTGTATGATGTCTTTCCTAAGGTTTTTACAAATATGGTGATGGCAGCTCTTGTTAGAACATTCATATGTCTGCCTGTAAGTTGTAAGAATCTAGCAAGAGTGAGAACAGCTAATTTTTTGGTCACCTAATTTTTAGGTGTTAACGTTTTGGTCACTTAAATGATATTTTGATATTTTAATGACTAAACCATTGAATTCCTTGATAAATATTATAGTATTTAATACATTTAGCCTAAACGATCGGTTAACCGTTATAGGAATTATTTAATGATAACCTAAACGTTAAGAAATGATTAACCGTTATTAACAGTTCAGTTACAAGTTAATATATAACCTATTACATTTTTTTCACATGTTCACTACTTCTTTTAAGAATGATAAAATTATCTCTTCGATAAATATTAGGGCCTTGAAATTGACGTAACTAATCTTGCGAACAAAATATATGTATAAATAATTTAATAATGGTTAACTCATTAACCATCATTTTTAACGGTTCAGTTAACCAAAACCGTTTAGCCTTAACTTTTGCCAATGTGCATACATTTTTTAGACAAAACGATTTGAACTCGTGTCTCCTAGCTATTACACACTTCAAAAGTATACAATTCAGTCACACTCGACCTCTAAGCGAAAAAATTAAATTGAGTTAAGGAATATAATATTAACAGAGGACAATTCCTAATAAAAAATACTTCAAATGCCTAAAATTAACGGAGAACATATTTTATGGGTTGTTTATAAATTAAGTGTTAGACGTTTAAAAAAACCCTAAAGAACATAGGACTGTGAGGAACACGCGCCCCTCTTTTTTCTCTCTTCTAAAATCCCCGAGCCTCAGGCGTCGGATTGCTCTCTGCCCCGGTGTCATTGAACGGTGACTGCGAGTGTGTGGCTCTGCCCCCTCGACGACCGTCGTGTTCCGGTGTCGCAGTTATCGTCCTCGGTTCGTGGTTTGCTCGCGGAGATCTCGGAAACAGAGGATTGATCGGGGGGAGCAAATACGTTTTTTATCCTTTTCACCTATCGCTGGTTTTTCGGCGCAAGCTCGAGGCTTCAGACTTCCTTGTCTTCAAGCGGTTTGGACACTGGTTTTTGCTGTTGAATCGAAGGGATTGGTGGTTTCGGGGGAGGAAATCGTTGCTTTCTCTTCTCTTCCCAAACAGGTTCGGTTTCTTTCATTGCTTAACCCGGTCCTTCTGTTTGCCCCGTTTCCTGGTGACTTACCCTTGTTCTTCCCCTTTTCGCCCCGACTCCTTGTGGACTTGCCCCGTTCTTTTGAGAAATGAACTTTGTTGTTGGTCTCTCTGTGTGACCCGCTGAGTTCGTGCTCTTCTCTGTGGTTTGCTGTTTGCTTTTATGCGATGTTTGGTGAGTGATTATTTCTGTGTGTCCTTGCGTTTTGTGCGGTTTTTGGATGCTGGTTTCGGTGTGCCCCTTCTGGTTGATTGTCTCTGTTTGTACTTCTGGGTTTTTTTGGTCTGTTTGGTTGCCTGGTTCTCTTTGCCGTGAGCTTTTGTCTTCTGCGTGGGTTTGGTTTTTCTGTGGTAGAGCTTCAGTGGGTGGTTGTTTCAAGAGTTTTGTAAATCCAGCAAAGCAAGTTGATCTTTCTTCAGCCTTGTTTGTGTTGTCTGCTAAGTCGAAGAAAGGGGGAGTTATGTCTATCATGGCATGGAACATTCGGGGAATGGGTAACATGAAGACTGTGAGAGCTCTTCAAAACTCAATCTTCAAGATCAAGATGTCTATCATTTTCCTCTGTGAAACAAAACAGAAGAAAAGGTATCTTGAAAAGATCAAAATGAAAATGAAAATGGAGCACTCCTTTTATGTGGAACCACTAGGCTTGGCAGGGGGCCTCGCTCTCTGGTGGACATCGGAAGCAAATATTACCATCCTAAGATATGACAAGAATTACATTGATACGAAGATTGTTCTCTAGGATGGAGGTGCTTGGTTTAACACTTTCATATATGGCCCCCCATATAGGGAAGAACGACAGGCATTCTGGGAGGGAATGTCCGACTTCAGAGATTCCATCCAGGATAAATGGGTGATTATGGGTGACTCCAACACAGTAGCTAGCCAGAAAGAAAAGGAATGAGGGAACTCGTTTAATCCACCCGAGGCTAAATGGTTCGAAGAATTCGTTGATTCCTCAGGCCTAGTTGAGATGCCTATAAAGGGTGGTAATTTTACCTGGTTTAACCAAAGAGGGGGGAGCATGCCATCCTTGAAAAACTCGACCGTATCCTTTGTTCGTCGGAGTGGAGCCTCGTCTTTCCTAAGGCCCTGGGAATGGTGGAAGTGACCATCGCCTCTGACCATGCCCCTATAGTCCTTCTTACCAAGGGCATATCCAGGAAATATAGGAAAGACTTTAAATTTGAAACCAAATGGCTTCTGGATGAAGAATGCTCTCAAACGGTGGTAAAAGGTTGGGATATATCACCAGGGGAAAGAGTGGTCTCTAGATTTCGAAGGAAGATCCGTAGTACCAGATCAGCCCTTGCTAAGTGGAATAAGAAGAAGATGAAGAAGAAAAATGAACGGAAACAGACGTTAATGGCAAGAATCTTCTTTCTTCAGGAAAGGAAACTGAATAACTTGGAGCTGGATGAATATAAAAGACTTAAGAAAGAGCTTGACGCTGAATGAGAAAGCGAGGAGAGATACTGACATCAAAGATCCATGGTGAATTGGCTAAAGTGGGGCGATAAAAACACTAAGTTCTTCCACGCTACAACCATTCAACACTGCAGATCCAATTCCATTTTCAAAATTAAAAACGAGGATGGTTCTTGGCTTGAGGATTCAGACGAGATAGCCTCTTTCCTGCTACATCACTTCCAAAAGGTTTTTACGAGAGATCCTTCGGTTAATTACCTTAGCCTCAGGGACTACATCCCCAGAGTGGTAACTGGTGTGATGAATTCTGAACTTTGTAAGGAAGTTGATGAAGAGGAGATAAAAAAGGATGTTTTTGAGATGGGAGCGACCAAAGCTCCGGGCCCCGACGGTTTTCCAGGGTGTTTCTATCAGACTTTTTGGGAGACGGTGAAAGGTGATCTTATAGGGATGGTTTCAGTTTTTTTTCAAGGATGGAGTTGTGGACTCTTCAATCAATAAAACCAATATTGTGCTTATTCCAAAAAAAGATCAATCCCACGGAAGTGTCACACTTAAGGCCGATCAGTCTTTGTAATTTCTCCCTTAAAGTGATCACCAAAATCCTTGCCTCAAGGCTGAAGGCTTTCCTCCCTGATCTTATCCCGCAATACCAGTCTGCTTTTGTGAAAGGAAGATCTATCCACGACAACATAATTCTTGCAAATGAGGTCTTTCACGCTATTAAGCGGACTAGAAAAAGGAAGGAAGGGATTCATGGCTCTTAAAATTGATCTGGAGAAAGCCTATGATAAAGTGGACTGGAACCTTCTACAGTTCGTTATAAGTGAAATGGGCTTTGGTGACTGGTGGATTGACAGAGTTATGGCCTGTGTATCATCGGTCTCTTTCTCCTTAGTTCTGAATGGAGAACGCATGGGTGAATTCAAAGCGGGAAGGGGACTGAGACAGGGGGACCCACTATCTCCTTTTCTCTTTACGCTCATTTCAAGTATCCTTTCTTGGATCATCAAAAAAGAAATCGAGACGGATAGATTCGATGGTCTCAGGATAAAAAGAAGATGTCTGATTCTGAGTCATCTCTTGTTCGCGGATGATTGCCTGGTTTTTACAGAGGCAGATGAAAGTAACTGCGCCGCTTTAATTCACATCCTTCAGCTTTTCCAATCCTCTACAGGACAGACCGTTAGCTTTATGAAATCCTCTGTCTTCTTTTCTCTCAATGTTAGCAATAGCCTCAAATCTCACTTGTCCAATATCCTGGGATTCCAAGCAATGGAAGAAGACACGAGATATCTTGGGCTTCCTTCCTTTTGGGGTCGTAGCAAAAAGGAAGCCCTGAGTTTCATCAAAGAACGAGTACATAATAGATTAAGAGGCTGGAAAGCTAGATTCTTGACCAGTGCTGGAAAGGAAGTTCTTATCAAGGCTGTCTCTCAGGCAATACCTTCTTATGTTATGCAGTGCTTTCTTCTCCCAGTCACTTTCTGCGATGAGATCAGCTCCCTAGTTGCGAAGTTCTGGTGGAATAACTGTGCAGAAAAGGAAAAGAGCATTCACTGGATAAACTAGAAGGATCTTTGACGACCAAAAGACCAAGGGGGAATGGGTTTCCGAAATCTCAGAGTTTTCAACAAAGCTCTAGTGGCTAAGATTGCCTGGAAGGTGATAAGGAATCCAGAATCCATTTTAGCTCGGGTTCTTCGGGGGATTTATTTCCCAAATGGTAGCATCTTTGAAGCCCCCAAGTGCTCTAACCCCTCTTGGGCTTGGTCAGGGATCAGAGAAGGGATCAAGGTTATTAGGGATGGTGGCCTTTGGAGAGTTGGTAATGGCAGAAACATTTCAACATGGTTCGATAACTGGATCCCTAAGATTCATGGCTACAGACTTTCGACTCAACCACCGCCAGATTTTCCTGCCCCTTCTGTCAGCTCCCTCATGGATTCTGCTTCCAGGGCATGGAATGAACCGAAGGTTTATGATCTTTTCTCACTAGCTGAAGCCAAGGCTATCCTGACAATCCCTATCGGAGGACCCAATATTCAAGATTCCTTTATATGGGCTGGAAATAAAAATGGAGAGTACTCGGCCAAGTCGGGTTACAGATTCATTGAGGAGAGATCTTCTGATATTATGATTCCCTCTTCCAGCGAAGGTATCCTCACAAAAAAGGAGTTATGAAACTCTATATGGAAGTTGAGAGTCCCCTCCAAGATTCAATCCTTTTTGTGGAGATTGTGCCATAATATTGTTCCTACAAAAAGCTCCTTGACAGCCCGTATGCATGGCAAACTAAGAGATCCGGACTTTTGCCCCCGTTGTGAAAGTTCAGAGGAGTCTATAGAGCATCTCATTTTCTTCTGTCCTTTCGCTCAAGCAATCTGGAAAGCCTCTGGTTTTAACTACTCTCCATCTGCCATTGGATTTCCTGGTTTCCCAAAATGGTGGCGTATGGTTAACGAAGATAGGAATCTTGGTATTTCTGGTGATGGTTGTGCCCAAATTGCCTTCCTTCTTTGGTCCATTTGAAAATCACGAAACGCCCTGGTTTTTGAAGGAAAAAGAGACTCCCCATTGGATGTCTGGTTGAAAGCGGACAGAGATTTCATGAAACTCTTCCACGCTAACTTGGCTGATAACCTGGAGATGCCTCACGACAATCCGGTGGCAAGAAGATGGACACCACCGCCTCAGGGAATGATTAAAGTTAACTGCGATGCTGCCTTCGATCAGTTGACAGGGAAAGCCTCATTGGCAGCTGTTTTTCGGGAGTGCTCGGGTTCCTGCCTGTTTGGAATCTCTGCCCCATGTGCTGCTCCGTCTGCTGCAGCAGCGGAAGCTCTTGCCATCAGATTGGGCTTAACGATGGTCAACTAGTATGCTTTTATGGATATCATCATCGAGACGGACAGTTAAGCTGTTATTACCAGGCTTGGATCTAGAGGCTTTTCCGACTGGGTAACTTCAGCTATTGAAAAAGATATTAAAGAAACTGCGAAAGCGTTTGCATCTTGTTGTTTTTTCTTTGCTCCTAGGTCTTGTAAGCAGGCAGCTGATTGGCTTGCCAAGTTTGCGAAGAACAAGTAGGACCAAGTGTTTTGGAATCTTGTAGTCTTCCCCCCTCACCTGTTGTATCGGTAACTTTCTCTATGCTATAAAGTTCCCCTTTGAACAAAAAAAAAATTATAAATTAAGTGTTTTTTTTAATATAATTAGTTTTAGCATTTTATTCACATTTGCATTATGTGAGTCAATTTTTTCCCCAGAGAATTACTTGATGAGTTAGTATAAATCACTTAATTCGATAGCAATATAAATCCACTAATATAATTTGACGGAATTAAAACTTTGTGATATACATGAAAATTGACGTTAAATTAAATGTCCTACAATGTAAATTATTATTACATCGTATTTATAAAAATAAAATTTAGTGAGTAAATTGAACGTTTTAAAATTTTAATAACCAAAATAGACTTAAGAGTAAAGTTCAATTATGATTTACGTAATTTAGCCTTTATGTATTTATAAGAGGGTTGTGTACATGTGTATTGCATAATTTTCTTGTATATGTATTAAAATATTTTTGATACACAAACTTATTAATTTTAGAGTTTAGGGTTTTAGTTTAATATGTTAGGTTTAGGGTTTAAAATTTTAGGGTATAGTATTAGAGTTTTAAATTTAGTATGAAAAAAAATGTTGTGTAGTTTTTTATATAACTTGTGTTTCAAAATATAAGTCTACATATTTATATGTGTGAATTAGGATATGCCTAGACTATTTAATTAACCGAGTTTAATGGTTAAATTAAAAGCAGTTCACTTATTTTTACAGTTAAATTTCTTATTATTTTTATTTTTAACTTCAATCATCTATTTTTATTTACCTAATAATCTTAATTAATATAAATTTGAATTTATACATGCAATAAAAGTCCAAAACTGTCAATTCTTCGAATCCCCAATTTGGGATGTCCAGAACAGTACACATCAGTGTCATGTGAACAAAAGATATATTTGTAATATAATAGACCAAGTAGGAATAGCTAACTATTATATTATGAATTATTATTCTGTACACTAGAGGTGAAAAAAAGGAATAGCTAACTATTATATTATGAATTATTATTTTGTACACTAGAGATGAAAAAATAAAGTTTTCACAAGTGATATTGTTTAGGGGTTTAGCTTAGGGTTTAAACTGCAGGGTTTAGAATTTAGGAGTTATGGTTAGAGTTTTAGGGTTTTAAGGTTAGAATTTTAGATTTTAGATTTAGACTTGAAAATAGGCATGCTTGTATAAGCTTTTTTTTTACACCGTCTGTATATCAAATATTAATTCATATATTATACTCTTAAAGTTAAATACAAAGATAATTATACCCCCTATTATTATTATTATTATTATTATATGGCTAATATTACAAATAAGTACTTAAAGTATATCAACCTTTTCATTTAGGTACCTAAAGTACTTTTTGGTCAAAATAGACACCTAAGGTATAATATATATATATATAATCTAAGCTCCTAAAAGTTGTCATGTGTCATTGATTAAAAAATAAATTAGGTACCTATTTTAACAAAAATATATACTTTAAGTATCAATTTTGACCAAAAAATATACTTTATGTACTTATTTTGACCAAAAAATACTTTAAGTGCCTAAATAAAAAAGTTTGTATATTTTAATTATGTGATATAAGCCTTATTATTATTATTTACACAATTTTAATTATAAAGTAGTGAAAATTTATTTATATTAAAATTGTAAAGTTGTTTTCTAATTGAATTATGTTAGACTATCTTGAAATCATGTTTTGGCCACTTAACTTTTAAAAGTTACAAAATAGTCACATAATTTTTTATTCAATCACAAAACGGTCTCTACTAGTGATAAATTTTGATAAGTCAAAGATTCTTTTATAACAATTCTATAAGTTTGAATGGCCATTTTGTAACATTTGAAAAAAAATCAATGACAATATACTAACCGAATCAAACGTTTAATGATGGTTTTATAACTTTCGAAAATTTTGTGGACAAAAAGATAATTTTAATATAGTTTAGTGACTGTTTGTGCACCGTACCCTGAAAACGAAAGGTGAGAAAGGGTGAAATCTTGTCTGAAACAAGGGTGGCAATGGCCCCTCCCCTATGTTTACTCCATTGATGATTAAATAAAAGATGAAAGAACTTGGGAAACCTAAAAAACTGTACAACTTGAGCTTATACTTATGGTTATAAATGTGTGTATATCTATGTGCATGAAAGGTCCCTTTTAGATGCAACACAACTACTTGTTAACTTGGTTGAATTATTGGTATTTCAATGGCCCCCTACCCCAACTAAATGGTACCCTATCAATCCTAAACCTTTGTACGGCTTCTCATAATGTGTCCATTCATTTCTGACCATCTTCTCCATTTCTAAACAACATGATTTAAGAAAGTTACCAACTGAATAACATAATGGGAAAATATTTCATGCCCGTAAAAAAAATTATAATTTGGTTCAATATAGGGTATTTAAGGAGTTTAGTTTAAGATATAGGTTTTAGGATTCAAGTTTATAAGTTAGGTTTTAGAGTTTATAAGATAAGGTTTATGATTTAGGATTTTAGGGTTAGAAATTTAAATTTTAACTTTTAAAGTGAAATTAAGCATGCTTGTGGAAAACTTTTTTTCGCTGTCAATGCATGGAATAATAGTAACAACCCATCATATAAGAACAAAAATCTTCTGCCCCTTTTCGGTGCTTCTATTTATGTCCCACACTAAAAAATTAAGTTTAATGTTTAGGATTAGAATTTAAGGTTAGGGTTTAGGATTATGGTATAAGGTGCATTGTTTATTTTAGGGTTTAGAGTTTAGGATTTAGAAAATAGGATTAGAGCTTAGGATTTAAATTTTTAGTGTTGGGGCATATATAGTTGCAACAAGAAGGTGAAGATTATTTTATGATTGGTTAGGGGAAGATTATTTTTGTTATAATATAATGGGCAATTATTCTGAATAGAAATCATCTACCCTTTTCGATGCTCCTATTTATGCCCCATACTAAAAACTAGGTTTAAGGTTAGGGTTTAGGGAATTTGGGGTATTGTGTATTTTTAGGGAATAAAGTGTGAGGTTGGATTTAGAATTTAGGGTTAGGGCTTGGAATTTAATTTTTTAGTGTTGGGGCATAGAAAAAGGCACCAAAAAGGGACATATGATTTTTATCCAATTATTCTATACATTGACGATGGAAATTAAAAGTTTCCACATGTGCACTAAAAGTTTAGAGATTCAACTTAGAGTAGGGTTTAAGTGTTTAAGTTTAGGGGTTGAGATTAAAATTTATAGTTTATGGTTAAAATTTAGAGTTTCTAAGTTAAAACCTAAATCCCTCTCCATGTTACTCTAAATTTTAAATTTTAACATTAAACCCTAAATCTAAATTTTAACCACTATACATAAATTATAAATCCCTAAACTAAATCCATAAACCTTAAAACTAATGTGGTTGTGAAAACTTTTAATTTGTTAGTGTATTGAATAATAATGTATAATATAATTAGGTAAAACGGATATAATTGAGTGATAGAGACATGGTTGCTTTTTATATATAGTTATGATTAACTGTCATGCATATTATCTTTCATTTCTTAGCCAAAATTGAACAAAGTGAATTGTCCATTGCTTCGAATTGGCCAGCATGATCATGGCTTCCCTAGGAAGAAATATTAATTAAGGTTTCCTTAAACCAGATATAGGTTTAAGTTTGGTATAAAATTATTGGTTTGGATGGACAACTCTGTTATTGTGTGTCTATATATGCATGTGTATGTATCTTGGGTTAAACTTTAAAGCCATGTTATAGAAATCAGATCGAACATTCAGATCGATCTTTTGAGTTTCACATAGTTTATAACTACTCCCTTCGTTCTTTTGAGTTGCCCCCGCGCAATATTTTTTTTTAACTTTGAATTATATGTATATATATATATATTTAAAAAATAGATTAATTATAAATTTGTCTCACACCTTTTTAATATTTATATTTTACTTCCTAACCCTTAATCTTAATTCCGTCTATGTCTCTACATCTTTGTTCTATATGGAGAGAGGGCCTCTTGAGAATGGAAGGGTTATTTTTGTAAGGTGAGAGGGTAATGCAGGGTAAATATTTTTGGACCGTTATAAGATTTGCCCCAAGCTGAAGTTTGCAGAGGTAAGGTAACTTCTTTTTTACAGTTCTCTTAAAGTATACAGTATACACACTTTCATATCCCATTTAACATTTATTCAGGTCTTGTGTTAAAATTGAGGCACTTCCAATTCTTTTCCTAGAAATAGTCAAAAGACAATGACAATCTGGTGGAGGATGAAATATTACTGACCCAATTTTACTGGGGATTAGGTTAAAAAACTTAACCTTGAAACCCCGGAAGATTTGGACAATTAATGTAAAACAATGTGAGAGGGTGTTTTGGAAGTTATTACAAGGAAAAAGGAAAGAGGTGAAAGGTGGTAGGTCCGAACTGAGCTTTGGAGTTTAATGTCTTGTTGGTGCTGCTGGGTCCCGCTAATAGCAGTGACTAATCTCTTTGTCGTAGGTATTGAGAGATAAACGGCTGACCATAAAATATATTTCATTCTTATGGGTAAGAATCGAACTTTTGACCTCATGATTAAAGGATGAGTTTAGCAACCACCATATTACATCTCATGATTAAATGGTTGGTGAGTCCTACCCTATTCTTATGCAGTGCCTACACTACATTTAAACCCTAAATAAAAGGTAATTGTATGCTCAAGCATACTCGAACAAAAAGTTTCCAAAATATTGTAATAACAATGATGTCAACCGAGTTAAGGGCCAATTAGTTTGGGTCCCTATACTATAAGTTGATAAGTAAATTAGTTATTTAACTATAAAGATGGATAATTTACCAACAATCAGTTGATCTAGTGAGATGAGACATTGATCCATCAAGGAATGTCAGAGATTCGAATTATGACAGTGAATGAATCAAATTAAGTTAGGAGGATCGCCCTATTATAGACTTTTACAATACCCATTCAAAACTAGTCGACCAATAAATTGTATAATAATTATAGAAAAAGAGAGCAATTTAATATTTGTATATTTAATTTTACTTACTTTTTTCACATCACTTTAAAACATAAGAATACACTATTTTTAATGAAATCAAAGAAAAAATTTAAAAATAGACTTAAATGGTTTCTAATGAAATCAATGAATAACCGACTAATCATGATATCGCATATGAAATAATTAATATTTGGATTAACTAACTAAGAAGGATAATTAATATTCGGTCTGGACTAGTCAATGTAAAGTCTTGAAAAATCGGAAAGACAATAAAAAAATTAAGTGTTAGTAACATAGTTATATTAATTTATTGTATGGTATGAATAAAATATATGTTTAAAGTTCATTAATTTCATTCACTGGTTTGATTTTTATTTCACAAACCGAAAATAGACCGAATTAACTTGTCTAAACCGAAATTCAGAACCGTTCGAAGTCGAAATCATTTTAAAGAACTCGATTCGATCCAGTTCTATTAGTTTCGATAAATCTTATCGATTTGAACCAATTTTTGCTCAACTACTATATTGTCCTCAAGACCTGTTTTTGTCTTTGTTTGTTTGCCCAGTTCATCAAATGAGAATATGTAGGGAACCTAAAGTAGGGCTTCGACATAAGTACAATTCGAACATAAATCGTAACACGAAATAAAAATAAACACATTTAGGAGGAAGTGAAAACAAGATGGAATGGGGCCAGGGGGAGTAGCAGTGGTGGGCACATTTTGTTGTGTTAAGCTAGAGAGAATCCCATAATTGATGAAAAAGAAAGAGAGGCAGGCTTAGGGTTGTCTGGTTTCAGGAGAGTTCGCACGTGACATGAGGTGACATACACACGTGTGTAAGTGATGCAAAGGTGTGTGTGTTATTTTATGAATCATGCAATGGACTGTGAGTTTTGGTTTTAATTGCAGATGTTGCAGTAGCTGAAACAATGCAGATGTATGGAGTCATGAAATCTCAATGACCCCACCCCCACCATGGTTAAGGTCCTTTTGTTTACATTTGTGGCATATATTAATTTTTCATCTAATTAGGTACCACAACTTGACTTTTTAGTTTAAATTGGTACATGATTTTGGCTTCATGGTCCGATCTTGATTCAAATAAGTCAACTACTGTAAGTACCAATTTGAACCATTAAGTCAAGTTCATATATCAATTTAAACTAAAAAGCCAAGTCTTAGTACCCGATTGGATCAAGAAACCGAAAAATTTTCATACCTCGCCTTTGTGGCATTTTTTTGCACCACATGGACCAAATTAAAAAGAAGTTAAAAGTATAGGGACCAAACTGAATATTTTAGAAAGTTTGAAGTAATTACATGTATTAAATAGTTATAAAAATTATCGATAAATATTGAAAATTTAAAACTTTAAAAAGACCAAAACGTGATTTTTCGAGATGAAAGCGATAACAATGAGGCTCTTTGCAAGCGTGTAGATATTAAAAAAGTTAAGTGAACTTATTTTCGAAAAACGGAGCAAGAAGACGCAAATTCGTCCCACATATAAAAAATGAAAAAGTATTTGTTTTAATAAATAATTATCAAAATAATATATTTAGATAAATACACACAGACTTCATCTGTTGTCACTATAGATTTAGGGATGAATTTATTTAATGGACGAGAGAGGCCTAAAATTCTTTGGTATAATAGTATGTTTGGTTATTTTTAAGTTTAAATATCAATTAAATAAGGGTTATGTTTGGTAAATAACTGTTTGAGTCAAAATTAGAGATTTGAGTTAATATTAATAGTTTGTCCGGTCAAATCCGTTAATTTAGATGTTTGATAAATAACGAATTGGATTGAAACCTCTATTTTTTTTTAAAAAGATGCTAATAAGTGCTTTTTGAAATTAGAGATTTTGACATAAGAGTTATAAAGACTCTTTTACCATTAACAATTATCAAATTTTTCCAAATAACCTAAATTTAACATTTTCTATTTTAATTCTTCACCCTCACGTATTTAGTTATGTTTAGTAAAGAGAGGTTTGAGCCAAAAATAGATATTTTACCAGTCAAATTCACTATTTGGATGTTTGGTAAATAGCGGATTGAGATAGCGGATGAGAGTGAAACCTATAATTTTGAAAAAACTGCTAATAGGAGTTTTTGAAATTATAGGTTTTGACATAAGAGTTATGAAAAAACATAAATTTATCCATTTCTATTTTAATTCTTCAACCTTAGGTGTTTACATTGTGACATTGTAAACTAATATTTTTTTGTAATTTTTTTTATTCTCACACATTTATATTTGTATTTATATTTAATAATTATTTAAATTATATTAAAAATAAGTATATAAATAATAAATTAATATATAGATCCTTCAAATGCTTAGTAATGTTATATTAAAAATTATTTTTCCTAATCTAATTAATATTAATAGATACAAAATATTGATAACTAATAAGGTATTCAAATAAGTATCGAATATAATCATGTCCTTATATGTCATTTTACTTGTTTAAATAATCAAACAACTATCAGCTATTAGTTAATTTTATCAAACAATTTTATACAATCAGCTAATACAATCCGTTAGTCAAATCAGCAAATGCAATAAGTTATCAGCTATCTGCTAATTGCCAAATAGGGCCATTGTGAAATTTGTAAACTAATACTTTTTGTTTTTTATTTCCACACATTTTATATTTGTATTTAAATTTAATAATTAATTAAATTGTATTAAAAATAATTATATAAATAATTATTTGATATATTGATCCTTCAAATGTGCTTAATAATGTTATATTTAAAAATATTTTTTATAATCTAATTAATATTAATAGGTACAAAATATTGATAACTAATAAACTATTTAAACAAGTATCGAATAAAATCATGTCCTTAAATGTCATTTTGCTTGTTTAAATAATCAAACAACTATCAACTAATTTTACCAAACACTTTTACACAATCAGCTAATACAATCCGTTAGTCAAATCAGTTAATACAATTCGTTAATTAAATCAGTTAATTGTCAAACAAGTCCAATTTTAATAAACTCTTGTCTCTCTCAATATTTGATCATAAATTTGCATTTATCTTTTTTAACTATAAATATCAGACTCATCAGTCAACTAATTTGAATTAAGTTTTGTAAAAGACTAATATAAAGAGAGTCTTCAACTCAACTTTTTTCACTCACTACACTAATATTAAAGTCTCATAGTGTTTTTTAAAGAAACTAATATCAATATTTCATTCCGCTAAACTAATTGTTGTTACATAACTTGACATTTGTGTAAAGTTTGCACACGCACTAAGAAGAAACGGTCAAAGCTGTAGAGTTTGAGCTGCTGCTTTTATTTTGCATCAGACACGAAATGAAAGCAAACTCCTCCATCCCAACATCTGAAAGAACACAGTAATCCGTGTGGAAATTTATTTTTCCTTTCAGTTAGTTTCAAGTTTCACAACCATAAACACATCCCACCAAATCTCCACTCTTTTTTCTCTATTTTACCTGCCAAAAACCCTCACTTAATTCCCCTTACCAAAACCTCTCATCTCTCTCCCCCTCCCTTTGTTTCCCCACCTGCAACCTGCACTCCCTTTTTTCCATTTCGGGACATGAACATGACCTTGCAACACTTCCACAACACCTCCTGTTTTCATCACCAACATCAAAACTCATCAATGGAGGCCATACCCTTTAACTTAAACCCCATGACTTCTCTTTCTCTTTCTCCATATGAAAATGGTGCAGTTTCCATGAAAGAACTTGTTGGGGTCTCAAAGGTTTGCACCAGGGGGCATTGGAAGCCAGCTGAGGACTCCAAACTCAAGGAGCTTGTTGCTTTATATGGCCCTCAGAACTGGAACCTTATAGCTGAGAAGCTACAGGGAAGAACAGGTAAAGTCAGATTACTAATCCGGATTGCATATCTGGTTGTTTAATCCATACTTGGTTTTTGTGTGTAAAGGTAAAAGTTGTAGATTAAGGTGGTTTAACCAGCTTGATCCAAGGATAAACAAAAAGGCATTCACAGAAGAGGAAGAGGAGAGGCTAATGGCAGCTCATAGAGCTTATGGGAACAAATGGGCAATGATTGCAAGGCTTTTCCCTGGGAGAACTGATAATGCTGTTAAAAACCATTGGCATGTGATCATGTCCAGGAAATATAGAGAGCAAGCCAGTGCTTACAGAAGGAGAAAGCTAAGCCATGAAAATGGCACCACCTCATGTTTTGCTGCTTACATCAACCCCACACCCTTGGGTTTGTTTGGTCCCTTATTTTGTTTTCTCTACATTTTGACCATATCTTTCATGCCTCACTGGTTTCATCTGTTGTTAAATGTTTCAGATGATGGTAGCAGGCAACAGTCGTGTAATTTCTCGGACTCCATGGCATCGGCATATTCTCAGGCCACCGTGACTGAGCCGTCGTCGCCATCAGTTAGCCATTTTGAGGGCATTGCTGAACCGTCATCACCCACATTTATAGATTTTCTTGGAGTAGGAGCTTGATGGAAAGAACCCAAGGGTTCCTAAAGCAGGTAAAATGATTTAGAAACTGCAGAGAAAAAGAATCTTTGTTGTGTCATCATCATCACCATCATCTTTGTCCATGTAAAACCATTGACACAAATTCCAAAACTTCTTCAACCACTGAAAGCTATCAGCAGTCTCACTCACACTCTTCATTTTTCACTTTCTTTCATTTCCCCTTAAACAACTCCAATACAAATACGAATATGGATACAGGGACTGAAAATGAAAATTTTCAAAATTACAAGATACGAATAAGACAAATATACAACAAATTATTTATATTATAAATTAATACAATAACAATAATAATTGAGAACTTTTAAAAATGAAAGGGCTAAAAAGAAAATTACCCTCTAGATGCATGTAAGTTTGTCCCATTAAAACCTTGAGCACTGGTTAAAAAAACTCTAGTACATTGGGTAATTTCAATTAATCGATAGAGATTCAAAGGGCGTTAACTCATAAATGATTTTAGGTATGTGTGTAAAGCTCAAAAACCATCCTGATACGTCTCTATAATATTTAAGATGTATCTAATTAATTTCAATCGTACCCCTTAAACATGGGACATCCCAACAAGTACCCAAATTGTCCCCGATACGGGGACGTATCAGGTGTGTGGGACGGCAACCCAATGAAGTGCCCATGCTTTATAGCCGATGAATATAAATATAATATAAGTGATACAATCCAGAATACTAAAGGAAATGCGTGATGAGTTATGTTGGGTCTCTCAAATAACGTTTAAGGTTTAAATTATAACGTTACGAATAAAACAAGTTTTTGTAGTGTTTAATAAATTGATTAAATAGGCCTGTAAACGAATCGAACGAACACGAATGAGGGTGTGTTCATGTTCGTTCGTTTAACTTTAACCGAACAAATGAATGAACACAAAATTTTTTGTTCGTGTTCGTTCATTAAAGAATGTATCTTGTTCGTGTTCGTTCGCGTTCGTTCGTTCGTTCGTTTAAATGGTAAACGAACACAAACGAACACAAACAAACATATATAATTAGTTAAATATTTAATATTTTTGGTTAGTTCGATTAGTTTAGTTAATTAACCGATTTCAAACCGAATTAATTGATAATTGAAATTTGAAGAAACTCTTAATCATTAGCCGAAACCTAAAATTATCTAATAGATTAACCAATTTTGTTTTGGTTCGGTCGGTTAGTTCGGTTTAACAGAATAATGAACACCCCTAAACATAAGTGAATAAATTTAAATGAACATAAACGAACATAAATGAACGAACATAAACGAAAGAACATAAACGAACATAAACGAACGAATTACCGAACGTTCACGAACATAAATGAACGAACAAGCCCTTTGTTCGTGTTCGTTCATTTAATTAAACGAACAAAAAATCTTGTTCATGTTCGTTCGTTTAATAAAAAAACGAAAATAAACGAACTTCCCGCCGAACGGTTCGCTGAACGTTTAGTTCGTTTAGTTCGTTTACATCGCTATGATCAATACAGCAAACACTAGTTGTTGTTCTCATAATAATAATAATAATAATAATAATAATAATATAAGTGGTTATGAGTTCGATCATCACTTTAAACATAAAACAATTTAAAAATTTGTGGTTAATTTCTACTCTTATATGGATCAATCGAATTCAGAAAATTAATTAGTGAACTCGCTCAGATGAACATCTCGAAAAAAAAACTAAAAAAAAAATATGTGAGGCAAACGAGAAGACTAAGGAAAATGTGTGAGAGTGAGTGATGGTAAGTTGGTAAGTTGGTAACCCTGGGTAACAGAATAAGGAAAGCAATGGAGTGGAACAATAGCAAGGCAATAAGTTACAAAACAGTAGAAAACAAAAGGGAAAAAACATACGATTTTCGGATAAAAATTCTTTGACCATTTCCAGTGTTCCTTTTTATACCTCAACACTAAAAATACTAAAAAAATAAATTCTAAGCTTTAACCCTAAATTCTAAATATTAAACCTCACACCCTAAAAAATACACCATATTCTAAATTCTTTAAACCCTAACTATAAACCTTAAACTCTAAACTTCAAATTCTAAACCTAAATTTTAATGCGGGCATAAATAGCGCAATGATTTCTATTCACAACTTTCACGGGACTTCTCAGATTTATTGGTTGAGATAAAGATTTGTATCTTAGGATATGCTAAAGCTCTAAATGTGGTAATACTGTCTAGGATGTAATAGTACGAAAAAGGTAAATAATCTATTGATCACTAAATTATTATTATTTTTATTTTGGTCACCTAATAATACTATTATCTTAATTATGTGAATCAATTACTTTAAATTAACAATTATATGAATCAATAAGTTTAAATATAGTAATTTTTTTATTCTATAATATAAATTTTATTTGACTCGTCACATATATATGTTTAAGGGTGTAAATGGGACGAGTCGAGTTCGAGTAGTGTTGAACTTGACTTAAAACTTGACTTAACTCGAAAAGCTTGAAGTTGGGCTCGATTCAATTCAAAAGCCCGCGAACTTAAAATTATCATGATCGAATCAAAATCAAAATAAAAAATTAAAGCTCGAGCTCAAAAAGCTCGAACTCACTGCCAATGCATAAATTTTAGACAGATTTCCTAAACTTATCTTTGACTCCATTAATCATTCCAAAATGTTTCTAATTGGTTACAAACATATTTCACATGAATGATAACATTAGCATGCATTATCGTCACCAGTTCATACGAGTGTTGCTTATGCAACGTAAACTCATGTCCTCATATGTGTTGGACACTAGTGTTGGACATAAGTACTTCAAGTAAAATGAAGAGAAGAAACTACGGAGCACAACACATCCCAAAACAATAAAAAATAAAAAAATGTCTCAGCCTTCTCCTAACAGACACTAAAATATGAAACCACAATGCAAAAAATTTAATATATTATTTTTCGAGTAGCTTTTCGAGTTGGGTATTGAGTAGCTCGTCTCGGCTCATTAAGAACTCGAGCCGAGTTCGGGCTCGAGTCGAGTCTGAATGTTGACTGAATTAGACTCGAGTAGCTCACGATCTGTCTTATCTCATTTACAATCCTATAAATGTCAACTAATTAAGTTTTATTTAAAATTAAAATAATATATTTAAATCTAAATAATTTATTTTCAAATAATTTAAAATTTAAATTATCTTAAATAAATATTATAAATTTAATTTTGTGAAAATAAATAAATATTAATTTAATTATTTTGTTTTATTCTCAAATATAGTGGAAATAATTTAGTTTGATCTTCAATTTTAATCCTCGTTTAAGTTAAACATTAGTTTGGTTAAAAATATAACATTTGTGTAGCTTGGTTCTGTGTTTAGACATTAATTTTTTTCCAGGGTCTTATGTTCGATCCACTTCATTTATATTTTGATATAATTATAAGGTGGTGACATAGTATAACTTAAATATAAGTTTTAGCGAAATTTTAATAAGTTTCAAGTCTAATTCATTGACTAGATACTAACAGGGATGGTAATGGGGCGGGTTTTTGGCCGCCCAACTCCGACCTGAAATTTAAACCATCTGTCTTGACCTCGCCCCGCCCCGCCCTGTCCCGTCCCATTCTAATCTCGACCCGCCCCAACATAATAAAAATATAATCCGACCCTGACTCGATCCCGATATTTTAATAAAAAACTCGACTAAAACCGACCCGTCCCGAAAAAATTAATAAAACTATTTAATATAGTATATAAAAATATTATAAATATATATATAAATATATCAGGCCGAGTCGGGGAATTTTTACCCTAAACCCGAACTCGCTCCGACTTTATTTTATCAATAACCCGCCCCGCCCCAAACCCAATTTTTTAATAAAAAAAACCCTGCACCTATCGGGTCGGGTCAAGACCCGATGAGGACATGTTATTTAGTCATCCCTATATACTAAACCATTTGGGTTTTAATCATCTTAATTGTTGGTGACCAAAATAGTAAAAAGATCATATTAATGGTGTTTTTTTGAAAACACCGCTAAAAAAAGGCATTACCGGCGTTTGTGATTTCAAACGCCGCTATAGAATATGATCTTTAGCGGGTTTTTTTTTACATAAACGCTGCTAACTGTTGTGGCATTGTTTTTACCGACACTTTTCACGACATTTTTTTGCGCCGCAATAGTTTTTAGCGGTACTAAAAACACTGCTAAAAATCTGTTCTGATGTAGTGATATTTTACTGACTAAAAAAAGTCCTGAATAGTTTGGTGATGGATGGTGTTATTTTACCCTATAAAATAATTAAAAATTGAAACATGTACTATATGAAATGGTGAGAATTAATTGTATGAGACGCCTCTAAATTGTGGTTCAAATTTTAAATTGGTTCTAAACTTTAAAACCTTCTAATTGACTCATTAAATTATCAATTTTCCTCGAATTAGGTCCTTTTGTCATTCTAACTATTATCTTTAGCGTTAAATGTTAACTTAGATTTGGAGCAGAATATATTTAAAACCTATGATTAAATTATAAACATTGTTGGGTTTATGGTGCTCGATTTTCTTCAACCGAATTGCTCGCCAAGTGGTGGAGAAGTGGAATATTGGGTGATGGTGGTAGCAAAAAGATAGAAGTTTTGCACAATGATTTAGAGTGGTTCGGCTTTCTAACCAAAGCCTACATCCACTACCTTAGCTTCCTACCAAGGATTTCAAACAAATTCACTATGAATTCCGTCCCCTTTTCTAGGCTAAGGAGGCAACCTTTACAATCCTCAAAGCTTTCTACCCAAAGCTTGAGTAAACACTCTTTACAAGAGAAATTCAAAGCAAACAAGAAATCCATCTAATAGGTATATGTTTGCAAATATAAGCACTCACCAAAAACCTAGAACACTTGAGCAAATATGATAATTTTGGCTCACTAGTGTTTGTCTATACAAGAAATTGATAATTAGGCACTAAGACATATTTTTGATCATATGATGTTTGACAATTGAAGCATTAGCCTTCTCTTGATGCTTGGAGGGCCCTTTTATACTTCTAATTGAGTTTGTAGCCGTTAGGGTTGAATTGGAGCCGTTGGAGACTTTATTTCCCACATTTATTGCAGTTCTGGTGCCTATCGTATCGGTACACGGGGACCCGTATCGGTACGTCCTTATTCAGAACTAGCTGTTGTGTAGAACTAATGTTTTGATATAATAATTGAAAAATGTTTTGGACTGATTTAAAAAGTATAAAAGTATTTAAAACATTTCCAAAGTCCAAACAACTTGAAATTATGTTTAGGGAAGTTTTAAAAAGAGTTTTACATGTTTTTCAAAGCCAAACTTCACAAAAATGTCCATGCGTTTCGAAACACCTTAGGGCGTTTCGATACGGGAATTCCAGTAGCAAAAACGTTTCGATACTTGTATCGAAACGGGCATTCCATGGATGAGATTTTTGCCCAGCGTTTCGAAACGGGCTATGCTGTTTCGATACGCCTACGTGGCATTGACCACAACGGTCATAAACCCCAACAGCTATTTCCCAACTAACTTTTAAATGCAGGGGTTTCGATACTGGTTTTAACGTTTTGATATGGGTGTTCCGAAACGGCCAGAGGCGTTCCGAAACAGGTGCTCTGACAGACTGCAACGACTCTTTCTACTTAGAGAGTGTTTCGAAACGGGTTCGAGCGTTTCGAAACGGGGAGATGCAGAACTACATTTATTGTGGGAATTAAAGTCCTCAACGGCTCCAATTTGATCCCAACGGCTACAAACTCAATTGGGAGTATAAAAGGAACCTCCAAGCATCAAGTAAAGGCTAATGCTCATATTGTAAAACATCAAATGATCAAGAATTGTCTTAGAGCTTAAATTGTCATCTATTGTATAGACAAACACTAGTGAGCCAAAATTGTCAAATTTGCTCAAATGTTTTAGGATTTGGGCGAGTGCTTTAATTGTGCAAACAAACACCTTTTAGAGGGATTTGTGTTTGCTTTGTTTATCTCTTTGTAAGAGAGGGTTTCAATCAAAGCTTTGGGTAGAAAGCTTGATTGTATGTAAGGGTTACCTCCTAAGCCTAGAAAAGGGGACGAATCAATAGTGGATTGATTGGAAATCCTTAGTGGGGAGCTAAGGTAGTGGATGTAGACCTTGGTTAGAAGGTTGAACCACTCTAAAATCATTGTGTCAATCTCATTTTAGCTTCCACAACCCTTCCACCCAAAAATCCACCTCTCCACCACTTGGTGAGCCATATCGGTTTAACGAATCGAGCCCCACACAACTTAACAATTGGTATCAGAGCTTGGCTCAATCGAAAAGTATTCACATCCTATTGAGAAGATCCGGCAAGTACGATCACTATTTCATCAACCGGCTCAAATGACACAATCAACCGACAAACTGCCTTTCTTCGACGGTACCCACTATGCCCATTGGAAGACAAAGATGAAGTTCTTCATCAATTCTAGAGATTACAAGCTATGTGACATAGTTGAAGATGGTCCGTTCGTGCCTCAACGAAGCAAAGCGGAGTGGAGTGCCGACGATCGCAAGAAGATGAAGCTTAATTGCAAAGCCTTGCACATCTTGTTTTTTGCATTTGGCCCAACCATCTATGAGAAGATGTTTTCTTGTGAAAGTGCCAAGGAAGTTTGGGACAAGCTTGGAGTCACATACGAGGGGACCAATGAAGTCAAGGAGACCAAGATTGGGCTCCTAACCTTAGAGTATGAGAACTTCAAAATGGATCCGGAAGAAAACATCGAGAAGATGTTTGATAGGTTCTCCACTATCACAAATGGTCTCAAAGGCTATGGAGAAGCCATCCCGGAGGAAAAGCTTGTTCGAAAGCTCATCTACTCACTTCCCGAGTCTTGGGCTCAAAGAGGACCGCCATCATCGAAGCCAAGAATTTGAAGACTTTGAAGCTTGATGAACTCATGGGGTTACTCCTTACTCATCAAACCATGAAGAAGAATAAAGAAGATGAGAATAAGAGGGAAGAAATTAGAGCTATGGGAGAGAAGAAAATCAAAGGGCTTGGCATCAATGCAAGTGTCATGGCTCTCAAATCCTCCAGTTGTCATCATGTCTACTCAAGTGAAGAGGAGGATTAAGATGAAGAGATAGTTCATCTCTTCAAGAAGTGTGCCCCGTTCATGAAAAACCTTGAGAGAGCTTGAACGAGAACCCAAGAGAAATGAGAGGGCAAGCACTTCAAGCCATAAGAAGAAGGCACATGTGGCTACTTGGAGTGATGAGGACTCCACCGACGATGAACAAGTCAACCTTTGTCTTATGGCCATCGAAGAAGATTCAAGGGTAACTTCAAATTCATCTACTTCATGTTCTTATTCTTTTGATGAATTATAAGATGCCTATGATGATTTGGTTTCACTGTTTAAAAATCACATTTTGAAAAACAATAAATTGATTTCAAAGTTGAAAATTCAAAATGATTTGATTTCTAAAACCAAACTTGAACTTGAAGCAAAACTCGAAGAGTTTGAATTAAAATGTTTTGATTTACAAAATTTGCTTCAAAAAGTTCAAGAAGAAAAAAGATTTGATTTCCAAAGATCTTGAAAAGAAAAACAATTTTGGAAAATCAAATTTTTATGTAAGACAATCTAGTGCCCCTAGATTTATTAAAAGAAAATGTTTTAGAAGTGTTTGGGTCCCAAAAGGACTAACCACTTCAATTGAAAAGGATGACATTGAAAAATGGATTCCTAAGGGGACTAAAATTTGTGCTACTAATGTTCATGGATCCAAAACAATTTGGATACCAAAAATTACTTGATTGTCTTTTGCAAGGTGTGATGGAGATGTTGAACAAGTCAAACATTGAGGGGGAGCTCCATGCACACAAGAAAGAACACTTGAAGAAGGAAGGCTTCACATCCTCCCTTTGGGTTCAAGTGTTGGTAAAAATCTAGTTGTTTTTGCATTTATTTGTTTTATTCTTTTTTTATTCAACTAGATGATCATAAATGTTAGACTACCATTCTATTGATGCTTTGTGTAAGGGGGAGCCATTTTAAAACCAAATTCATATTTTTGTCAATTTTTACCTCTATTGTTATTTTGAACTTAATGTTTTAAATTTTTTTTTGATATAACAAAAAGAGGGAGAAATGGTTTGAAAAATTGAATTTTCAAATGAATAAGGGGAGCTTTATTTGATTTCATATCTTCAATCTCTTATTCATATTTTTAAAGTTAAAGAGGGAGAATCCCAAACAAATTTTCAAGTGAGTTTTATTATATCAAAAAGGGGGATTGTAGAACTAGTTTTATTATATCAAAAAGGGGATTGTAGAACTAATGTTTTGATATAATAATTGAAAAATGTTTTGGACTGATTTAAAAAGTATAAAAGTATTTAAAACATTTTCAAAGTCCAAACAACTTGAAATTATGTTTAGGGAAGTTTTAAAAAGAGTTTTACATGTTTTTCAAAGCCAAACTTCACAAAAATGTCCATGCGTTTTGAAACACCTTAGGGCGTTTCGATACGGGAATTCCAGTAGCAAAAATGTTTTGATACTTGTATCGAAACGGGCATTCCATGGATGAGATTTTTGCCCAGCGTTTCGAAACGGGCTATGCCGTTTCGATACGTCTACGTGGCATTGACCACAACGGTCATAAACCCCAACGACTATTTCCCAACTAACTTTTAAATGCAGGCGTTTCGATACGAGTTTTAACGTTTCGATACGGGTGTTCCGAAACGGCCAGAGGCGTTTCGAAACGGGTGCCCTGACAGACTGCAATGACTCTTTCTACTTAGAGAGCGTTTCAAAATGGGGAGTTGCAAAACTGCATTTATGGTGGGAATTAAAGTCCTCAACGGCTCCAATTTGATCCCAACGACTACAAACTCAATTGGGAGTATAAAAGGAACCTCCAAGCATCAAGTAAAGGCTAATGCTCATATTGTAAAACATCAAATGATCAAGAATTTTCTTAGACCTTAAATTGTCATCTATTGTATAGACAAACACTAGTGAGCCAAAATTGTCAAATTTGCTCAAGTGTTTTAGGATTTGAGTGAGTGCTTTAATTATGCAAACAAACACCTTTTAGAGGGATTTGTGTTTGCTTTGTTTATCTCTTTGTAAGAGAGGGTTTCAATCAAGGCTTTGGGTAGAAAGCTTGATTGTGTGTAAGGGTTACCTTCTAAGCCTAGAAAAGGGGACGAATCAATAGTGGATTGATTGGAAATCCTTAGTGGGGAGCTAAGGTAGTGGATGTAGACCTTGGTTAGAAGGTTGAACCACTCTAAAATCATTGTGTCAATCTCATTTAAGCTTCCACAACCCTTCCACCCAAAAATCCACCTCTCCACCACTTGGTGAGCCATATCGGTTGAACGAACCGAGCCCCACACAACTCAACACGTTGGGCTCTTGCCAACCTAAGCGTATCGGTACGGTCTACATTTTGAAAGACCGTTGGGAAATAGCCGTTGGGGGTTGTTAAAGCATGGATCGGTACGCTTTAAACGCGTATCGAAATGACCCATATCCGTATCGATACAGGCAAGCCTGTATTGATACGGATTTTGGCAGAATCAAAATTGAAAAAAAAGGTATCGATACGGGGAATACCGTATCGGTACGGTAGAGCTGAAAAGTCAGTTTTGAGTACTTTAAAACATTCCAAACTTTGCCAAAAACATTTTAAAATACCTCAAACATATTTTCAAGTTGTTTGGACTTAAACACATGTTTTAAATTCTTTTCAAATTAGTCCAAAATATTTTTCAATTATTATATCAAAACATTAGTTCTACAATCTTCCCCTTTTTGATATAATAAAACTAACTTGAAAAATTGTTTGAGATTTCTCCCCCTTTGTGAAATAAATTTTGAATAAGAGAATTAAAATTCAAAATCAATTAGAGCTCCCCTTATTCATTTGAAAATTCAATTTTTCAAAATTATTTCTCCCATTTTTGTTATTAAAAAAGAATTTAAATGACTTTAAGTTCAAAATAACTTAAGAGGTTACTAAAAATTGACACAAATAAGAATTTTAATTTTAAAATGGCTCCCTCTAACTCATAGCATCAAGCAATGTTAGTTCAACAAACATATATGATTATCTAGTTGTAAATAAAAATAATTTAAATAAAAAACAACTAGAAATTTTAACACACTTGAATCCAAGGGAGGATGTGAAGCCTTCCTTCTTCAAGTGTTCTTCCTTGTGTGTATGGAGCTCCCCCTCAAAATTTGACTTGTTGATCAATCTCCATCACACCTTCTAAAACACAATCAGGTAATTTTTGGTATCCAAATTGCTTTGGATCCATAGGCATTAGTAGCACAAAATTTAGTCCCCTTAGGAATCTATTTTTTAATCTCATCATTTTTAGTTGAAGTACTTAGTCATTTTGGGACTCAAATACTTCTAAAACATTTACCATTCAAAAATCTAGGGGCACTAGATTGTCTAACATAAAAATTTAATTTTCCAAAATCATTTTTTTGAAGTTCATTGAAAATCAAATCTTTTTCCTTTTTAAGATCATCAATTTCTTGTTGATGATCCTTTTCCATTGTTTGAAGCAAGTTTTTCAAGTGTGAAACTTTTTGTTCAAAATCCTTCAATTTTGCTTTAAACTCAAGATTTGTTTTGGAAAGCAAATCATTCTCATTTTTCAATTTTGAAATCAACTTTTTGTTCTTAGAAAATGATGCATTGAATTCCAAAAGCAAATCTTCATAGGCATCTTGTAACTCATCAAATGTATATGAATTTGAAGTAGATGAGTTAGAAGTTACCTCCCCCTCATTGAGGGCCATCAAGCATAGGTGGGCTACCTCATCATTGGTGGATTCTTCATCACCCCATGTGTCCACATATGCTTGCTTTGAAGATGATCACTTCTTGTTGGACTTGCGAGATTCCTTCATCTTCTTCCTCGATTTATACTTGGATTTTTTCATTTTGCTCTTCATGAACCGAGCAAATTTGTTGAAGAGTTAGGTCATCTCTTCATCTTTATTTTCCTTCTCACTTGAATCTACATGATGGCATGTGGAAGATTTGAGAGCAATGACATTTGTGTTGATGCCAAGCCCTTTTAGCTTTTTCTCCCCCATAGCTCTAATCTCTTCCTTCTTCTTCTTTGTTTTTTTTTCATTATTTGGTGAGTGAGAAGTGACCCATTAGCTCATCAAGCTTCAAAGTCTTGAGATTCTTGGCTTCAATGATGGCGGTCCTTTTTGAGTCCCATGACTCGGGAAGGGAGTAGATGAACTTTCGGACAAGCTTCTCTTCTGAGATGGCTTCTCTATAACCTTTGAGTCCATTGGTGATGGTGGAGAACCTATCGAACATCTTCTCAATGTCCTCTTCCGGATCCATCTTGAAGTTTTCATACTCGTGGTTGAGAAGTCTGATCTTGGTCTCCTTTACTTTGTTGGTTTCTTCGTATGTGACTTCAAGCTTTTCCCATACCTTCTTGGCATCTTCACAAGAAGACATCTTCTCGTAGATGTTGGGGCTCAATGCACAAAAGATGATGTGCAAGGCTTTGCAATTGAGCTTCATCTTCTTGCGATCATCCGCGCTCCAATCTGTATTCCTTCGTTGTGGCATGAACGGACCGTCTTCTACTATGTCCCAAAGCTTGTAGTCCCTGGATTTTATGGAATACATCATTCTTGTCTTCCAATGGGCATAGTGCGTTTCGTCGAAGAATGGTGGCTTGTCGATGGAATGCGCCATTTGATCGGTTAGTTGATATGTTGTATGGAGCTTTCCGGATCACCTCAATAGGATGTTAATCCTCTTCGATTGAGCCTCGCTCTAATACCAATTGTTGGTTTTATGGTGCTCGATTTTCTTCAACCGAATTGCTTGCCAAGTGGTGGAGAAGTGTAATATTGGGTGATGGTGGTGGAAGCAAAAAGATAAAAGTTTTACACAATGATTTAGAGTGGTTCGACTTTCTAACCAAAGCCTACATCCACTATCTTAGCTTCCTACCAAGGATTTCAAACAAATTCACAATGAATTTCGTCCCCTTTTCTAGGCTAAGGAGGCAACCTTTACAACCCTCAAAGCTTTCTACCCAAAGCTTGAGTAAACACTCTTTACAAGAGAAATTCAAAGCAAACAAGAAATCCCTCTAATTGTTATGCGTTTGCAAATATAAGCACTCACCCAAAACCTAGAACACTTGAGAAAATATGACAATTTTGGCTCACCAGTGTTTGTATATACAAAAAATTGACAATTAGACACTAAGACATATTTTTGATCATGTGATGTTTGATAATTGAAGCATTAGCCTTCTCTTGATGCTTGGAGGTCACTTTTATACCCATAATTGAGTTTGTAGCCGTTACTACCCGTTAGGGTTGAATTGGAGCCGTTGAAGACTTTAACTCCCACATTTATTGCAGTTATGGTTCCTATCGTATCGGTACATGGGGACCCGTATCGGTACACCCTTCTTCAGAACTAGCCGTTGGGCTCTTGCCAGCCTAAGCGTATTGATACGCTAGGAAGCGTATCGGTACGATATGCATTTTGAAAGACCGTTGGGAAATAGCCGGTGGGGGTTGTTAAAGTAGGGATCAGTACGCTTTAAATGCGTATCGAAACGACCCCTATTCGTATCGATACGGGCAAGCCTGTATCGGTACGGGTTTTGGCAGAATCAAAACTGGAAAAAAAAGTATCGATACGGGGTATACCGTATCGGTATGGTAGAGCTAAAAAGTCAATTTTGAGTACTTTAAAACATTCCAAACTTTTCCAAAAACCTTTTTAATACCTCAAACATATTTTCAAGTTGTTTGAACTTAAAGACATATTTTAAATTCTTTTCAAATTAGTCCAAAATATTTTTCAATTATTATATCAAAACATTAATTCTACAAACATTGTGCACTACTGCATGGATTTAATTTGTTAAAAGAAAAGGTCTTATTAAATTTTAATGACAATTTCATTTTTCACATGTAAAATTTAAACTATCCACACAGAATGTGCACACGTGTTTAAAATTTGATATGTGTATATTAAATATACTCTATTCCATGTCACACCTAAGCTATCATTTTGTGTTCAAATAAATTACTATGTTGACGTAAAGACACAATTGAAGCGAAAATGATAATTTGAGGGCTCAGTTAGAATGATTTTAAGTTTAAAGACCAATTTAGACATGGTTTGGGGATGTACATGTACTTTTAAAATTCCTAATATAGTACTTGTACTTTGACAAAATGTAAAATGTGGTACATGTACTTTTGAAATTTCTAATGCGATACTTGTACTTTGACAAAATGTATAATGTGGTATTTGTACTTTAAAATATCCAATGCGGCACTTTTACTTATATACAATACCTGATGTGGTACTTGAACTATCGTTCTATGCATTATATGACTTGTGAATTTTGGTCGACTAATTTGACACTTACTAGAAGTGTTAACCGTGAACCTTAATAATACATGACATAATAGTCCAGTTATGACACTAACTAAATGTGTTAACCCAAGTGCCATATTTATATACGAAATAATTCATGTGTCATATTATATATTTTGACAAAGTATAGGTATCACATTGAACATTTCAAAAGTACAAAAACCACATTGGACATTTTTCAAAGTACAAGTATCATATTAGACATTTTGTCAAAGAACAAGTGCCACATTAGACATTTTGTTAAAGAACAAGTACCACATTAGATTTTTTTCCGTTAAAATACAAGTACCAAATGTGATATTATCCCAAATAATAATACAACAAATGTAATATACTTGCAAATTTATGAAGAAAAGATTTGTGAAGAACTTTTGGGCCCAACTGATTAAGAACTTTTGGTCCTTTTTCCATGAGCCACTGATCATTTTCTCCGTTTTGCTTTATTACGACAAGTAAAAAAATTATACAACAACATCGAAAACAGATAAATACTAAATATACATTTTTTTTGGTAATATACATGCAAGGCGGTTCAAAAATTTAATGCGGACTGTGCAATTTAATAAAATGAGGCTCTTAATTTATAATAATTTTTTTATCAAATAAAGTTTCATTAATAAAAAAATGTTGGATTAAACTCTTAAGAAACATAAAAGTGACTTACAAACATCTAAAAGTCTAACATTTTCACTTAAAAAGTGATGTTATTCTTGCATATTTTGAAGCAAAATCAATTTTTTTTCAAAAGATCAATCTCGATTGCCATCAAAACAAGTTTCGGTAGTCTTTCTTGTGACATAGTTGTCTGTAAGTATCACTTCACAAACTTCAATTTTAAAAAACTTCATCAGCAAAAGCAACAATAATAGGATTAGTTAGTAAAACTCTATATACAATTGTCGCATTTGAAAAGCAATTAAAACATTTTAAAAATTTTAATGAATTCATTGTTCCAATTTTTTCCTTGGGTAAAAGCTCTCTAAGTAATTTCAGCTCAACAAATAACTCATTTGTATCTACATCAGATAACACATATTTTTTAAGAGCATTTTTAAAATTATTACAATAAGACTTGCGATTAACGTCATCCGATAAATGTAATTTATCATAATGAAACAAGAAACTATCAAATAATGTGATCATATTTGAAAATTTTTCACTACCAATAAAAAATATGAAATTACAAATCAAAAATTGAAAGTGTATTTTTAACTAAAACTGCACGCAAGCGCGCACACACAAGCTTTTAGAAAATGAAAAATTAAGGGAACCATCTTATTAATCTTCCGATTGTCACCATATATAATGACACACATCTTAGCCATCTTATTAGTTTCCTAAAATACATATTTTTTAAATCAAAATTTGCTGGTGAGTTTTTCGAGAATAATTATATGTGTAATAATTTATTTCGAGGTCCTCTTTTTTCGGGGTTTTGTGTGATCGTACATCTCGCACATGCCTAGAACCATCCCTGTTAATGCATGTTCGTCTTACGGTCCATGTTCGAGGTGCGGAGCTGTCCCTCCTAACAATGTATCTCCAAAATTTAAACTTGCGTCCTCTCCTTGAGAGTGCAATGTGCCTTACCAATGCTCATATATATATATATATATAATGTGAAATTGTGAATGTCTACTGCCCTTCAACCGACCTAGAAAAAGGTCCATTCTTCAAGGATCTCTCGGCTGTGCTATCAAGTTTAGATTTGTCGTTGTGCATAGGGGGGACTTCAACATATTTCTTTCACATGAGGAAAATTTGGGTGGTGAAGCAAATTTTGAAAACATTGACATATTCAGGAATTTCATTCAGGAGTTAGAGTTATTGAATGTGCCAATGTTGGATGGGAGTTTTACATTCATTCGTTGAGCCAATATTAGTGCATCTCAACTGCGATCATTTCTGTTCTAGTAAATGGTTCAAAATATCTCGAGGGCTACGACTATTGTTTAATACAGTCGGGGAATCTCTCAATGTATTATTAAAGAAAGCAGAGACAAAACAATTGTTCTCTAGATTTATGATCGGTTGTGGTAATAGTGCTGTATCAATGTCCCACCTCCAGTATGATATTCTGTGGAGCTTCGGTGGAACAAATGAGTCCTTAGAGTGTTCAAGTTGATGGTTGGGCTGAAAATAAATATAAAAAAGAGCAAGATTTTCACCATCAATATTAAAAATGCAGTGTTACAGCAATGGGCAAGCTCGATAGGATGTGTGGTTTGATCCTTTCTCTTAGATTACCTTTAGGAGCAATTTGAGAGCCTGTAATTGCAAATTTTAACAAGAAACTTGCTAGTTAGAAAGCAAACTCAATGTCCTTTGGGGCTAGAAATCAAAGCCGGAATTGATACAACATCTTTTCTTTTCTTACCAAATTACTTGGCTTATTTGGTCTCATTTCTGATCCCTTTGGAAGGTTGTAATGCTGTTGCACGAAGATCCTGTAGTGTTCTTTTTACAAGGAAAAGGTATGGAAATATGTTTCTTTTGGTCTATATAGCTAGTTAGAAATGAATTGGTATTTAATAAGAAGGGCCTTGATTTGGTGCATTTGTTGTTCATCATCAAAACGAGGTTGGCACGGTGGATTAAGGCAAAATTTTCAGAAGTAAATGCCTCAGTAGATCATTACAGGCGACTGAGTAGAGTACATCAATTAGGGTCGTACAATTTCGCTAATGGGATTCTAGTCCCGTTACAAGATAAATGAATACTTTTAGACACATCCTTTGGTACATACATTTACAATATCCTACCTCTCACAACTTCACATATTTTTATGTACAAAACTCGTAACCCATCTAAAAGAATACAAATATATACATGTATGTATAGGTTCTATTTCAACTTAACTCTATGCCTCCAAAAATGTATGACAGCAACTCTTGTTTTGCTCTCCTCAGCGCACCTTGCTTCAAAACAAATCACCATCTCTCTTGGAAGTTTATTGACCTAGACAATGCTGCTGGATTTGCTTGCAAGATTGGAGATGTTTCGAGGACCCGGTTCCTTCCATCCCCCTTCCATCGAAATCCTTTAAAGAGTCTTCCATCACCTATCGAATCCGCCTTTTCATTCTTCCATGCTTCCACCGGATCATTGATCCTCAATGTCTTTCGAAGCCAAAGACACCTCTCACCATCGTTTTCGTTTACCGGCTCATCTTCCCCGGTGTTGCTCGGTTTCGACATGCTCTCGTCTCTTGAGTGTTTACCCAATGAAGGGGAATTAGAACCCGAACTCGGGACGGTTTGCGTATCGGATGAAGGTTGAGGGAGCCAGGGGGCGTTCCATGTGGCTGGTATGGAACCTCCCCAATATGAAGCCGTGGGATAGAAAGGCATTGAAGGGCAGAAAGGAGAGCTCCACCGAGCCGAATTCCACGAGTAGGGCAAAAAGAACCCGGGAAAGCATGGCATGTGAGGCGGAAAACTTTGACAACTCGGCATCGCTTGATCGTGTGATTCGGCTTTACTGGCCTCGTCGTTTGAAGTCGGAACCGATGATCCGTTTGAACAAACTTTCCTAGTTTTTCCACCTCTATAAGAAACATGAATGTTTAACTCCTCAGGCTTATGAATCCTGTTTTGTGTGGGATTGCACATTGTTTCATCTGCAAATGTTTAAAACAGATTACATTGATTCGCGAATGGACTGACTCTATGTGTTCTCCGTTACGAGCATTACCGAATGGTGGACTCGAATATGAATCCACCATTACAAGTATTCGATTTTGATTCACTGAGAGGTGTGTTTGAGCCAAAGGTAAGAACAGTACCATTAGGAGCATTCCGTAGAGGCTCAGAGCCAACCGCATGACGACAGTGAGACGATGAATTCTTGCTCTTCCTACGTCCTGCACCCACCGGTACATTCCTCATCGCCCCTCCAGCGGTCCAATATCGCTGGCAGTTCTTGCAAAAGTGTCGCGGTTGACTCACATTGTAATTGTTGTAGTAACAAAACTTGGTATCCATGCTGTTGCAGCGAGGGCACGGAAGAACTTTGTTCGATTTCTTCACGGTTTTCTCTTCCGGATTACTCGTCTCACTTCGATCTTCATCGATTTTAAAGGTTTCTGAAGCCATGCTTTCTTTCTCAACAGAGAGTCCATTGCGCTTGTCTCCATTGGTTGCCTCCGAATTCGTAAAATCTTCGGAAGCAACCAGAGGAGCAGTGTCACCCTGTTTAGATCGAATCCGATCACCGGACACTATCCTTTTATCTACCACGACATCCTGAACAATTTGTAGGAAAAAATAAGTACTAATTGTATTTTGTTTACATTTTTGACACCATTAGCAACCACTGCAATTTTGACAACTACAACAGAAATTACAGTCGGGAGATTAAAATCAGGTAATCAATGTAGGTTGGTTCGGATTAGCCAGAGCAAGGTCCGTAAAACCAAGAGGGTAATTTTATTTCAATCTAAAGCTATAATTTTTTCAAGAAAAAAACATGTTCAAGATTTCATTTCAGAGATCAAAATCATAGAATATACTAATTCTCTATAAATTCAAACCTAGAAAGTAACAAACAAAAGAAGGAAACTTCAGACCAAACATTAAAAAAACATATTTTTTATAGCGAAAACTAAGAATCAAAGACCAACCCAATGTTGATTTCCATGTTCTAAACAATGGGTGTTCTTCAAAATATCCAGAAAATAAAAGAAATCAAAGAGGAAAAAGAAATAATTTTTTTTACCTTTTCATCTTCTGTCTCTTCCCCATTTTTATAACAACAATGACCATGATTTTGATCAAATCTTTTGTCATTATTAACATAATCTTCATTGCAAGTAGCAGAAATCTCAGGCAAAGAAATGGTTTTTCCAAATAATTTAATCGCCAAGTCCTTTGGTTCCGACATGTTCAGAAAATCTTATGGACGATAATTTCTAATTTCCTGTTTGTTTTTTATATATATATATGGTTTGTTATGAGAGGGAAAAGACAAAAGTGTGTAATAATGGTGGGGTGGAGTCAACACTTTTGATCGGTTTAAGGAACATGGGTGTGCCACGTCAGTGTAAAGGCAAATTCTCAACCTTATGTTCCTTTGTGGCCTTAAAAAATACATGTTCCTTTTTCTCACCTTTTTCTCAATTTCCTAGTCACCAATTTCTTTTCTTTTTCTTTCTAATACATAAACCAAATGTCAATGTTGCAATTTGATACGAGAAAATATTTTATGTTCGGTCAATAAAAAAAACAATAAAAATAAAAAAATTCACTAGTGTTATAGTTTTAAGATTTATTCTAATCAATAATTTCTATTTTTTTAATACATAAACCAAATGTCAATGTTGCAATTTGATATGAGAAAATATTTTATGTTCGGACGATAAAAATAAAAAAAGTTTTCATTAGTGTCTTACTTTTAGGATTTAAAGTTTATGTTTTAAGGTTTAGAATTTAGAAATTGTGGTTAGAAGTAGGGTTTAAGGTTTAGATTTTAACCTATAAACCTTAAATTTTAATATTAAATTATAAATTCTAACTACAACACATAAATTTTATATCTCTAAACCCTAACACTAAAACGCTAGTGAAAACTTTTTGTTTCCACCACTAGTGTATGGTATAATCACCCATTTGACATTATGGTAATTGTTTATTTCCATCACGTTATATAAAATTACGCTTATGGGTGTAAGAAGCTCTTGAACTTTTGAAAAAAAAAATAATTAAGTACATGAACTTTTTTTACACTTAATTGAGCTGTTGAACCAAGAAATTTAATCAATTAAGAAATTAATCAATTAAGCCATTAAACCAAAAAATTAAATCAATTAAACTATTTGACCAATTTTAACCATTAAATTTAGATAGTTTTTTTCTTTAAATATACTGGTACATGATAACAATATAGTTCTATCACGTTGTATTTATAAAAAAAATCAAAAAAATTAGGTTAGGGTTTACATTTTCTAAAGAAAAAATTTCATCCTTAATTGTCTACAAATTTAATTTACAATAGATTTATTTATTCCAATCATACATTATAAAAATTGACTAATTTTAATTTAAGTTGGGGTACTAGAAAGTAGAAACAATTCAAATTAAATTTTATCCATCCAATAATAGGAAATACTGGGCCAAAACCAATTTGGTAGGCCCAATATAACCGCTCAAACAGTTGTAACAGATTGAACTAAACGTGCTCCATTTCTTGGCCTGAAATCAAAGAGATTTGTGATCTCTTAGCAACTTGTGGCAACAAGGTTTCAGAGGTTGAACAAATTGGCACTATACTTGATGGAATTCCGATGGAGTATGAATCCGTTATCGTTTTCATCAACGCTAACCATGAGCCCTGTTCTCTTAACGCAATTGTGTCAGTTCTATTGAATGTCGAGACTTAAATCGCTGATCCACTTCGTATTCTTGTTGACATAAATTTCACTTATCATACTAGTAATGTGTCGATTGGAACAAACAACAATGAGCGAGGAGAGTCACAAGGCGACGATAAATTGTTAAGAATGTTTCAATCGATTTTTTAAATTTGTTAGAGCAACAATCTTAAGGTGTATTGTTAGGAGAGAGTTCTAAATCTCAGTTTTTTGGGCTCATTTGACTTATAAATTTTAATTTTAGGTACTACTTGATACTTGAACTTAGAAATGATCATATAAATTAATAGGCAAATTCAACTTCGTTAAGGTTTTATTGATGTGTCACTTTTAACTAATCTACGAATCTTGACCTTTAAGTACCTATTTGGTACCAAATAGGTCTAAAAAATGATCAACTGAGTACTTAAATGACAAACTTCATAGGTCCATTTTTTCAGACAAATGACAATTGTTGATTGATTAGAGATGACACATAAAAAAATTCTAACGGAATTAATTTGATTTCCAAGATAATATATCCATTAGATACCTAAATTTAATGATAAAAATCAATTAGGTATTTAAAATCAAGTACAAATACCAACTAACTATTCAAAATAAATTCAAAAAATAAATGAGTCCATTTTTTTTTTGGGTGAACTGGTAGTATTTTTTAATTAAGTAGTGAAGGAAATACATTTTTTAAGATAAATGACAGGATTCGAATTTACATAAAATGAGATAATATAAATATTTTTAACTATCCGGTCATTTAAAAGATGTTGTATGGTAGTAAAATTTTGGCTTAATACGCCAAAAGTGCCCAAACTATATTTTTTTCTTCCAGATAAGTGCCTAAAGTATTTTACGGCTAACATAGGTGCCTAACGTTAACGTTTTTACAGTTATTATTTTAGGTGTTTGGCCGTTAACGATCGTTTAAAAAGATTCTTTTAACCAATCAAAACATGACACGTGACTTTTATTTTTAATTTTTTAATTTTTCTTTTAACTTAATTTAAAAAATTCCTAAATTTTCAAAATTCACAAAATAACCCCTCAAATCTGGCCATTGTCGTCGTCGTTCATCATGTTGTCGGCAACGGAATGAAGTCTCCTCCTCTCGTCGCAAGACTCGCACACTGCTCATCATTTGATCGGCTGTCGTTGGCCCCATTGTTTATTTTTTTTCCTTTCGTCGTCCGGCTTTATTTCGACGTTAGACACGTTAGTCGTCGACTTTCGGTGACGAGAAAATGATAAAATGATTGTGGGTTCAGCGACGAAAGTGGTGGGCACACCGTCAGTGATTGGCGACAATAACAATTGAAATTAAGAATTGGGACTTAGGGATTTAAGAATTTAAGAATTTGAAGATTATTTTGAGAATTTTTAAAAATTTTAAGATTTTTTTTAAATAAAACAAAGCATGTATGTATTATGTTCTTATTGGGTTACGAATTTTTTTTAACGAATTATAAAACCTTAGGCAACTATTGGGGCTTAAAATATGGTGCAGTTTAGTAAAAAAAATTCTTTCTATTAAGCCTAAAATTTTTGCAACGAATGAAATAACATTGCATAAGGTTACAAAGGACACTTCCTTTTCCCCTTGTCTCTGTATAGATTATAAATTATTGGAATCTCAAATCTCCATTTCTTAGTCTTTCGGATACTAAGAAACACCTGATGTTTAGTAAAGTTTGTTGTTTTTGAAGGTTTTATGAGGTGGGTTTGATCTGGATCGAAGGAAAATCGATAGAGATTCAATTTCCGTTTCTTGGATTTCTTTCATCCTTTTCAATTCTTGGATTTAAAATTCTGGGTTTGATTTAAAATTGAACTAAAATAATGTTCAACTTCATTAATTTAATTTGCGTAATGTAATATTTTAAAGGGTAAACTACTTGAATGACCATCTAATTATGAAACTGATTTTAAAATAACTACTAAGCTATTTAAGTAGTATCAGTCATGTCACTTACTGTTAAAATTTAATAGAAGGATGACGTGAAACTTAATGAAAAATTGTATAATTACATTTCACTTTTATGTATTTTAACAATTTGGTCATTTAAGTAGTTTACCTTTCTGAATTTAATAAGTGATATAGTGAAAAACGGATGATATTCAGTTTAAAAGTTTTGGGTTTAATTATTTTATCTATAAAGTGTGTATATTGGTATATAAGGCGTGTGCATCAACAAGTTAACAATTGCATAGTTCACTGGTTTCACCATTTCCAGCGGACAATACGTTCATTTAAGGAATCTCAGCTGGGAAATTAGTTATGGGGCTTTAATGAATATATAAGATAATATTTAAGAAACTTTATTTGTTGTAGGATACAACATTTAAGATAATTTTAAGGGTAAAGTTCACAAATGGTCGTAAAATTTTGATCATTTATTTAATTTCGTAACTAAATTTTTAATTGTTTCAATGTTACCACTAAACTTTTAGTTTTGTTTCAATTTGGCCACTGGACCGTTAACATCCGTTAAAAAAGGTGATATGTGTAACCCCCTCGTCCCGGTCTAGACGATTGACCGGTCTGAGCAGGTCACACGGAGAAAATCAAAGTGAAACCCGTTAAAGTCCCGCCTCGGTTAGCAACCCTAGAAAATTTTCTTCAATTATCTTGTCTAGATGGATCATTAAATCCTACGTGTGAAACGACAGCGGATGACAAGACAAGACTTTGCAGACGAAACGTAAGTTGATATAAATTTACCATGTATTCAAGTTAGTCTGTTTTCTTACATACGCGCCCAAACCTAACATAAACGACTACAAACAAGGCTCACAAGAAAGCATACAACAACCCGGACCCAAGTCCAACACTTGAGGACCTTCCAAGATGCCAAAAGCCCAAATTACAAGCCTGTGTTTCGAAACAGGCTTGCCCGTTTCGATACACGGGTCCCAGTTTTAAAATCCAGACTACCCGTACCGATACGGCCCACCCCGTTTCGATAGAAGGTCCTTTTTCGCCTAGACGTTCCAAAACACGTTCCGAAACATGCCCTCACAATAGCCAAACCGTTTCGGTACGCGTATCGGAACATGGGTTCACAATAGCCAAACCGTACCGAAACGCGTTCCGATACGGGTATCCCTGGAACCACACATGTTCCGAAACAACCTTACTCATTCTGAAACGCCTACAGTTTGTGTGTTTCTAAAAACAGTTCTAAGCATCTCCAAACGTCCCCAACATGCCTCAAACATCAAGAATCAAGATACAACGTGCATATACATACTCTAGAGGCATACACCTTACTTCAAGCATGTCTGAACACTTATCATACATAAAGGCCATCCATAAAGGAATTCAAGCATTCACCAAAATACATTACATATCAAGTCTACATGCCTTTAAACAAACACACATAACATTCATGGAATAGGGTCCTGTAACACCCGAGTTTAGGGGTCGGGAGAAATAAATAAATAAAATAATATTTCGGTTTTGTTTTGCTAAATTTAATTTAAAGTGTTGGACCAAATTGGATTGAAACTCAAATTCATGGATTTTAAAGTAAATAAGATTGTCATCTCATTAATGGCATTTTTGTAATAAAAAGGCCATCCAAATTAAAAACCCCTATTTTTATTTAAAACACAAATTGCCATCTTCTTCCCGAACCCTTCTCCATTTTTTCACGTCAAACTCCTCTCCCCCTCCTTGGTGCTTTTCCATCAAATCTTGCCTCCATTTTTGGAGCATTTTGAAAGGTAATTACATTTCCGACTTGCTCTCACCTTCCTCTACTTGGAAGTACAAATATATTTCATTTTCATCAATGTTTTAGAATTTGGGTTTTTCAAAGTTTTGGTTAAAGGTTGTGACTTTATGAGTTTTTATCAAGGCTTTTGGTTTATTTATGTTAGATATGTTGTTTGTGAATCAAATAGTCCAACATATATGATTTTTAGAGTATTTTAAATGAATTTCCAAATTGGGTATAAATGAGTTTTTTTGAAGGTTTTTGGGTGAGTTTTGGGGGTTGTTTTAGGTGGAAATTGATAGTCCAATAGTAGTACTATGGTTAGGGGTTGATTTGGGATCATTTGTAGGTGCAATGGGTGTTGGAAACATGGATTTTGGAAGGGGGTATTGGGGCTGTCCGAGATTGCTAAAAATGGGGTTTGGTCATGGCTTGCAACATTGTAAATTGTACTTGAATTGTGTTCCGGGTTGGTCTTTTGATGTTGGGCTGATTTGAGGATTATTTGAATTGTATTGAGGTTGTTTAGAAGCGAGAACTTGCGTTGGAGAAGCTTCGGGAAGAAATCCGGAAACTTGAAGTGATGCTTGCTTGGTAGTTGAGCTTGGAGGTAGAGGCGAGTGGTTAAATATTTTTAAATAATTTTCAAGTGTTGGTTCAAGCATGTGAACTAGGTTGAGATTGGTAGACCCACCTAGAGTTGGGATTAGGGTGGTGGCCTAATCCCAAACTTTAGTTAGAGACCTTGGAGAAATTGGGCCAAAACCAATTCGATATGCCCAATATAACTGCTCAAACAGTCGTAACAGATTGAACTAAACGTGCTCCATTTCTTGGCCTGAAATCAAAGAGATTTGTGATCTCTTAGCAACTTGTGGCAACAAGGTTTCAAAGGTTGAACAAATTGGCACTATACTTGATGGAATTCCGATGGAGTATGAATCCGTCATCCTTGTCATCATCGTTAATCGTGAGCCCTATTCTCTTAACGCAGCTGTGCCAGTTTTAATGAATGTCGAAATTTAAATTGCTGATCTATTTCGTATTTTTGTTGACATAAATTTTACTCATCATACTAGTAATGTGCCGATTGGAACCAACAACAATGAGCGAGGAGAGTCACAAGGCGACGATAAATTGTTAAGTATGTTTCAACTTATTTTTTAAATTTGTTAGAGCAACAATCCTAAGGTTTATTGTTAGGAGAGATGGTTTTAAATCTCAGTTTTTTGGGCTCATTTGAATGAATTTTACTTTTAGGTACCTACTTGATACTTGAACTTAGAAATGATCATATAAATTAATAGACAAATTTGACTTCGTTAAAGTTTTATTGATGTGTCACTTTTAACTAATCAACGAATCATGACCATTAAGTACCTATTTGGCATCTAAACGTTTTTCTAAACAAGTACCAAATAGGTCTAAAAAATTATCGACTAAGTACTTATGGAAAATGACAAACTTTTTTGTAACGGAATTAATTTGATTTCCAAGATCATATATCCATTAGATACCTAAATTTAATGATAAAAATCAATTAGGTATTTAAAATCAAGTACAAATACCAACTGACTATTCAAAATAAATTCAAAAAAAATAAACGAGTCCAAATATTTTTGGGTGAACTGGTAGTATTTTTTAATTAAGTAGGGAAGGAAATACATTTTTAAGATAAATGTTAGGATTCAAATTTACATAAAATGAGATAATATAAATATTTTTAACTATCCTGTCATTTAAAAGATGTCGTATGGTAGTAAAATCTTGGCTTAATACGCCAAAAGTGCCCAAACTATACTTTTTCTTCCAGATAAGTGCCTAAAGTATTTTACGGCTCACATAGGTGCCTAACATTTTCACAATTATTATTTTAGGTGTCTGGCCGTTAACGGCCGTTTAAAAAGATTCATTTCACCAATCAAAACATGACACATGACTTTTATTTTTAATTTTTTTAAATTTTTTAACTTAATTTTAAAAAAACCCTAAATTTTCAAAATTCACAAAATAACCCCTCAAATCTGGCCATTGTCGTCGTCGTTCATCATGTTGTCGACAATGAAATGAAGTTTCCTCCTCTCGTCGCAAGACTCGCACACTGCTTATCATTTGATCGGTTGTCGTTGGCCCCCATTGTTTATTTTTTCTCCTTTCTTCGTTCGACTTTATTTCGACGTTAGACACGTTAGTCGTCGACTTTCGGTGACAAGAAGATGAGGAAATGATTGTGGGTTCAGCGACGAAAGTGGTGGGCACACCGTCAGTGATTGGCGACAATAACAATTGAAATTAGAATTGGAACTTAGGGATTTCAAAATTTAGGAATTTAAAGATTATTTTGAGAATTTTTAAAAAGTTTAAGATTTTTTTTAAATAAAACAAAGCATGTATGTATTATGTTTTTATTGTCTTACGAATTTTTTTTAACAAATTATAAAACCTTAGGCACCTATTGGGGCTTAAAATAAGGTGTAGTTTAGTAAAAAAAAATTCTTTCTATTAAGCCTAAAATTTTTGCAAGGAAAGAAATAACATTGCATAAGGTTACAAAGGACACTTCCTTTTCCCCTTGTCTCTGTATAGATTATAAATTATTGGGATTGAAAATCTCCATTTCTTAGTCTTTTGGATACTAAGAAACACCTGATGTCTCAAATCTGCCGCCATTGATGTGTTCATCTTGATTGCTGTGATTACTTCTGTGTACTACAACTAGGAAATGCAAGAACCCTAATTGTAAAGGTCTTAGGAATGCAGCTGAATTCATTTGTTTAATTACTTTTTTATCATAATTTACTGTGATAAAAATTAAAAACAGGTGGTTTTTTGCTTATTAACATACTACTTTCAATCACACGTGTTATATATAAAAATACATTAGTTTAAATGATACATGTTATGCACATAACATTATCATATTATATATAGTATTTAATTTAAAATTGAACTAAAATAATGTTCAACTCCCATTTCAAAAAAAAAATATTGTTCAACTTCATTAATTTGCATAAAGTAATATTTTAAAAGGTGACCTACTTGAATGACCATCTAATTATGAGATTGATTTTAAAATAATCACTTAATTATTTAAGTAGTATCAGTCATGTCACTTACGGTTAAAACTTAACAGAAAGATAACGTGAAATTTAATAAAAAATTGTATAATTACACTTCACTCTTACGTATTTGATCAATTTGGTCATTAAATAGTTTATCCTTTTGTATCTAATAAGTGATATAGTGAAAAACGAATGATATTCATTTTAAAAAAAATTAGGTTTAATTATTTTATCTATAAAGTGTGTGAATATTGGTCTATAAGGTGTGTGCATCAACAAGTTAACAATTGCATAGTTCACTGGTTTCTCCATTTCCAGCGGACAATACGTTCATTTAAGGAATCTCAGCTGGGAAATTAGTTTTGGGGCTTTAATGAATATATAAGATAATATTTAAGAAACTTTATTTGTTGTAGGATACAATATTTAAGATAATTTTAAGGGTAAAGTTCACAAATGGTTGTAAAATTTTGATCATTTATTTAATTTCGTAACTAAACTTTCAATTGCTTCAATGTTACCACTAAACTTTTAATTTTGTTTCAAATTGACCACTGGACCGTTAACATCCGTTAAAAAAGGTGATATGTGTAACCCCCTCGTCTCGGTCTGGACGACTGACCGGTCCGAGCAGGTCACACGGGGAAAACTGAAGTGAAACCCGTTAAGATCCCGCCTCGATTAGCAACCCTAGAAAATTTTCTTCAATTATCTTGTCTAGATGAATCATTAAATCCTACGTGTGAAACGATAGCGAATGCAAGACAAGACTTTGCAGACGAAACATAAGTTGATATAAATTTACCATGTATTCAAGTTAGTCTGTTTTCTTACATACGCTCCCAAACCAAACATAAACGACTACAAACAAGGCTCACAAGAAAGCACACAACAACCCGGACCCAAGTCCAACACTTGAGGACCTTTCAAGATGCCAAAAGCCCAAATTACATGCTTGTGTTTCGAAACAGGCTTGCTCGTTTCGATACACGGGCCCCGGTTTTAAAAGCCAGACTACCCGTACCGATACGACCCACCCCGTTTTGGTACTGGGTCATTTTTCGCCTAGACGTTCCGAAACACGTTCTGTAATAGGACCTCACAATAGCCAAACGGTTTCAGTACGCGTATCGGAACAGGGGTTCACAGTAGCCAAACCGTACTGGAATGCGTTCCGTTACGAGTATCCCTGGAACCACACCCGTTCCGAAACAACCTTACTCATTCCGAAACGCCTGCAGTCTGTGTGTTTCTAAAAATAGTTCTAAGCATCTCCAAACGTCCCCAACATGCCTCAAACATCAATAATCAAGATACAACGCGCATATACATATTCTAGAGACATATACACTACTTCAAGCATGTCTGAACACTTATCATACATAAAGACCATCCATAAAGGAATTCAAGCATTCACCAAAATACATTACATGTCAAGTCTACATGCCTTTAAACAAACACACATAGCCTTCATGGAATAGGGTCCTAATGCCTTCAAACACAAAGCACTTAAGCAACAAAATAAACATGGTTTACAATCCACGACATAGAAGCATAAATATATTCAACGATGTACCATCACTCAACATGCTGGAACATCAACAAAATCAAACTAAGGAGTTTGGCACCAACTCCATACAAGTTTAGTACCCTCATTGTCTAGGCATTATTACAAAGACTTAAATCATACTGGAGCTACTTGAGAACTCCGAAAAGCTCCTCCCTTGCCCACTTGCCTTTCGTAACTCTAACGATCTGCACGTTGGAAAAAGTAGAGCGTAAGCTTGGAAGCTTAGTGAGCGAAGCTCTAAAACTCATCAATCATGTAGTTTTCAAAACACATTTCTTAAATGATAAGTAAACCATTTGAAAACACGAAGGAAATACAATAACACAATTACATGGTTTGCACATGCACAACCAAAACACGGTGGGACCACACATCACCGTTCGACTAGTAATTTTTTGATGAGACCACACATCACCTTACTCTTCTACTAGTCACTACTGGTGGGACCACACATCACCGTAGTTACGACAACCATCATGTGAGGTTCGACACCAACAACGACTACACTACAACATCAAACGGAAGTAAAGAAAATCCACAAACCACACACAATATCTTAACAATTGTTCATGCACCAACATTTAACAAATCAATGCATAGTTAGTGAACTTACACTTGGGTTTAGGTTAGCCCTCAAGGCTCCACCCAAACACTCAAGACCCCTTTTCGAAATCAAATTAAGTTCAAAACATTTTCACTCACCGATGAAGCCCAACCGAAAGCCGAAACACCAAACTCAAGTCTCTAAAGTCCCCGAAATAGTGCCTGAAGCTTCTCCGATGATTTCTCTTGATTCTAGTCAATCAAAAACAATTTATTACTTAATCAAATCATCACCAAACACCGTCTCAACCACAAGCTACTACCACAAGCCAAATTCTTACAATTTCGAACTAAAGCCATTACCATAAACCCCATTTTCGTACTCCCATCAAACCCAACAGAAAACTAATAATTTCAACACCCAAAACACCTTCAAAACCTCTCCCTAACATTGCTATAACATTAGCCCCACTCTTCAACATAAAACCACACTAAAAACCCAAGTTTTGACACTTTTAAAATACCCATGAATACCCATTTCGGGATTCTTAATAAAAACCAACCAAATTGAGATATATTACATCTAAGGGCAATACTAAAACATAAATTAGTTTTACAAATCAAGAATCCATCAAAAACTCATTAAAGTTTCCTACTTTTACTTCAAAACTTGAAAACTTCAAAAACTTTAAAAGAGATTTCTATGAAAATCTAAAGCTATAAACATGTTGAAAATGATGAGGAGAAATCAAAAATATATTTACCTTGTAGAAAGCACTTGAATTGGTGGAGAGATTTGATGGAATAGTGATTGGGATTTTAGGGAGGTTTAAACGTTAAAATGAAATAGCCAAGGAAGAAGATGGTGAAATGTTTCAAAAGGCTCTTTTTCTCATCTTTTCTCTTGTTTTCAAAAATTACAAGTTTGCCATTAATGAAAATCAAACCTTTTTAATTTAAAACCAAAGCTTAATTAAAATTTTAAAACGGACCCATGACTCAAACCTGATTTACCCGAATAACATCCGACCCCTAAACCCGGGGCGTTACAATATGACAGTTAAAATATTTTGTAAAATAATACATTTAATCCCCCATGTTTGCACATTCAAACAAGTTAGTCCTAATTTGAAAAAATAATAAATTTAACACTAATTATTTACACATTATTTCAGTTTGGCCCTATTTTTAATAAATAATAAATCCAACCATAATTATTTACACATTATTTCAGTCTGACCCTATTTTTAATTAAAAAAATTGGGTCAAATTGAAATAATGTTTAAATAATTAGGGTTATATTTGTTATTTTCTTTTGAATTATCACTAAATTGTTTGAATGTGCAAACGTAGATGACTAAATGTGTTATTATACAAATATTTAAACTTCCACTTCAGATTTTTAACGGTGATTAACGAGTTAGTGGCCAAATTAGAGCAAAACTGAAAGTTTAATGGTAACAATGAAGCAATTGAAAGTTTGATTACGAAATTGAATAATTAATCAAAGTTTAGTAACCATTTATGATCTTTACCCTAATTTAGATAAAATCTAAATTAAGATTTTTTAAGTTACTATTTTACTTTTAATTTTATTTTACAAAATTGATCCATAATAAATTTGGATGGTTTAATAATTTCTTAGGATCAATTGTTAAAATGTGTAAGTAATGGAGACCAAATGTATAATTATACAAATTTCTACTAACTGTCACATCATTATCTTCGTTACATTTTAACTGTAGGTAACTTGATTGATACCATTTAAATAGTTAAGTGGTTATAATGACAGAATTGAAAGTATGATGATCATATCAGAACCACTCTCATGATTAGGTGGTCATTTAAGTAATTTTACCCTGTTTTAAATTTAAATTCAAAACATAAATAAATTTGAAAATTTTAGATACAATATCTGTGAAAATATATATATATATATATATATATATATATATATTTTATTTTTTCATGCATTTAAATATAAATAATTTAAAGTATCAATTCTAGAATACTTTATAATGAAAATGTTATTAATTAATTTAGTGCGAGGTAAATCCCTTTACTTAAATAGTTAGAAATTAAAATCATATGAATTAAAAGGTAAACATGAATGATCAATAAACCAATTATTTATTCAAAATTCTAAGAACAACCCTAGCCGCTCACTATTTTTTTTTAACAATAGAGCTACTCATTCTTGTTCAGCTTTTTCTTAAACACCAACAGTGACATTAATTTTAATATTGGTCGCTGGATCTATCGTTTCGTTTGTTTTGTTTTTTCAATTTCTAATAAATTATTCTATTTTATGGCACGATTTTACTCTACCTTTTGATACGTTTTTTTGTTTTTTGGCACATTTTTTTTTCTTTTTGATTTTCTATTAGAGTTAGATCTGACGACGTCACGCCTGATCATGTTGGCGCACCTTTCATTATATTGATGATCTCTCTGTCTCGGATCCTCGAACTGAATTTGAATACGCAATTACATCTATCGTTTCTTATTCTCGATTGAGTTGTGATAATAACTTTATTATTAATGTACCTTCATTGTAATATACGTTTTTATGTTGTTTGTTGATAGTTTTACCTGTCATCGTTCATTAAATTAGTGAATTTTAATTTTTCAAAAAAAAATCTTAATCGGTTACACCATTAACATTAATTGTTAAAATTTTGTTTATTAATTAGATGTATTTATTGATTTTATTATGATTTGCTTAAGAGTTGGCATGATTGTGTGTACTAATAACAAAATATAGTCGGTATGATTGTATGCATGTATTAATAAGAAATTTTAATAAAAACTATAAATTATGTCAATAATTAGATGATTCACAAATTAAATTCCTTAATTTCGTAAACAAGAGATTGTAATATATGATAGCGGTGAATTCTTTAAAATTAATATATATATATATATATATATATATATATTAGGAAAAAGTTGTTCGATAGTGGTATTCGATACGTAAACTCTATCTTTCTAATGATTTTTTTATTAAGTAAAGATAATTATAATTTGAAGAAAATATCAAAATTTAAACTCATACAAAATGAGACAACATGAGGTTTTTTTGACTAGTCGGCTAATTTATATATCTAGACATGTACAAATAATCTCTATTTTAATTTATCTTGACTTGCATTTTGATTTTAAATGTTAATATTTATTGGCTAACCGTTTATCTCTTAGTGAGAATAATCGCGATTTTATTTTACATAGTTTACATATCAAAATATTTTTAGTTTATAACTGTTGCATATCCATAAAAATTAAAATCTAAATTTTTAACCCTAACCTATAAACTATAACTATAAACATTAAATTTTAATTCTTACAAATTAAACCCCTTAAAAAATGTGTCAGCTAAAGAATACAAAGTATCACAATTTTTCTCAATAAAAAGAAACATAGTAATTAAGAAATAAGCACATTTTTTATGATTTCTTTACAATTTAGTCCCTTCTTCAAAGGGATAAAAATAAAAGAATATAAAAAAAAATCTGTTTGAATTTTCAGTTGCCGTCCGTGTTGAGATCAGAAGACACGTCATCATCTTCTCGACCCGAACCCATCAAACCCATGAACCTAGCCAAGCTAGCAAGAGCCAAAACCGATTGCAAAGCTTCAAAACCATTAACATTCTCCCCGCCATCCAATCTTCTCCGACCACCGTCACCGCCTCCCCTTTCAGCCGTCTCGGCGACGGGCATCAAATACCGACAAACCGGGCACGACCCGTGGATCCGCAGCCACTTCTCGATACAACCCGAATGAAACACATGCTTACACGGCATCTCCCTAGCTTCTTCGTCGACTTGGAACTCCTCCAAACAAATACTACAATTGCCGCCACTCTCTTCCACTTTCATCCTCCGCATTGCTTCTATCGAAGCTCTCGAAGCCGGCGCCGGCCCAGGCTTATTTGCTCCGCCGTCACCGAGGTGGAAAACAACCAAGACGACCCGAGTAGGTTGTCGGGTTTCGGTCGGAGTATCGGCCATGTCAACGTAGGAAAAGAATGAGAATTTTCTTTCCTTCTTTCCGGCAAAGGAAAATCAAACAAGTTTTTAAGAATTTCTATTTTGACTTGAATGAGAGTTGGAAGGAAAGAGAAGGATTTTATAGGGAAAAGACTGGAAAGTTCGAGAAGAAAGTAGATTCCAGGATGATTCTAGAAGATTCTATTTTTATCCTAATTGGTAAAGAAATGTTATATTTTAGTAGAATGTATTAAATTGTTTCTGACTTTGTAAAACTTTATTATGGATAATAGATGAAATTTTATTAAGTTATGCCAACTAGATTTTCTTTTCCCCTAATTATAATAAAGTAATTATTCAATATATTGATAGTAAAAATAATTAAATTAAAAGTTTAGAGATTTTGAGATTTAAAGTTACAATTTAAACTCCTAATCTTATTATCTTAAAGTTTAAATATAGGAGCGGTTAAAAAATTTAAGGGATCATGTACAAGTTATTAAAGTAAGATCCTAAATTTGTAGTCTGTAAGAAATATTTTTCAATAAAAAAGTTGTCATAATACAAATAATTGTTTTAATTACGCTCTAGAATAACAAAAATTCACTAATAAAATATTTAAAAATAAAAAATTTCACTTAAAAGCGTTGTTCTTTTTGCATGTTTTGAAGCAAAATCATTTACAACATTTTTATTATCAACTTCTTCCAAAAGACAACTCTCGATCATCATCAAAGCAAGTCCATTTAACTTTTCTTGTGATATAATTGTTCGTAAATATAACTTCAACAACTTCAATTTTAAAAGAATTTATGCTGTAAAAATAACAAGGTTTAATACACTGCTCCCCTAAACTTTATCTGTTTTTCTAACTTTTTCTTTAATATTCATTTTGACCACTTTTACCTTCTAACATTTTTGTTGTTATCTATATTACCTCTAAAATTAAAAAAATTATCCTAACCAATCATAACAAGGGCAAATAATACCAAGATGTGAAATTTTGCAGCAAACTGAAATAATTAAAGTAGAAAAAAGGATGTTGAAACTGAAATATAAATAAACCCGTTTTTCGATAATTTTTTCATGTTTTCCGACATTGCTCTTCCACCAAACATGATCTTAATTCTCATAATCTCCGTCGGAGTAGTTATGACCCGCTGAATACTGGAATCCCGAGAAGAAGTAGTTTCGAGGGGTTAAACATATGAAGAAATTTAACCGAAATGACACGATGAGAAAATTGGGGAAGAAGAGATAGGGAAGAATTTTGAGTTTTTTTTTTTGGAAATATAATTAAATTATTAAATATTTTAATTGATTTTAAAATTTAAAAATAAATAAAGAAAATGATGTGGCGTGTTTTGATTGGTCAAAATAGATTTTTTTAACGATGTTAGTTTTTTGGTGAAATGAGTAACGACGAAAATGTTATGAGGCAAAAGTGGTCAAAATGAACTTTAGGGCACAAGTTAGAAAAACATATAAAATTTAGGGAGAAATATATTAAGCCAAGTAACAATAATAAAAATAGTCAATAAGATTTTACAAGCAATTATCACATTTGGGAAGCGACTAAAACATTTTAAAAATCTTAATAAATCACATTTATTAAGAGTTTATATTAAGCCAAGTAACAATAATAAAAATAGTCAATAAGATTTTACAAGCAATTATCACATTTGGGAAGCGACTAAAACATTTTAAAAATCTTAATAAATCACATTTATTAAGAGTTTATATTAAGCCAAGTAACAATAATAAAAATAGTCAATAAGATTTTACAAGCAATTATCACATTTGGGAAGCGACTAAAACATTTTAAAAATCTTAATAAATCACATTTATTAAGAGTTTATATTAAGCCAAGTAACAATAATAAAAATAGTCAATAAGATTTTACAAGCAATTATCACATTTGGGAAGCGACTAAAACATTTTAAAAATCTTAATAAATCACATTTATTAAGAGTATTTTACAAGCAATTATTAGGCTTAAATATACATTTGGTATCCAAACTATACACCTTCTCCCAAGTTGGTACCTAAAGAAATTTTGCTCCCAAGTTGGTACCTGAATTAAGCATATTCTCCCAAATTGGTACTTAAAGAATTTTTACTCCCAAGTTGATACGAAACTTATACATTCTATCAATTTGGTCATAATTCAAAATAATTCAATAAATTTAACCTTGTATATTTAGAAATATTATCAATTTACTCTTTGTTATGTTCTTAAATTGTTTATTTTTTCTTGTAAAAGTTTATATCACTTTCCTAGTATAATTTTTTTTAACAATAACTTGATGTTATTTTATGGTAGAATGCAGTTATCTCATTGTTGTTTTGATCTGTTAGGCTTGTTTAATTTGAAAGTATCGTAAAAATGACTAAACTGATGGTATTTTTATATACACATGGTTAAATTTATTGAATTATTTCGAATTAGGACCAAATTGATAGAATGTATAAGTTTTGAGACTAAGTATGATAATAAAAGTATTAGAATAGTTGATGGAATTAAAGTTTGGGTATCAAAATGGGAGGAAAAATATTTAGGTGTCAACTTGGGAGAAAATGTTTAGTTCAAGTACCAGTTTGGGAGTAAAAATTCTTTAAGTACCAATTTGGGAGAAAAATGTATAATTCAAGTACCAAATGTATATTTAAGCCAAATTATTACAATGAGTTTTAAGATTAAGGACGTCCAACAGATGTGATTTATCAGAATGAAACAAAAGCCAAAAAATATTTTCATATAATTAATATTGTTCAAATTTCTTATCCAAAGAAATAATGACTTGATTAACACACATTATTATAAAAATTTCTTATCCTTAGGAGATATTAATACACATATTATGCAATTAATTTGAAAGACGTTGTAAGTTGTTAATTATCAAATATAAAAATTTATAAATATTTAATTTATGTTTGGTCCTTAATTTTGGGCCCCTCATTTTTTGGCCTTGTGTGGTCTCTCCATTTGCACATATCCAAAATTCCCACTACTAAATCATAACTTATAAATTCTAAATCTTAAAATCTTATATTAAATCCCTTAATCCTAAATTTAACCCCACTTATGAAAAACTTTTTTTCATCGCCTTGATTAATTATAAAATAAATTCAACTAAAAATACAATAAAAGCCCCAAATAAAACCTAAAAAATCCTTATAAAGTAAAGAACACAAAACCATAATAACAATGAGAATGGTAACATTTGTTTAACAATAATTTATAACATAAGCCAACCTTAAAGTTTTTTATAAAAAGATTGTCATTTGACCTTAAGTTTCTTTAAATGTATCATTAGATCCTTTCAACTATTTTAATGATTTCAAAATTTTAAAAGTTTTAGAAATCTCATTAGACTCCTTCAAATATTTGAATATTTTTAACTATTTTTTGGGTTAACTACTGGGATAATCACTTTTGTTTCCCTCAGTACATAGTTGGTCACCGATTTTAAAAAGCGACCAGTAAAGTCACTTACGTTTTCGGAGCGTAAACTTCTGGTCACTCAGCCATTTGGTGTCGTTAAACGTTAACGGCAATCTGATCTGGCACAATAAAAAGAAGGATAAATTACCTAAAATGTCCCTAAACTATTACTTCACTCCTATTTTGACCACCGAAATAAAAATAGTTTGTATAATTACATATTTAATCTTTCATATTTACATTTTTTTTATTTCTTCTCCCATCTAACATCTTTTATATTTACATAAATGTATCCACTTAGCTTCCCATCTATTTTCTTCCCATTTTTGTAATTTACCTTGAAAATATTTTCCCCAAAACTAAAAGAATTTAAGCAAGTAACCTCTCTCTCTTACTTTGAGTTTTTCGACGGTAGAAGGTATGAAAAACAAGAGAAAGACGAATTTAGAAGTGAGAATTAAATGGTGTGGATTTTGACAACAAATGTGCCAATTCATTTAGAAATTAAATCCAAAATTAATTTTGGAACATTTTATATTTCCAAATCCAAATAGCACAAACAAAATAAATATACATAAACACACACATAGATAGTTTACTAAGAAAAAAGAGAGAAGAAAGTATAGAGTAATAAAGGTTAATATATATATATATATATATATATATATATATATATATATATATATATATATATATATATGTTTTGGTGTGATTTAGAATATGGTATGACAGTGTATTTAGTTACTTTAGAGTTGTCATGTTTTATGAATGTTGAGTGGATCAATGATATGATATAAGTCAATAGGGGTAAATTGGATTTTTTTTGAATTTTTGGTGGTGGATTGGAAAATTAAAATTGATGGACAAGAGGATTTAGAGTGGTTCAAGTTCCAAACGAACTCTACATCCACTACCTTAGCTTCACTAAGGATTTTCCAACAACCCACTAATTGTTCTTCCCCTTTTCTAGGCTAAGGAGGTAACCTTTACAAAACCGGTCAAATTTTCTACCCAAAATTTGACTCAATCCTCACACAACAATACAAAGAAGATGGAGGCTAAAACAAGTATCTCTCAATACAAAATATAGCCCAATTACAAGTACTCAACCCAATTGAATAGATAAGAATGGAAATTACAACTTCACAATTGAGGTTTACAAGAAATAATAGGATTTTGGCACAAATGCTTGGCTTTGATGTTTGGATGTTTCTTTTGAGATCAATAGTTGTTGCTGAAGCTTTTAGAGGTTCCTTTTATACCTTCTCATTGAATTCTAGTTGTTGGTGTTGTTGCATTCCTCAATAGAGCCGTTGCGATGTTATATTCCCTCCATAAATGCAGTCTGCAACCACCCGTTTCGAAACGCCCGATCCTGTTTCGAAAAAGACCAAAAAGAAAGAGCCGTTGGGGTGTATTAAGTAGACCGTACCGAAACGGGCACGATCGTTTCGATACGCTAAGAGCTCGTTTCGAAACTCGTTTCGAAACACTTTGCCACTATCAAAGCTTGTATCGAAACGGCTTGAAGGTGTTTCGATATGCCTTAACGGCAAGTTTAAAAACAGTTAAAAACTTCAACGGTCATATTTTTAAAACCAGGTTTGAATGCCGTTTCGAAACGTTTGAGGTCGTTTCGATACTACCGTATCGAAATGGGTCAAACCGTTCTGATGTTCTTCATCTATTTCGAAACCTATTTCGAAACAGAGGTTAACGGTTTCAAAAGTGTTCCGGAACGCACAATGACCGTTTCGAAACGGTGACTCGAAAATCACTATTTTGGCTTCAAAAACACTTAGAAAACATTTGACAAGTTGAGTTTTTAACATAACTATTTTTCTTTAAATATATAGAGAGGTTTGGGGACTTAAAAATTCGTTTTCTCTTTTTCAAATTAGTTCTTAAATTCTTTAGTTATATCAAAATCAATTTATCGGTTTCACAATATCCCCCTTTTTGATATAACAAAACCGAGTTAGAATTTTTAAGAGTTTTGAATTTTTGAAGACGTTCTAACTCCCCCTCAGTTTAAGATGGTTTTTTAAGTTGTTGAAAATATTTAAAATTCAAGTTTTAAAACTCAAAAACGACTTAAAACAAATTTTGGTTCTTATATTTTCTCCCCTTTTTTGTTAGCTCAATAATAATAATAAACAAGGCTCAAAGAGAAGAAACAAGGTTAAAAGCAATAGGCAACATAATATAGATTCATATAATTCAAATATACAAACATAAAACTTAAACAATAAAATTCAAAGCTTAATCCCAAACAAAGTAATCAAAGCATAGGTTCATGAAACATAAATAAAATAGAGGTGCAAACTTAATCCTAATATGATAATCTAATATGCGATGCAATAAAAAAGACCCTAAGCCTCGTCATCTCGTCATATGGTTAATTCGGTAGTTTGGGTGCCCGGTGGCATCTTAGTCTCGTTTAGCCAATTCATACATGTCGGTATTTTCAATTCTTTCAATTATTTCGGTCCTTTCGACCATTTTCCAACCATCCAATTATTTCCAAAACACGAGGATAGACCCATCATCTTTGTTAATTTAGAAATTCCAATGTCCAAGCACATTTTGGTCATTTGATGACTCGATTGTATCGGTATTTTCAATTATTTTACTCGATTCAGCCATTAATAGCAATTATGAATCTTCTGATAGTTTGATTGATCCGAACATATAAAGAGTTTCCCTCACAAATTTATCTTTAGAGGTTTATTCGGGATTTACGTTAAATCCGAGTGCTTAACTTTCTTGAATGTTTAAGTCTTACAATCGCATCTCTCTGAGTAATTCAAGACTTCTAGATGAATCAATTGTTTTACTGGATTTAGTGTAGGTTTCAGCACCACTTTCATTATCAGGGGTATTTCTATCATTTTCACATCGAGGGCATTTTCGTAATTATATACTCCAATATTTCTGTCGTTTGACAAAATTTACATTATTAATCGGGTTTGGAGATTGATTGCCTCATTAATTATTTGTTGGATTCCAGATTCTTTGATTTATCATCTTTCTCATTCGATTATTCCAAACTTATCTATAACGTCGTACATTTTCATATCCGATTAGACTTAAGCAGAATTAACAGTTGTTGACTGTGTAAAAGTTCTATTATTTACACCCTTTTTAACCCATATTTCTGCTGTATTTAAGCATCATTGCATTGCATTTAGGTTAGTTTTCAGTAAAACATCACAATTAGATTAAAAGCACGGATTCTACTAAAAGATGGCTATTTTTGCAGGTATCTGCCATAGTTGACAAAGAAGGCAGGCGAAGGGCAGAGAAGCAGAAGAACTGAACTGGACAAGTAGACGAAGAAGACGAAGCTGCCATGGACCTGTCGTGACAGCATGGTGACAGCAGATTGATGAAGAGGAAAAGTAAAGTGGACCGCGATAGATAGAGAAAAATCTGCTCATCTGTCGTGTGAAAGCCATATATTTTTCCAAGCCCCGGATCAAAAGATATGTCAAGCCAAAGCTCAAGGAGAAGAATTCCCATAAAGCAAGGAGGCGGCTGAAAAGTAGGAATCCTTAGAGATTAAGTATTAATTAGAATCTTACTTTTCATTAAAGTTGTAATCCTTGTTAACTTAGAATACTTGAGCCCAAAGCTTATATAAGGGCATAGATTTAACCTAGGAGGCATCGAATACCCCATAACCGAAACCTAAACCCATCTGCCGTTTACCCGTCACCGACATGTTCTAAATTCCCCCTAGGGCCACGGGTTGTTTTGTAAAGTAGTTGTAAGGGTTGTTTTGTTTTAGGATTTTCCAAGTTCAATAAAATAAACTTCAAGTTCTCTTATTTTTGTTTTAACATCTTGCAAGAGCATCGGGAGAGCATTGTGAGGTTATCCATTTACTTAGCATCGGGAGAGTTAAGTATACGAAAGAAATAAGAGCGGGTTCTCTAGTTTATAGTTGAACTATCTTGTGCCTAGGGATAGGGCAAGGTTAAGTGGCTAAAGAAGAATTCATACACATCGGTGTTCATCCTTCGATTCACGCCGGGAGGTATCATCAAAGACGTGATCATCGACAGACTTGGACCTAGGGATAGGCCAAGGCAGATCTGGGATTCTTGCCAAGCTTGAAGTACGAAGTTGGTGTGTCTGTTGCTGCGACAGCTAACGGACAGCCGCCGCGACAGGTGCTGTCGACGACGGGCACGACGACAGAACTGGAGTTCCTAAGTAATCCAATACCTGCACTACCGAGCAATTCAATACCAGCCCATTCTCTCTATCTTGATATCTCAATCCTTTTATTTACGTTTTTACTTTATTATTCTCGTGACAACTCTCAAATATCTCTTTTACTTTCGTGCAGTAAACAAGGTGAAGCTATTAGCCCAATCACTGTGGAGATGATATTCGATACTTCGTATCACTTTACTACTTGCGTCGTGTACACTTGCACTACAATTGCGATAGACTCTTTTACACGCAACAACAGTACTCATCATCATATGTGTGCATGCGTTAATCGAATACTAACATGTTCATGAGCATACAAGATGTAACAGTGTATTACCTTGAATCCTTGTTATATAGGTCGACCGTGGTACTCCATTCGATCAAACTCGAACCCGAATTCAACGTCCTTTACTTCTCGGATACGAAGACACATGAATACCTTCAATTAAATAAAATCCATAATCAATCCTTAATTTGATCACATAACTCTTAAATAAAAAAACTAAACACATGCTTTCTCGGGTTCAAAGTCCAATTCGGAGGCTTCCGGGTTAGAATTTCACGAAATGGGCTTCAAATCGAACTCAGGACATCGAAAAACGTAAAATAGTACTTTTCGAAAAAAGTTGACTTTTTGGTCAAAGTCAACACTAACGTAAGCGGTCAAAGTCTACGCTGACGTCATTGGTCCAGTGGCTGACTCACTGGGTTGACTCGGGCGAGTTGACTCACTGGGTTGACTCGAACGAGTTGATTCACTGAGTTGAGTCGGTCAACGGGTCGGGTCGATCAATGGGTCAGGTCGGTTATCGGGCTTGGTTTACCACTAGGCTTGGGCCAATTTGTTTAGATCGGTTCAGGTGGCTCGGTTCACGGCTAGACCGGGTCTGAGCCGGCCGGTTCGGCAGCCACCATCCAAGGCGGCCGGGAATCACCTTGGACGACGCGTGAAGCCCACGCGTGGCCTTTCCCAGTTATAAAACACGTCGGACAACCCAAAAACAAGCTTAAATCTAACCTATCTCAACCGAAAACCCATAAATTAAACCAAAACTCACCGAACTTACCCAAATCCGTACGAAATGGTCGGATTACTGCGTAACCCCGATGAATCCCTTGTCGGCGTCGGATGCGTGGTCGAACGGTCAGGTTTTGCTCGTCATGGCTCAGAGATAATGATGGCACTGACGGCATGACGAAAAGACGGTCGAGGCGGCTAGAAAACTCAAAAATTAGAGGCGAGATGGAGGTTTTCGTCGAATCTTCAAGTCGATCTCCACGGCAGACGAAGCGTCAATTCTGTGCGTGGTGGTCGAGGTTCGATTCAGGGCACGACGGTGAACACTCAGGTAACGACAGTGACTCTTACGGTGGCGCGGTGGGCGAGGTCAGGCGAAGATGGTGAGGTGTCGGTTGGGTTTTAGAACACTCTGGAAACTCATCTCATCGATTCCAACAAAAGAATTAAAAGGGGTAGATGGATAGACACGTTTTTTTCTTTATTAAATCTCATTCAATAGGCCTCCCAAACTTAACTCAAATATTAAAACAGTCAAACCCTTGACAGAAATGGGCACTTGGCTCAATGGTTAAACATACATGGGTGAAGGACGGGGGAGGTCGTGGGTTCAAAACCCCATAATTGCAAATCCCTCTTCTTTTTGTTTTGAAGCAATTTCTTCTCTCTCTTTTTTGAGTGTTACAATCGTTCCTAGCTTGAGAGCGACGAAAGGTCATCCATTGACCATAGAAGGTAGAGAATGACAAGTCCATTGATTGATGTTGATTCTCAAGGGAGGTGAGACGATTCTCCACAGATTGCAAACAATTATTAATAGCACCAAGACTCGACTCCATTGTATTGAACCACTCAGTGAGAAAAGCCATAAGCGCTTCATTGTTAGGACCCGAAGCTTGAGGTTCAACATGTGGTGGAGGAGCATGCCTATCAACTCGTTCCAATTGGCCAAGATTGTTGTAATGGAACCCAAACTTGTAGAGAGAAGATTCGCCAATCTATTGCTTACGGGGTTCCAGAGAGTCATATGAGAAATCAAAGTTGAGCATGCTAAAGATATAGCTCAAAACAGTCTCATAAGTGAAGGATTTGAGAGCATCGGTTTCACGAAGCTTCACATTATTGACCATTTCGACGAACATAATCTTGACAAGATTTGGGTGTTCTCCACAGCGAAAACACTCAAGCCAAAAATAATCAACTTGACAAATATGAGAGAATTTACCTCCGGAGGGGCCAATAAACCTTGAAATCATCAAGTGTAGGAACCGATCATGATCATCAAAGGAAAGCACAGAACCGGTGTGAGCACCAAAATGGGTCTCATTCTCGATGCCTTCGTTCTTAAGGCCGAGAGTAGTCTCTAAAAAGGGTATGTCGATGACGAACCTCTTCCCTAAGAGAAATGACTTAATGCCAATAACTTCGGAGTGATCTTCATTATCAACAAGCTGGGCATTTGAGTAGAAGATGAGAACCATGTGCTTGTAGACGATATCTAGTATGTTCAAGAAAGCCATGAAGTTCCATTCTTGTAGACGCTCTAGATAGCGGAAAGCGAAACATTCGGAATCAAGGAATGGGACATCAACAACACACTCGTGACGAACGACAATATCCTTGACATAAGTGAAACGCTCCTTCATCTCTAGAGTTCGAAGACTTTTGAGAAAAAGCTGGGTGAGATTTGGACGGATAGAGGATTGACTAGCAGCTTCACTCGCTTGACCCGTTTTACGTTTCTTGTTAGTGTTTTCCATTGAAAAAATCCTAAAAACATAAAGCAATCAATTTTTAAAATTAAAGTGTATGCATGAATATCCTCAATTCAATCCAATAACAAATCTTATTTAGGTTAAAAAAATTAAGAGAAAAACAACTTTTGAAAAACTAAAAAATTATACGAGTGAAAAATAATATATTCGAACCAAAAACCCAAGAGGTAAAACATATAAACTATACAAAATTGGAATTTTCTAACCTAGAAATCGAATTAAATCAAAGGAAAAAGAAAAAAGTAGAAAATATACCTTAGATGGGGATTTTGGATGAATGAATGGAAAATCTTGCACAAGTTTGTGTGTAAAAGCTATCAAGATTTGATGAAAAATAATGAGGTTTAGAGGGTTTTATAGGGAAAATCGGGTTAGGGTTTTTGAAGAGGTTTAAATTAAAATGAATTTTATCATTAAGAGCACTCTTTAAATCTGTCCGCATACCCGTTTCGGAACAGGCACGATCGTTCCGAAACGCGGGTATCAAAACATTGACTGATGTTTCGAGTCTATTTGACCGTTCCGATACGACATTGATCGTATCGAATCCTATGTGTTGACCCATATCGAAACTCGTTTCGATACACACCTTGGCAGTGGCAAAATCGTTTCGAAACCCTTTTAAGGCGTTTCAAAACCCTTTTAAGGCGTTTCAAAACACCCTTCTCATATATCACTCTTTTAAGCACTCATTTCGGTACTCCTAGGCCTAGAAGTGCAGATGAGGCTCTAATATTGTAGAAAAATAGATTTCATGAAGTCCTATATGCATAAATGTCATGAATGAGCAGGAAAGACATGAATAAACAAAAACATACTCCCATGACTATTAGCATGGATGAAATTAGGAGTAAAAACACATAAACATGACATTTTCAAGAAATCAAGCAATTTAAGCACAAAAAGGGTTCTAAAAGGTCAAGAAAAGCTAGTTAGACATAACTCTCTCCTAAGGGACCAAAAACGCTCCTTATCCAAAGGCTTTGTAAAAATGTCCGCTAATTGGTTTAAGGTGTCAACGAACTCTATAACAACATCTTCCTTAAGGACATGATCTCTAATGAAATGATGTCTTATTTCTATATGTTTAGTTCTAAAGTGTTGGATGAGATTTTTAGTTAAGCGTATGGCACTAGTGTTATCACACTTAAGGGGTATGGTTTCAACTTTAATATCATAATCTAAGAGTTGTTGCTTCATCCAAAGGACTTGAGCACAACAACTCCCTAAGGATATGTACTCGGCTTCGGTGGTAGATAGAGCTACACTATTTTGTTTCTTAGAGAACCAAGATATGAGAATACTACCTAAGAATTGACATGTTCTCGAAGTACTCTTCCTATTGATTTTACACCCCCATAATCCGCATCCGAATACGCATGAAGGTTGAAGGTTGAGTCTCTAGGGTACCAAAGACCTAAACAATGGGTATCTCTAAGGTACCTAAAGATTCTCTTAACGACTATAAGGTGAGACTCTCCAGGACTAGCTTGAAACCTAGTACACAAGCAAACACTAAACAAAATATCCGGTCTACTTGCGGTAAGGTAAAGCAAAGATCCAATCATAGAGCGATAAAGCTTAGAGTCAACACACTTACCTCCTTCATCTTTGTCAAGCTTTGTAGATGAACTCATATGTGTGGCTTGAGGCTTTGCATTCTCCAAGCCAAACTTCTTGAGCATATCCTTGATGTATTTTGCTTGATTGATGAAGGTGCAATCCTTCCTTTGCTTGATTTGGAGTCCCAAAAAGAATGAGAGCTCCCCTATCATGCTCATCTCGAATTCACCTTGCATTAACTTAGTAAACTCTTTACAATGACACTCATTAGTAGATCCAAAAATTATATCATCAACATATATTTGTACTACTAAAATGTCATTTTTATACCTTTTATGAAAAGTGTAGTGTCCACCTTACCTTTTTCAATAAAAAAGTTTGAAAGTCTTTCATACCAAGCTCTAGGAGCTTGTTTTAAACCATAAAGTTCTTTAGTTAGTTTAAAAACATGATTTGGAAATTTTGAACCTTCAAAACCCGGTGGTTGTTCCACATACACTTCCTTATTTATAAAACCATTTAAAAATGCGCTTTTAACATCCATTTGAAAAAGCTTGAAATTATGATAACATTCATATACAAGCAACATCCTAATGGCCTCCATTCTAGCTACGAGTGCATAAGTTTCATCAAAATATATTCCCTCTTCTTGAGTGTTACCTTGAGCAACTAATCTAGCTTTATTTCTCACAATGTTACCATTCTCATCTAGTTTGTTCCTAAATACCCATTTAGTTCCTATAGTAGATTGATTACTAGACCTTTCAACTAATGTTCAAACATTACTTCTCTCAAATTGATTTAACTCTTCTTGCATAGCCATAATCCAAAAGTCATCTTTTAATGCTTCTTTAATGTTCTTAGGCTCTATGCATGAGATAAAAGCAACATGATTCATGAGTTTAAGAGAAGATCTAGTAGTTACCCCCTTGTATGGATCACCCAAGATTTCACCACCTTTGACATAGTTGTACTCCCTTGGGTAGCTCACTTCCTTTTCCTCAAGGGCCAAGTCCTTCAAGGCTTCAAGAGGTGAAACTTGTGTATCCTCTTCTTTTGTTGGAATCTCATCCTCCTTTGAAGTTTGTCCTCCATCAAAGGCATCAATGATTCCTACATCATCATCATCACAAGAATCATTCCTTAGAAAGAGGTTATCATCGAATACAACATGAATAGACTCTTCTACTACTAAAGTTCTCTTATTAAATACACGATAGGCTTTAGAGTTTAAGGAATAACCTAAAAAAATAGCTTCATCACTTTTAGAATCAAATTTACCTAAGTTATCTTTTCCATTGTTTAAAACAAAACACTTGAAACCAAATGGATGAAAATAACTAATGTTAGGCTTTTTAGATTTTAAAATCTCATATGGTGTTTTCTTTAAAAGTGGCCTAATCATTACTCGGTTTATAATGTAGCAATCGGTGTTTGTGGCTTCCGCCCAAAAATATTTAGGTAAATTGTTCTCACAAAGCATGGTTCTAGCCATTTTTTGTAAAGTTCTATTTTCCTCTCAACTACCTCATTTTGTTGAGGAGTTCGAGGAGCCGAAAAATTGTGGCTAATACCATTTTCATTTAAAAACTCTTCAAAACCTAGATTTTGAAATTCGGTTCCACGATCACTTTTAATATGAGAAATTCTAAGTTCAAGATCATTTTGAGTTAATTTTGAAAATGTGGTGAATTTTTCTAAAGCCTCATCTTTAGTACTTAAAAATAGAACCCAAGTAAATCTAGAATAGTCATCAACAAGTACAAATGCATAAGATTTATCACCCAAGCTCATAGTTCTAATAGGCCCAAATAATTCTATGTGAATAAGTTGTAAACACCTACTTGTAGAAACACCATTAATGGATTTAAAGGATGATTTCTGTTGTTTACCCTTAGAGGATGCATCACAAATTTTGTCATTTGAGAACTTAATCTTGGGTAAACCTCTAACTAGATCTAGGGAAACTAATTTTTCTAAAACACTAATGCTAGCATGTCCTAGTTTCATATGCCATAACCATGCATCATTTTCATTTTGTGCAACAAATCATGCATGTTCTTAGGCTCTATGCATGAGATAAAAGCAACATGATTCATGAGTTTAAGAGAAGATCTAGTAGTTACCCCCTTGAATGAATCACCTAAGATTTCACCACCTTTGACATAGTTGTACTCCGCTGGGTAGCTCACTTCCTTTTCCTCAAGAGCCAAGTCCTTCAAGGCTTCAAGAGGTGGATCTTTTGTATCCTCTTCTTTTATTGGAATCTCATCCTCCTTTGAAGTTTGTCCTCCATCAAAGGCATCAAGGATTCCTACATCATCATCATCACAAGAATCCTTCCTCGGAAGGAGGTTATCATCGAATACAACATGAATAGACTCTTCTACTACTAAAGCTCTCTTATTAAATACACGATAGGCTTTAGAGTTTAAGGAATAACCTAAGAAAATAACTTCATCACTTTTAGCATCAAATTTACCTAAGTTGTCTTTTACATTGTTTAAAACAAAACACTTGCAACCAAATGGATGAAAATAACAAATGTTAGGCTTTTTAGATTTTAAAATCTCATATGGTGTTTTCTTTAAAAGTGGCCTAATCATTACTCGATTTACAATGTAGCAAGCGGTGTTTGTGGTTTTCGCCCAAAAATATTTAGGTAAATTGTTTTCACAAAGCATGGTTCTAGGCATTTTTTGTCAAGTTCTATTTTTCCTCTCAACTACCCCATTTTGTTGAGGAGTTTGAGGAGCCGAAAATTTGTGGCTAATACCATTTTCATTTAAAAACTCTTCAAAACCTAGATTTTGAAATTCGGTTCCATGATCACTTCTAATATAAGAAATTCTAAGTTCAATATGATTTTGAGTTAATTTTGAAAATGTGATGAATTTTTCTAAAGCCTCATCTTTAGTACTTAAAAATAGAACCCAAGTAAATCTAGAATAGTCATCAACAAGTACAAATGCATAAGATTTATCACCCAAGCTCATAGTTCTAATAGACCCAAATAAATCCATGTGAATAAGTTGTAAACACCTACTTGTAGAAACATCATTAATGGATTTAAAGGATGATTTATGTTGTTTACCCTTAGAGCATGCATCACAAATTTTGTCATTTGAGAACTTAATTTTGGGTAAACCTCTAACTAGATCTAGGGAAACTAATTTTTCTAAAACACTAAAGCTAGCATGTCCTAGTTTCCTATGCCATAGCCATGCATCATTTTCATTTTGTGCAACAAAGCATGCATGTGATGTATGAATGTCATCTAAATGCACCATATATATATTACCTATACGATGACCAATGAGCTTAATATTATTTGATTTAATGTCAACAATTTTCACCCATTTTTATCAAATAAGACATTAAACCCTTTGTCACATAATTGACTTATGCTCAATAAATTATGTTTTAGACCATCGACATATAAAACATTTTCAATGAGAATAGTAGAGTGATTACCTATGGATCCAATACCTTTAATGTGGCCTTTGGAGTTGTCACCAAATGTCACTACTCCTCCACTTTTTGGCTTTAAGTCCATGAATCGACTCTTGTCTCCGGTCATGTGCCTCGAGCATCCACTATCAAGGTACCATGAATTTTGACTTTGTGCTTTGGCATTGTAGCAATGCTCCCCCTACAATCAAAGATATTAAACTTTGGTTTTTGGTACCCAAATCATTTTGTGTCCACGAGTGTTAGCTCCCAAAAGCTTGGTTCCCTTAGGAATCCAATGTGACATAACAACAACATTATTAGATTTGACGAGTTCCTTAGGAACTCATACACTCCTAATCTTTTTAGTTCTATTATGTATATGGAAACCACTTTGTTTGTAGTTATATGTCTTTCTCCTAGGTTGGTTTGTTTTAGATGATTCACTTTTTTCATGTTTCACTTTACCAACATTTTTGAAAGACTCATTGAGCTTGTTAAGCTCATCTAACACATTTTGGTGTTCACTATTGCATTGAGAAATAAGATTATTTAGGTCTACGTTTTCATCTTGAAATAATTTAAGCTCATCTTGTAAACCCAAGATCTGTTTTTCAAATTTTAAGTTAGCTTGAGAAAGTGAGTCATTTTTAGCATTTAATTCAGAAATAGTTTTTTATTTCTAATGACCGACTCTTTGTACTTCTCAACTAACTCATCATATACCTCTTGTAACTAATCATAAGCATCATGCAATTCATCAAATGTAAAATCAAAAGATGATGAGTTAGAGGTTACCATGGAGGAATCCTCCTCAAGTGCCATGAGGCAAAGGTTGGCCACTTCGTGTTCGTCATCGTCGGATGACTCCTCGTCACTTCAAGTAGCAAGTTTGGCTTTGAGCTTCTTCTTCTTCTCAAAGCCCTTCTTCTTGAGTTGAGGGCATTCCGAATGAATGTGACTGGGTTTTTTGCACTCAAAGCAAATGATTTGATCCCTCTTCTTCTTTGTTTTTGATTTTGAAGTCCATCTTTCGTTGAATCTTCCTTCCTAGGTTGGACCTCATAAACCGTGAGAACCTTTTGGCTATCATAGCCAATTCTTCTAGGTCATCCTTCTCACTAGAAGTGCTCTCCTCATGTAGTGAAGCTTTGAAAGCAACTCATATATTCTTCTTATTTTTTACCTCTAGCTTCTCCACTCTTCTCTCTTCCTTTTTTTTCATCTTCCCTTCCTTGCTTCATGATCTCATGAGTTAGGAGGGAACCCACTAGCTCATCAACCTTGAGCGTCTTCAAATTTTTGGCCTCGATGATGTCGGTTCTCTTCCCATCCCAAGACTCGAAAAGTGAGTAGAGTAGCTTCCGGACAAGTTTGTCTTCCGGGATTATCTCTCCAAAACCCTTAAGCCCGTTGACGATTGTTGAGAAGCGATCGAACATCTTGGGCACGGTTTCGTCGGGCTCCATTTTGAATTTCTCATAGTTAAGATTGAGAATTACAATCTTGGTCTCATTCACATCATTAGTTCCTTCATAGGTGGTCTCTAGTGTATCCCACACTTCCTTGCACTTTCAATGGAGGAAAATTTGGAGTAGATGTCGGGACCGAAAGAGCAAAACAACATGTGGAGAGCTTTATCATTGATTTGAATCTTCTTTCTCTTCTTCACTCATCTCAATTTTCTTCTTTAGCACCAATCTTCCTTCTTCGTCTCTCTTCATTGGAACATAGGGACCATCTTCAATGGCATCCCAAACTAGATAATTGTTGGATTTGATGAAGAGGCGTATCCAGTTCTTCCAAAATGGATAGTTATCACCGTTGAAAAAAGGCGGTTTTGTGGTTGATTGAGACTCGTACATGCTTGACCTGGGGGTAGATGTCATGACTTGATTTTTGGATGATCACACTATTCCTAGGAACTCCTCTTGTGGTTGTTAATCCTTCAAAGAGGTAGGCTCTGATATCAATTGTTGAGTGAATCAATGATATGATATAAGCCAATAGGGGTGAATTGGATTTTTTTTGAACTTTTGGTGGTGGAGTGGAAAATTAAAATTGATGGACAAGAGGATTTAGAGTGGTTCAAGTTCCAATCGAACTCTACATCCACTACCTTAGCTTCACTAAGGATTTTCCAACAATCCACTAATTGTTCTTCCCTTTTTCTAGGCTAAAGAGATAACCTTTACAAAACCGGTCAAATTTTCTACCCAAAATTTGACCCAATCCTCACACAACAATACAAAGAAGATGAAGGCTAAAACAAGTATCTCTCAATACAAAATGTAGCCCAATTACAAGCACTCAACCCAATTGAATAGATAAGAATGAAAATTACAACTTCACAATTGGGGTTTACAAGAAATAATGGGATTTTGGCACAAATGCTTGGCTTTGATGTTTGGATGTTTCTTTTGAGATCAATAGTTGTTGCTGAAGCTTTTAGAGGTCCCTTTTATACCTTCTCATAGAATTCTAGCCGTTGGGGTTGTTGCATTCATCAATAGAGTCGTTGGATGTTATCTTCCCTCCATAAATGCAGTCTACAACCACCCATTTCGAAACGCCCGATCCTGTTTCGAAACAGACCAAAAAAGAAAGAGCCGTTGGGGTGTTTTAAGTAGATCGTACCAAAACGGGCACGATCGTTTCGATACGCTAAGAGTCCGTTTCGAAACACTGCCACTTTCAAAGCTTGTATCGAAACGGCTTGAAGGCATTTCGATACGCCTTAACAACAAGTTTAAAATCAGTTAAAAACTTCAACAGTCATATTTTTAAAATCAGGTTTGAATGCCGCTTCGAAACGTTTAAAGTCGTTTCGATACTACCATATCGAAACGGGTCAAACCGTTATGATGTTCTTCATCCGTTTTGAAACTCATTCCGAAACAGAGGTTAACAGTTTCAAAAGTGTTCCGGAATGCACAATGACCGTTCTAAAACGGTGACTCGAAAATCACTGTTTTGGCTTCAAAAACACTTAGAAACTTTTGACAAGTTGAGTTTTTAGCATAACCATTTTTCTTTAAATATATAGAGAGGTTTGAGGACTTAAAAATTCGTTTTCTCTTTTCAAATTAGTCCTTAAATTCTCTAGTTATATCAAAATCAATTTATCGATTTCACAATGAACATAAAGCGTGGGGATATATTCACTCCTTCGAACTTCTATTAAGTTCAGTGTCTATACCATAACAAGTATCAATCATATTCGTAAATTATATTAAGGAGTTAAAAGGTTTTCAAGCCAACAACTTTCATAGATATATTCAGAGTTGGGGTTATGATTATATTATAGCAATTTACTATAACATCCTAATCAGATGGGGTTGTAGCAAGATAAATCTAATAAACAACATATTCTAGTTTATAACCTGTTACAAGTCGATAAGTACAGAATTACATAAGAAATCAACATAAATTAGAAGAAAATAGACACCTATTTTGTGATATTGCAAACACGATCAGGTGAGTTTAGGATTTCGTAGTAGAAAATAAAAAAGTTAAGACCAAATCACACCATACCAACATGTTATTATACAAATAGGAAAAAAATAGATGGGAAGTTAAGTGGATACATCTATGTAAATATAGAAGATGATAGAGGGGAGAAGAAATAAAAAAATTGTAAATATGGAGGATTGAATGCGTAATTATATAAATTATTTTTATTTTGGTGGTTAAATAGGAGTGAAGTAATAGTTTAAAGACTATTTAAGTAATTTATCACCCTTTTTATTGTGCCAGATCATGTTGTCGTTAACGTTTAACGACACCAAACGACGGAGTGATCAAAAGTTTACACCCAAAAACGTAAATGACCTTACAGGTATTTTTTAAAATCAGTGACCAACTCTGTACTGGAGAAATAAAAGTGATTATTACAATAGTTAATCCTTATTTTTTTCTAAACTTATTATTAATATGTATTTATATATTAAAGGAACACGATGAAAAAAAATTACTCTCGAAATTGAATGTCAAGTTCTGCCAAATACCATTGGTGGTGCTATTACAAAAGGGGATGAATTCTTATTTCCAAAAATTAAAAAAAAAGAGAGTTTTAAAGTAACTTTCACCCCTCTGAAAAATGAACGTAATTAGAAGGCTCCGGTTACAGTTTAATTCAATGAAACCTATAAGGGTTGACCAAGCATGTTACACATGTTAGACACAATACAACACAACAACAACAAAAACTAAAATATTTTACAGAACAACACACAAAAAATAATACGAACACGATACCGATACAACAATTTCCAGCATTAGTTTCCACTGAACTCCGAAAACAAGACCCGAAAACATTTGTCAAGAATCATAAAGGGGATCATGGAGAACAAACAGTCCTCACCATTGGTATTTGGCAGCCACAAGGACTTCCTCGTACTTCTCAGCTGCATTGTCCCAGCTCAGATCTTGCTTCATTCCCCGTATTTGCAGCCCTTCCCAGCTCGTTTTATACTCGCGATAAGTCAACAAACAATTCCCTAAAGCATGTATCAACTTGTTTGCATCTGCACTGTCGAATGTCCAGCCGACCCCGGACTCTTCATATGGATTGAATTGTTGCACTGTGTCTCTCAATCCGCCGACCGCATGGACAACCGGGATTGTTCCGTAGTTCATAGCATACAGTTGGTTTAGTCCACAGGGTTCGAATCTTGATGGCATGAGTAGAATATCGACCCCGGCTGTTATACGGTGGGCTGTCTTTACTGAAAACCCTACCCATCCCCTTACACTGTCGCGATGTTCGTTTTCAAACTGTCTAAGCAACTGTTCTAGGTCGGGTCTGCCGGTGCCTAACATGACTAACTGTACATCCTGGCCCATCATCCAAGGAATTGCCTCGGCGATTAGATCAACGCCTTTTTGTTGATCCAGTCTCCCGATAAAGCCGAGGAGTGGGACATCTTCACGAACCGGCAGCCCGAGCTCCTTTTGTAAGGCGGCCTTGCATTGAGGTTTGCCGGTTTTCAGTGTTTCCAAGGAGTAGTTAGTATAACCATCTGTCTTGAGGTGAATATCGTACTCCGGATTCCAGTCCATTGTGTCGATTCCATTGACTATTCCCTTCAACTTCCAATCGTTTTCGTTTATGATCCCATGCAAACCCCAACCACCTTCTGATGTTTTAACCTCCCAAGTGTATCCATGGCTAACGGTGACCACTCGGTCAGCCGTCTTTAGTCCAGCCGCAAAGATATTGAAGTGTTCACCTCCTACCGGATCATATAACTTGAAGAGGTTCATATAGTGTTCCGGTAGATCGACATAGTTGAAATCTTCCACAGGCCCTCGACCCTGGATTCAGTTCAACATTTAGAATACAGCCATGAAGAAATTCAAATAATTATACACATATCCGACATCCAAACCCGAGTCTGAATAAATAGTTCCAATCTTCCACTTTAGAATATTATCACAACAAACCTGGTGAGCGATGTTATGGATAACGAGAACGGATCTTGTGAAGGACATCAAACCATTGTCCCGATAATATGCCTTCAAGTACACCGGCAACAAGGCAGTATGCCAATCATTAGCGATGAAAACCAGATTTCCATCTCCATAGCAGACACCACCACACGGAACATGCCATGGAACCTGAAATAATAATAATAATAAAACTTCACTTTTACGACACTAAAAGGATAATTGATATTTGAAAAAACCAAAACAAGGCTACACCGGGAAAAGAAGAAAATGGCCTAGAGAAACCTTAAAGTTCACTAATAATGATCTCAATAAGACCATTCTAGCAGCATATGAGAGAAAATAATACGAGACCAGTCGTCTTGTCCATAGAGATGATCCTTGACAAATAATTCAGGTGTTAAGAAGACCTATATAATTTGGCAATTGTATCTAGCAGCTGTTTGGAAAACATGCCAATATTGAGGTCAATCGACGAACTCCACATTACCTTCACTATGGTTTATATTAGAGAGAAAAATTTAGGGGCTATTCGGAAACATGCCAAATATGGAAATCAAACCAACATTGAATATCTGAAGCTATAACGCTAAATTTCTTTTCCAGTGTACGATCAACTTTGATCCGTTGTTTTTTTTCCATCCAAGTCAAATATAAATTACAGAAACTATAAAACCGAGAGACCGAGTAAGCCAAATTCTACATATTGTTAAGCAATTTAGAAACTGTACCTCAACCGCTGCTTTGCAAAACAATACCATGCGCTTCAAAATATCCTGCACCACAAGACTAAAGTCATTTAAAATTCAAAGTATAGTTTGTAAATTATATTGTTCGAAACTAATGCGTAGCAAGTAATGCATGCCTACAGAATTCCAATATAGTATGTTACTCCGACTCATCATTTTTCTCTAAAGAACCTATGTCTGATGCACATGCGGACAATGATATGGAAATACAACCCTCCATATACATGGGGAAAATTTGAAAATTTTGATCATACCCATGTCGGAAACCTGACATCCACCTTACATAAAATCTAAGTAACATAGACTGCGACCACCCAATCATACAAATATAAGATGTAAATGGAGTGCAAATTTTGGAAAAACCTATAGTAAGTTATAATCAGCTTTGGATTAAAACATGAAAATTAAGCTTTTGATGGCCAATTTCTTTGAACCTTGTAAGTAATAGCTTTGGCATGTTACAAACATCACATGTGTATTCTGAAATCAGACTATTAACTAATCACGAGAAATCCATAAGAAAAGATAATTCTACCACACGGTTTCCTCCATATATGTTATTCTGCATTTGGCGGAACAAGGGACTGTCCACGAAAACAAAATCCACACCGTCAATATAGGCTTGGAAGTAGGTTACTTCCATATCCTGCAAATAACATAACATCGAGATTGTGCTGGGGGATTAGCCGATTATGTTATAGAAATCAGAAGCTATGTAACTTGCAACAATACGAAATAGTGCTCTTTCATACCTGTTCATCTACCTTATACCTCTTTCGAACTCCGGTATCTAGAGAATCAGCATATTCCGCATACCGAGGTGCCACAACCTAAGCAAAGAGAATGGTTGCTATGAGACCGTATAAAGTACCATAGGCATTTGTAGGTTCATTGTCTGGAAACTAAGATAAAAAGTAGGGTGCTAGACTCAAATTGTTCATAAACTATAGAAAGAAAATTTAAATAGAGTATACTTATATCTTGAATGCTAAGATATTCAATTTAACATAAAAATCAGAGACGGAAATTACCATAACCCTATGTCCCCGTCGAGCCAAAGCCTTTGGCAAAGAACCGGCAACATCTCCAAGCCCACCTATAATAAGAATATCTTAGTGTACAATTACATATAAAAGGTCAAGTTACATGCCATCTACCTATCGAGAAAAGAAAAGAGAGGCTGTCACCTCGGATTATCTATCAATTGCACATTACCTGTTTTAGACCACGGGGCACATTCTGCAGCAACTAATATAACATTCATGACGTTTGCACCAGCTAGTGGCGGGGGTTTTTCACCTTCAACGGCAGAATCATCTACCACAGCAGCCTCTTTTGAGACAGCTTCGATCAAATTTTCGGTCTGTTCATCTGTAACTCGGGCATTGTCAGATGAACTCGAGAGATAAGAAGGAATAACATCAGATTTAAATGCTTTATAATCAGTGGTTTTTGATTGTTTGATAGACCCTATAGTAGAGGAAGCCCTTTCGGGGGGCAAATATAGTCCAGGTTCCTCTCGAACTTCATCAGAAGATAGGATCTCCGATACATTCTTTGTAGCTGAACTAAGATGACTGCTTGAAAGAATGCTACCATTTTTGTCTTGATCCACTCTGTCGGAACTGATGGAAACAAGATCTGGATTGGGAAGAGAGTTGCCCCCCTGTTTATGAAAATCTCCATCTTCATCTTGGTCAGCAAAGCTACCTTTTATCGATGAAACCAATTTCCTTCGCTCTGCAATCTGCCATGGATACAGAAAATGAGTAAAACCAACAAGATTTCCATTCTCACTAACAAAATCAGCAAGCGATATAGCTCTTGAAAGACAAGGATTGAATATATAACATCATAGACATCACAAAATTCCTTATTTCCATGTGCCAAAGGGAAGCATCACCAAAATTTCAACCATGGCATCGACACAAAGTTCAGAATTCAAAAATGCCAACCAAACCAAGAAAAAGGCCCTGATAGGTACCAAGTAACAAAATAAAATACTGAATGCTAGTTAAAACAGGAATATCCAAGTAATCCAAAACTTCAATTGTAAGTCGAAGGAGTTCAATACCATAAAAACAGTTACTTATTCCGGATTCGAGTGAATAGATATGAAATGGCAGATTACAATTGGAATCCTATCTCCATGAAAGCTACAAAGACTTTGGTATTACTGAGTATTTGTTTCTTGTTTATTGGTTCAATGGAGTTCCATTGCAAGTTAGGTGTAGATTATAGAATTCAAAAGCTGCTAATTACAATAAGATTCATAGCCATAATTTCCACATCCCAAATTTATTTATCTGATAAAAAGTCCCAGATTCAATAAAGTACCAAAGAATGGATCACAACCAAGAAAACAAACAGCCATCATATACATGAAAAAGAAACTTTTTTTAAATCGATTAATCGGAATCGGGTTTTGCAGAGGTGCAATAACCAGCTAGACCAAATGGTTGGTGGTTGAAAAAGAACATTTTTAATCCAAAAGGAAGACAATTTTACTATAAAAAACCAAGATTTCCATGGAAAGAAAGGTACCTGTTGAAGTAGGTCTTTTTGCATGGCAAGAACCTTCTTGCTCTTCTCAATTGTTTCCTGAAGTGTATTCTCTGAGCTATCACCACCAAGGCCATCTATAGAACCAGTCACTCTAACAGGCTTAAATCTCCATAGCTGCCCTTTGTTACAAAACAAAGAAACCCCACATTTTGAACTATTCAAAACAGCTAAAGTTTTAATCTTTCTGGGCCTAAAAGTTGAAAAAACAAAAACTTTACTTTCTCTATTTCTTTCAATCATAAATGGTGAAGAACAACTACGAATGGAAGCCATTTCCCAAGGCCAGAAACTAATTGACTCAAAAATAATAAACCAAGAAAACCCCTTTTTTTCTTAATTGTTTAGAAATTACAACATAATTTGGGGGAATGGGTGAATGGCAAATTATAGGGGGTGGAAAGGTATAGACTTTTTTACATCAAGAAAAACGAGGGGAAAAACCATGGAAATAAACTAGATAATTTGTGGAGCTTTGTTGTCAAAGTGGGTCCCAAAAGCTTGGAAACCATGGAGGGTGAATCTAATTTAATGTGTTTGTCTGAATTTCCCATTTTTTTGAGGTTCAAATTGGCTGAGAATTTGGGAACAGAAATTGGAGAGTTTGCTTTGTTAGAGATCTGGTTTTGGACCATTGCTGAAAAAAAAAAACAGATGAGAGGCTGATGAAATTTTCAGTCATGGGTTTAATAATTTAGGGTAAAATACACACTAGGCCACTCAATTATATTTTTGTTACAAAAAGTCACTTTTTAAGTTATAATTTAGTCATTTAGTTAAAATTTTATTACAAATAAATCATCCGCCATTGAAATTGAAAGGAATATTTGAGGTGGCTCGGTATAATAATCGTTTATAGTTAACTATTCTATTATTTTTTGTATTAGTTATGAGTTGTGAATGTAGTTTACATACTTTAATTTTTGAAATTATGATCCTAATTCAAGCGATAATCATGAAATTTTATAAGTCAAATACGAATCTATATATTTTACGTAAGATGTAGGTCTATTTTTTTATTCTAATTTGATCATTTTAAGTTAATGTATTGTAGTCGTTTTGTTGTTTATGTATCGTTTGAAATTGAAAAATACTAAAATTTAAAAGTACACAAACTAAAATCGATCGTATTAAAGTATAATATTTGGATAAGTATTTGATACACTTGCGATGGAAACTTTTAGTTTTTACAATTGCTTTAACTTTAGGGTTTATGAATTCAATTTAAGGTGTATGGATTAGGGGTTTAGGTTTAGTAGTTAAGAGTGTATGGATTAGGAATATAATTTAGTGTTTAAGTTTAGAACTTTGGGTTTATAGGTTAAAACCTAAATAATCAACACATTACCTTACAACCTAAACCCCTAACCTCTAGACCCTAAATCCTAACCCTAACAACTAAATTCTAACCATTACCCCTAGATACTAAACCTCTACACCTAAACCCTACACTCTAAACTAAGTCCCTAAACCATAAAACTAAAGCGCTTGTAGAAAGTATAAGTTTTTACTGCCAGTGTATTAGATATAAATCTATAATGTTTAAAGAGAAAATATTTAATATAGTGGCAGTGAATTTTTTTCCACGAGCACGTCTACTTACACTTTAAACATAAATCTTAAACTTTAAACTTTAAATTTAAAAAATTAAATATAAACTTATAAATTCTAAATTAAATTTTTAACTCTTAAAATAATCAAATTACGAAAAAGTTTATACTAATAATACATGGAAAATACTTTGATGCACAAGCTTGTGTAAACTTTAGTTTACACAAGCCCTTTAATTTTAGGGTTTAGAGTTTAGGGTTTTAGGTTAGGGTTTAGGGGTTTAGCATGTAGGGTATATAATTTAAGGTTTATGGGTAGAATTTAAAATTTAGAGTTTAGAATTTAGGGCTTAGGTTTTAAGTTGCTAGGGTTTGTGATTTAGATTTTAAATTTTATAAAAGGAATGTGTAAAATAAATTTACACAGCTTGTGCATCAAAATAAAACCCATAATACATTAAATGTTTTTTTTCATATTTAAATCCACAACTTTGTAAATAATTGATGAATTAAGACAATTTGATTGTTTTGTCTCTCATCAATCTTTTGGACAAAAGTGATGGGGTCACCTTTCACGAGAATTAAAAACGTGGATGAAAAAGACAACGAACGTGGTACACAAAACGTAAATTGAAGTTATAATAATCACCCTTAGACAATTGATTAAAATATTTTTATAGTTTAATTGTTTTGGATTAAAATATTATTTAAATTATGAAATTGTAAATGAAGTAAATTAGTTAACGAGAATTGTCTCCGCCATAAATTTTATAATTTTTAATTCAAATTAATCAATCAAATAAATTGAGTTAGATTGAACATCAATAATTATATATATATATATAAACTCGACATTACTGCATTATTTAACCTTGCTTGTAAAATGTTGTTGGGTACTAAATAATTTTTCAATATTTGTATATGTAAACACATGCTCAAAATGTGAACCTTCTATTTGATACGTGGACAATATTTGAGGTTAAAGGATAACCCTAAGATTATATTTTTGTTTTTTTTATCCTAACAAAAATGAAAATGTACTAAAAGGACCATTTTTTTGTAGTTTTAGAGATGAAATTATCTATCATTGTAGAAGACAAATCAACTAATTCCTTTCAATTATTGTTCCTTTGCATCCAAAAATATTCTATTTTACCTTATGATAATTGAACCTTGGATTGTATATGAATTATGTTTGAATAATTGGATATTTTTTAATGTTTTTATATATTACACAATTTATAAATAAATTTGTTCGTGAATAAAAATAAATTGAATATGTTGCGCTCGTTTTCGGTTTGTTTAATAAACAAACTTTAAAATCTTGTTCATATTTACTTGTTTAGCTTGATAAACGAACTTAGTGTGCATATATTCAAATCTATTCAGCGAAGTGGCTTGCAAGACTATTGATTTCACTCGTCACTCCTTCATCACTGATCAAGCGTCTAGGAGATTCACTTTGTCTCTTGGGTGTTGACAACTTTCCTGGCCTTTTGTCATTCAATGGAGTCTATGTTTATCCATGTGAGCAACGGTGAGAGCATCTTCTACTGGCGTGATTGAGTTTTCCCTCTTTCGAGAAGAGGAGAGTCCTTTAATCTTTTTCTCTTTTTTAACTTTTTAATTTATTTATTGTTCGTTGTGAATATTTTTATGTTTGAATCTCTTTCTAAATAATAAAAATTATCTAGTATTATATTAAAAAAAGTTTAATTGTTTTGGATTCGAATTCTTAAAAATTGTAGTAGTATTAAATACTTGATGAAAGAACTAACAATCAATTGCCTAGCAGAATGAGGCGTTCTATCCTTTGAGTTATATATTTAAATCATAACGTTATGAACGAAATAAATTAGATTAGAAGGCGTTCTAAATTAAATTAAATCATTTTCATTTTTCAATGTATGTATATGTAAACACATGCTCAAAATGTGAACCTTTTATTTGATATGTGAGCAAGATTTGAGGTTAAAGGATAACCCTAAGATTATAATTTTGTTTTTGTTTTCATCCTAACAAAAATGAAAATGGACTAAAAGGACCACATTTTGTAGTTTTAGAGATGAAATTATCTATCATTGTATAAGACAAATCACCTAATTCCTTTCAATTATTGTTCCTTTGCATCCAAACATCTTCTATTCTACTTATGATAATTGAACCTAGGATTGTATATGAATTCTGTTTGAATAATTGGATATTTTTTTATGTTTTTTATATATTACACAATTTATAAATAAATTTGTTTGTGAATAAAAATAAATTAAATATGTTGTGTTCGTTTTTTGATTCTTTAATAAACAAACTTTAAAACCGTGTTCATATTTGCTTGTTTAGCTTGATAAACGAACATAGTGTGCATATATTTTAACAGTGAAAAATTTTTACAGTATAAAGCAAAAACAAATAATTTTACAGTGAAAAAATTATCAACACACGTTACATAAAATTATTGATAGGACATATAAAGAGACACATAAAAAGAAACGGACGAATTTTGTTCATATTTTAACAGTTGAACTCGAATATCCAATCCATTAAATCAATTAAACTACTTATAGTAAAGTTGAAAAATCTGAGATTATTTAATCTCGAATATTCATATTGGTGGTCAGGATTAAAAAAGGACGTGATAAAATTTGTTGGGAAAAGTTTTAATGTGAAACCGATATTTTAATTTTGATATAACTAAAGAACTTAATGACTAAATTGAAAATGTCAAAACGAATTTTTAAGTCCTCAAATATCCCCATATGATTTAAAGATTCTGCCTAAGTTAAAAATTAAGATTTTTAAATATTTTCTAAGTGTTCTTAAAGTCGAAACAGTGTTTTTCGAGTCATTGTTTCGAAACGGTCTAAGGCGTTTCGAAACAGTTTTGAAACTGTCAACCCTTATTCCGAAACGGCTTTAGAACATAGAGAACCTGTATCGAAACGACTTCAAGTGTTTCGAAACGGTTCTTCATTTTGATTTGAAAAATATGACCGTTGCAAAGTTTTTAACTGATTTTTCAGAAACCGTTAAGGCGTTTCGAAACGAGTTCAAGCTGTTTCGAAACGACCCTTGACAGTGGCAAAAGTGTTTCGAAACGGGTTAATACCGTTTCAATACGGGCTTTTAAATGCGCCCCAACGGCTCTTTTTATTTTGGTCCGTTTCGAAACAGGCTCTCGCGTTCCGAAACGGGTGGTTGCAGACTGCATTTATGGAGGTGAGATAACACCACCAACGGCTCTATTCAAGTTCCCAACCACCCAAACGGCTAGAATTAATAAAGGATATATAAATTGAAGTCCTTTGAAGGTCAGCAACAACTATTCAACCTACAAGCATCATCAAAGCAAAAATCCAAACCCTTGTGCTCTTCAAAGTCAAATTCTTGTACCCAACTCTAGTGTTTTCAATTGTTATTTTGTATTGTGAGTTTGGGGTGATTGAAATTGTAATTAGGTAGACATTTATCCTTTGTGAGGAATTATTTGAGTTTACCAAAACTTCTCTTTGTAAATTGAGTGGATTAAGTTTTGAGTAGAAAGCTTAATCAAATTTGTAAGGTTACCACCTCATCCAAGAAAAAGGGGAAGAATTCAAGTAGTGAATTGGTTGAAAATCCTTAGTGGGAACTAAGGTAGTGGATGTAGAGTTCATTTGGAGAACTTGAACCACTCTAACTACTTGTGTCAATTTTTATTTTTCACTCATTCTTCCCACCAAAATTTTTATTGCCAATTCACCCCCTCTTTGCCATTTGCAATTGTGTGATCAACTCAACAATTGGTATCAGAGTTACACTCATTGGAAGGATTACAACCCTCTTGAGTCGATTCTAGGAGAGTTTGATCAACAACTAGTCAAGCAATGGCATCCACCTCCAACTATGAGTCCCAATCTACCACCAAGCTACCATTCTTCAATGGGGATAACTACCCATATTGAAAGAATAGGATGAGACTCTTCATCAAATCTACCGACTACATAGTGTGGGATGTGGTTGAAGAAGGTCTATACATTCCTATGAAGAGATATGGAGAAAGACTTATCCTAAAGGTAAAAGTCGAGATGACAATTGGTGAAAGAAGAAGGATGCAAGTGAATGACAAAGCTCTCCATGTGATATTTTGTGCACTTGGTCCGGATATCTACTCCAAGGTGTCTTCAATCGAAAATGCCAAGGAGGTTTGGGATACCCTCGAGACAACATATGAGGGAACTAGTGATGTCAAGGAGACAAAGATTGGGCTACTCAATCTAAGCTATGAAAATTTCAAGATGGATCCCGATGAAATTGTCTCCAAGATGTTTGATCGATTCTCGGTCATTGTCAACGGATTGAAGGGGTTCAGCGAGATCATCCCCAAAGACAAACTAGTGAGGAAATTTTCATATGAATCAATTGTAAATCCTTAGTGAATTTTTATTTTTCACTCATTCTTCCCACCAAAATTTTTATTGCCAATTCACCCCGTCTTGGTCATTTGCAATTGTGTGATCAACTCAACATTTAACGTGTCAAAAGTGAAAGAAGAATATAAACATTTTTCGAGATTATTTCAATCCATATAAATTCTAAAATAAAATAAAAAGTGACAATTTTTTTCTGTAATTTTGAGTTAATGTGTCTCAAGACCAAGGCTGGTAATCTTGAGAGCCCAAACTGACTGGCTCAATCCAAAACCGAACCAATTGCCATGAAATTTTTTAGGGTAATCTTCACCAGTGGTCCCTTTCGTTTAGGGTGTGTTTTATTTTGGTCACCAAAATTCAAAAACGAGTATTCTGGTCCCTAACGTTACAAAATGTTTATATTTTGATCACCCAACCGTTAGTCTCCGTTACTTGGCTAACGGGTAGCTGACATGGCTCGTTAAAAAATTAAAAAAACCACATGTTTAATCCACGTGTAATATGTTAATTAATTATTATTTTGAAAAGGGTAAAAAGAAGCCATGTCAGCTACCCTTTTTCTGCTTCATGTTTCAATGATGAAGCCCCACCGTGAATTCCTGGTTCCGCCGCGGATAATAAAATGACAAGTATTTCCAATCTACCCTGTAAATTCCTTACTAGGCCATCACATTCTCGGTAAAGTCCTGGTTCAATTTCACAGATCTGAAAAACAAGCATGGAGCTACTGTGATTGTAAAATTCCCAAATGGATACAAGATTCTATATACTCACCAAAGGTTAAGCTTATGTTCAAAATAAACAAAATAAAGCACCGACATCATTTGATTATCTTTGAAACCCTCAGCGCTTCCATTGCCGTCGCGGATAGCGCATCCTCACGGGAAACAAACTGGACGAAGGCGACCCCCTTTGAAGTTCGTGTGGCTCGATCTTTGAGGACTGTAACGCAGGCGATTTTGCCGAAGGTGGAGAAGAGAGTGTGGAGGTCGGAGTTTGTGAGGGAGTATTCGAGGTTGGAGACGTAAAGGGTTGATTTCGATGGGGCTAGACCGCCGGATCCGCCGCCACCACCGCTGGAAGATTTGGTGGCGGTTTGGTTCGAAGTGGTGGGTCTCGAGGAGGAGGATGGGGAGGCGACGGAGGTGAAATAAAACACACCCTCGATTAGGAGAAAACTCAGGGAGCTGAAGTAAATCAGGGTCCAGAGATGCCACATCACCTACAATCTCCATTTCCATGATTCTTGATTCCCCAAGACAATGAATTTACGGGCAATCAAAGCTGAAAATTAGAAACCCTAGACCATCAAGTTCAATATAAAAGAGAAGGAAGGGATTAGGGGGTTAACCCTTCAGTGATAGATAAACCCCTTTTCAAAATAATAATTAATTAATATTTTACACGTGGACTAAACACGTGGGTTTTTTTATTTTTTTAACGAGCCATGTCAGCCACCCGTTAGCCAAGTAACGGAGACTAACGGTTGGGTGACTAAAATATAAACGTTTTGTAACGTTAGGGACCAGAATACACGTTTTTGAATTTTGGTGACCAAAATAAAACACACCCTAAACAAAAGGGACCACTGGTGAAGATTACCCAATTTTTAAAAAAAAGACATTTATCATGTTAGGCCTAATACAAAACTAGACCAACCCAATTCTTGGACCAACAAGTTCAAGGTACTTACAAAAAAAACAGTCATCCAAAAATAGTTATTCAGGCACGTATAATATACGAAAAGACGTAAAATTGAGAATGTTTAATTATTTAATATCTTCTTATTTATAGGCGGAAAGAATTTAGGGAGTGTAGACATTATAGACATTTTAAAAAAAATCTTTTCAATTAATGAAAAGGTATAAAAGTTAAATTCCCCTTAAATTATAATTGTACCCTTTAAGTCTAAATTAATGATTTGGTCCCAGTAAAAAAAATAATGTTCATCTTAAAAGACTCAAATTCAACTTGCTTGTAATGTATGTGCCTTATCAAAAGGTTAAAAAAATATGACTAAATACTACTTTGTAATTACTTTAAGATTATTTAAAAAAATTAAAATATTAAAATATCAACCTAAATAATTATATTAAGAAATTAAGTGGGGTAATATTCTTGGTATATTTCCTTATACTTCTTATGCTTTTGTCTATTAGTTATTTAACTTTTATATATTATAAGAAATTAAGCTTGCATAGGGCAAGTTTACATCGTTTAAATTGGCATATATGACGTTACAAACAAAAAATTCGGCTTTGAGAAGAAATTAAATATATAAATAAATATATACAATCATACAACGTGACCTTTTACATTTTTTTTTTACTTTTTATGAATATATAAATAAATAGAAATTAACTATTAGCGCCACGGATCACCCTCGATGGACGCCATATTATATGTACCACCAAATCATCCCGAAGTCGGCGACAATGGCCAACAACATCCCAAACAAACTCACGTCCCCCATTGAACACGAAAGTGCATCTGCGCTTCCAAGCACCCAACATATGACAACAAAGAGAATATTCCATATTTAAATAGCATTCTTTGTAGAAAAAAATTGATACACAGTTTGTATAATCTAAAGTTTAGTTTAGAGTTTACATGAGCTTGCAAATTTAGGTGTTAAATGGTTTAGTTTAAAGTTTAGAGATTTTGTTTGTAGGGTTTACATGAGTTTACATAGTTTGGTTAGAGTTCAGGGTTTAAAATTTAGAGCTTGTAGTTTTAGGCTTAGACTTTAAAAAAAGGTTGTGTATGAAAATATAACTATTGTTTGCAGGGATGTGAAGAAGATACATATAGCTAGTGATGTTGTAAGGAATTAAGATTACGGAAGAAAGTATAATTAACCATAAAAAATGAGGGGGCAAATTTCAAATGAATTGAAAATTGTGAGTCCAAATACAGAAAAATATTAGGGGTGAGCGCTCGATTGAGTCGAGCCGAGTCAAAAAATTTTAAGTTATTCAAATTTCTATTTTACAACTCAAATTTTATTTGAATTTTTTTCGAGTCGAGTTTATAAAATTTTGAGTCAAGTCAAGATGAGTCAAATTTTTTCACCTTGAATCGAAAATTTTAATTTTTCAAGTCGAGTCAAGTTTTATTAACCCCTAAAAAATATCATTATACTTTTTAGTATAAAAAAATTGAGAGACACAACCCGAACCCTTTTGTAAACTAATACATGCGAGCAGCGTACAACACTCATAAAAACGATTTATTAAATTATTTTATAACTTATAATGATTATTTTGTAACAATTTGATAAGATTAGTAATTTTTTATAATTTACAAAATTTTAATAGAAAAAATCATTTTATTCTTTATATATTTTACCCGTAAATATATTTTTAAAATATGTATATATTGAAAAAGTAATTCTTATAGATTAGTGTAGCTTTTACCCCCACCCCTAAAAAAAATTGAATAGACTTATTGAATATAAAAACACTATTCCATAAAAAGTAAATTGGGTCAACAAAGAAAAAGAGATTTTGTTTAAAAAAAAAACTCTATTCTATTATAAAATAAAGTGATGCGAACTCAGTTGAAGAGAGAATAAAAAAATACATAAATTTAATTTAATAAATATAAATTAAAATTGTTTGTCTTTTGACTTTATTACTTATAATGTTTTCCCTTGTAAACTTGCTAATATTATTTTATTAACATATTTGGGTCATAAATAAATACTAGTACAAAAAAAGATTGGCCTGGGAAATAAAAATGGAAAATAAAGAGGTCAGACAATAAAACTAAGGGTAAAATACACAAATAATCACTAAATTAAACATAAATGATCTTTTTTGGCCACTAAAATTTTAAAAATTAAAAAATATCATTAAACTTATCAAATTCTCACAATATGATCACTATACATTATAAATTTGTGATATATTCCGATAAGTTTAGGAACCATTTGTATTAGTTTGATAAAGTTCAGTGACTATTTGTAACAATTCGATAAACCCTAAAATAAATCCCTAAACCTTAATCATAAATTGAATCCATAAATTTTAAACCCTAAACTAACTCCATAAACCCTAAATCCAATACACTCACGAAAGTTTTTGTTCATAGATAAGTAATAAAAAAACTTGGCATGAGAAATAAAAAAAAACAGAAAAAATAAATAGTTCAGACAATAAAATTATGGGTAAAGTACATAAATGGTCATAAAACTAAGTAAACATGAATTTTCGGTCATTAAAGTTTTGAAATTTAAAAAATCATCATTAAACTTATCAAATTCTCACAAAATGATCACTACGAATTATAAATTGGTGATAAATTAGGAAGTTTAAGAACCATTTTGTATTAGTTTGTTAAAGTTTAGTGACCATTTTGTAAAAATTTGATAAATTTAATAAGGGAAAACTACACCAGTAACCACCGAAGATATTGGGATACCTATTTGAACCACCGAACTAAAAAAATGTTAATCACACCACCGAACTTATAAAATCAACCTATTTTGACCACCAATTTAGAGGAGAAAAACAATATTTCACTCACATGCGTGCTGGGGGACTCAAACTTGGGTCTCCAAGGTGTAAATGCAGCAGCACTGCCACTGCACCAAGCACATCTTTGTGTTATAATTCTCCACATATAATATATATATCTCTTATTAGTTTCTACATTTATAAGCCAAAAGCTCAAACCCTAAACACTAATTTCACGTATATAAATCCTAAACCCTAAACTCTAACCCTAAATATTTCAAATTAAACCTCAAACCCTAAAATTTTTAAATTAATTCCACGCTAAATATCCTAAACCCTAAACCCCAAACCCTAAAAATTTCAAATTAATTCCACGCTAAATATTTCAAATTAAGCCTTAAACCCTAAACTCTAAACATTTCAAATTATTTTTACGCTAAATATTTCAAATTAAACCCCAAACCCTTAACCTTAAACCCTAAAAATTTCAAATTAATTACACGCTAACTATTTTAATTTAAACCCTAAATATTTCAAATTAATTTCACGCTAAATATTTCAAATTAAACCCTAAATATTTATCGTGTAATTAATTTGAAATTTAGGGTTTAAGGTTAGGGTTTGGGGTTTAATTTGAAATATTTAGGGTTTAGGGTTTAAGGCTTAATTTGAAATATTTAGCGTGGAATTAATTTGAAATTTTTAGGGTTTGGGGTTTAGGGTTTAGGATATTTAGCGAGAAATTAATTTAAAAATTTTAGGGTTTGAGGTTTAATTTGAAATATTTAGGGTTAGAGTTTAGGGTTTAGTATTTATATATGTGAAATTAGTGTTTAGGGTTTGAGCTTTTGGCTTATAAATGTAGAAACTAATAAGAGATATATATTATATGTGGAGATTTATAGCACAAAGATGTGCTTGGTGCAGTGGTAGAGCTGCTGCATTTACACTTGGGAGACCTAGGTTTGAGTCCCCCAGCACGCATGTGAGTAAAAACAAATTAATAAAATTAAATATAAATAATTAAAATCTTCCAATAAGGTCTTGACACGTGTCACCACTTAATTAAATAATTTATTATTTTATTAATTAAAAATTAAAACTAAATTGAAAGAATGTGTAAATAACAGGGACTAAATGTGTAATTTTTAAATATACCTATCAACTGCCACGTGGCAGTTCCGTCACTCCACCGTTAATTTTTTAACGGCGGTAGTCAAAATAGGTTGATTTAATAAGTTTGGTGGTGTGATTGACGTTTTTTTAGTTCGGTGGTTCAAATAGGTATCCCAATATCTTCGGTGGTCACTGGTGTAGTTTTCCCATTTAATAATTATCTTATAATTTTTGAAACTTGAGTGTCCAAAAGATCACTTTTGCTTAGCTTAGTGACCCATTTGTGTAGTTTACCCCAGAATTAAAAGAAACATATAGAAGCTTGGTGTGGTGTCTTGATTGGACAATGGTTTCTTAGAGTCTAAAAACCTTAACAACAAAGACTTTGTCAACAGCAACAGCTTCAATTCAGATGTCATCCAAAAATCCAACCGCCTCGTATTTTTGACGTGAACTTCAAGTTCAAACCTTCATTTAAACTACACAGAAACTTCATTTTCTTTCCCTTTTGTTTCACATTCATGTTTCTGGTCTGAATTTCTCTTTCCTTTGCTTTGTTTCCCTCGAATCTTTCCCCCCCACCATACACTTTCTCTTCTCTTACCTTTATTCTTCCCTTTAATCTTTCCCCAAGGTTCTTTCAGACAGAATATTTCAGGTTCTTAACTATGTATGTATGTATGTATGTATGTATGTATCAGTCTGTGCTTTTATTGATTCTTTTTTTTGTTTACATGCATAGGATGTTTGCTTGCTTAGTTTCAGCTTTCTGTTTCTTTGTTCATCTTTGTTGTTGTTGATGTATGTATGTATGTATGTTTGTATGTATGCATGTATGTATGCATGCATGTATATATGTATCTGGTTTGAAGTTTGATCTTTTTTTTCTCAGAAGGGGTTTTTCTACTTTTGTTTGTATGTTATTCTTTTGTGATGGCTGATGTATTGACCATTTCTTCTAATTTGCTGCCCTTTTTTGACATTTTTCCTTGTCTTGAATGATATTTTTGACTGGATTTCTGGCTTGAATTTGTGTTTTTTATATATATTCTAATTTCTTATGTGATTAAGCAAAGAAAAAAACAGAGTTTTGGTTAAATTTCATTAATTTCTGGTGTGTTTTTTCTCAATCAGTGATTTTATTACATGACAAGGTAGTCTCAGACAGAGATGAAGAAATGGTTGGGAAGTGTCTTGATGGGGTCCTTCATTGTGATGTTGATATTAAGATATAATGTGATGATCAAGACCCCTTTTGTGAAGAACTCCATTCGCCGCAGTATCATCGTAAACGCGACCGATACTCGTCTTAAATGGGTTCAACAACCTGCCCTTTCTCCGCCAGTTCAAAGTCCGGAGGCCGCTACTCGAGTCATTGTCATGGACAAGTTGGTTTCGGGGCTGTTTGTTGATAGGAATTTGTCTACTGAAGTTCAGAGTTCTTTGTTGACATGGAATGAGATGAAGCATATAGTTAACTATAGCAAAGGGTTACCAAATTCGGTAGAGGCGGTTCGAGAAGCTCGGGTTGCCTGGGAAAGTCTTATGGATGTTGTTGCTAAGACACGGCGAATCGAGTCCAATGAAAGTTCAGTTGATCATAAGGGGAAACAATGCCCCTACTTCTTAAGTAAAATGGATGATGCAGATTTTGGGGACAAAGGTTATAAGCTACGAATCCCGTGTGGCCTAATTCAAGGGTCTGCAATCACTATCATCGGCATTCCGGATGGTCTTTCGGGAAGCTTCAGGATCGATTTAACAGGGGAATCAGTTCCGGACGAGCCGGACCCTCCTATTGTTTTGCATTACAATGTTCGTCTTCAAGGTGATAAGGTTACCGAGGATCCGGTAATTGTTCAGAACACATGGACTGCAGCTCATGATTGGGGCGAAGAAGAGCGGTGCCCCTCTTCAACAGTAGGAAACGATAAGAAAGGTACTTCGCCGGCTCTGTGACAAAGTTATGATTCTTAGCTACATGTGTTTACCGTACTCATTTTGCTTGATATGCAGTGGATGATTTGAAACAATGCGGTGAAAAGGTCGGGAAAATCGAAAACTGGAGGCCTGCAACCAATGAATCCTCAGGCATTTCTCTATGGTCATCAAGGGTTGAAAACAGAACTCGAAGCAGGCCTTACTTTCCATTCAAGTTAGGGTATTTATCCGTCATGACACTTCGGGTGGGAGAAGAAGGATTTCATATGACCGTCGATGGAAAGCATATAACATCGTTTGCGTACCGTCAAGTACTTTCGTAACACTTAATTCTCTATATTCTTTACACCATTAAGATGTTATTTTCTAACCCCTTTTTTTAATCTTATAGGGTTTAGAACCATGGCTTGTGAATGAAGTAAGGATATTTGGAGATACGAAGTTAACATCAGTATTAGCCAGTGGGTTACCGACATCCGAGGAATTGGAGCATATCAATGATTTGGATGCTTTGAGAGTGGTTCCTCTCAAACCACACCATCCGTTAGACCTTTTTATCGGTGTCTTTTCGACGGCAAACAACTTCAAGCGTCGGATGGCAGTTCGAAGGACTTGGATGCAGTATCCTGCAGTGAAAACTGCAACAGTTGCTGTCCGCTTTTTCGTCGGTCTAGTATGTTCCATTAATTTGATTATCGATCTATGAATAACGTCTTTGATTACACAAGATGTATACTTAAACACTTTTTCCATATAAAACCGCAGCACAAGAACCAGATAGTGAACGAGGAACTTTGGAGCGAAATGAAAACGTACGGAGACATTCAATTGATGCCATTTGTAGATTACTATGATCTTATAACATGGAAGACTGTAGCAATCTGCATTTTTGGGGTAAGTTTTTGTGTCTTAAAAAGTTAAAACAATAAAAAGTAAAAACCTGTTTTACTCATGGGCTTTCCTTTAATAGACCGAGGTTGTTTCGGCCAACTATGTGATGAAAACCGACGATGACGCTTTTGTTCGAATCGACGAAGTGTTGGCTACTATAAGAAAAGAAAATGTGAGGAAAGGGCTGCTTTATGGTCTCATAAACTATGATGCTCAGCCTCATAGGAATGCTGATAGTAAATGGTATATCAGTCCTGAGGTATTTTTTTATCTGCAGAGTCGTATTCGTCTTTTGTTATTCGGATTCAGGTGTGAGTCTAAACTGGTCTTGTGTTTTTTCTTATATGAAGGAATATCCTGAAAGGACATACCCTCCTTGGGCACATGGCCCTGGTTACGCGGTCTCGAACGACATAGCTAAAGCTGTCTATACAAAGCACAAAGAAGGCCCTTTACGAGTAAGTTTCATCCCGAAACCGATATATGTGCATGTGTGTATGTATGTATTCATAAATGGTTTTACATGCAAACAGATGATTAAACTGGAGGATGTAGCAATGGGGATATGGATATCAGAGATGAAAAAGGGAGGATTGAAAGTGAATTACATGAACGAAAAGCGGGTTTACAACGAAGGCTGCAATGATGGTTTTGTTGTAGCTCATTATCAAAGCCCCAGAGAGATGCTTTGCTTATGGCAGAAGTTGAAGGATGAGGGTGTTGCTAAATGCTGCAACTGATAAAACCGGATTAGGATGCGAGTTTCGGGTACGGATATATTCGATTTTTTTGAAAGGTTTTCATGTATCTAAAGTGTTAGTATATTCTTATACCAATATGGTAACATAATTTTGTTTTAGGACATTCATAAATTGCCAATTATGTCTACAAGAGATGTGTAAGTACCAAATATAGCCACAATAACACCCATTACAATGATGAAGCTTAAAGCAACCGTTTCACCATTGAATCTCTGATAACTCCCTGAAATCTTCAAGTAACATGCGCACGGGAGTATGACCGAGGCAGAGATGCTTAAAAACGCGCCAACCAGGGACATGAGGGAACCGAAAAACGGGACCACCAGAGCCACCAACACGGTGCTGATCACCACGGTTGTCCCGATCAAGTGGTGGAGGAACCGCTTGTTGGAGTGATACGGAAACCGGGCTTTAGTAGCATTGATGATCGGTGTAACCATCAATGCATACTTAGATATGGGGTTCACCAATGTGGTGTAAATTGCAATTCTTGAGCTCAGCTTGTTAGTAGGAAGGTTCAATGTTATCTGTGACTGAACATCTGATCCGAACATTAAGTACCCGAAAATCGCCATCGATGCGTAACATAAGGTGCCCAAGACAAAGCATACAACCATAACCTGTAAAAAAAGTACTCGTGTAAGATACATATCCACTCCGAGTCCGAGTAACATAGATCGCAACACAATCGAATACAGAAAGTGAGTACTTACATTGGAGAAGTGATGCCTTTTCTGCATTGAAGTGTAAAGGGTAGGGAAAACTGGATGTGCACAATAACAGAAGGCAAACAAACTGACAGCAGTTGGGATTCCATCCCAATTCACCAACTCTCCCTTTTGTCGAAACCCGATTCCATCGACTGCACCGATCCATAATACCGAAGCAATGATGATCAAAGAAGCTAAGACCCCAGATGCAGAGATGTAAGAAAGAAGGCTCAAGTTATTAAACCAGACGGTAGGCAGGATTATGAGAGCAACAATCATGATGAATCCTTGTTTCCCACCAATGGTTAGCCCCGCGAATTCGAAGTGCTCGACATCGGGTAGCAGAGTCTGCAGGTTATCTCCTTCGAGAATGAGAAATCCCGTGGCGACCAAGTAGAGCTCGACGTGCATTAAAACCGATACTACCAGTCTCCCTTTCTTCCCAAATGCTCGATAGCCGATGTCGGGATAAGTTTTGATTCCGGAATCGGAATCCATGCATCTTTGAATCAATAAAGCCGAGTAGAATGTTGCAGTGGCAATGGCGAAAAGAAGAACCAAGCTCATCCATCCTCCTGATGCAACTGCATATGGGGTTGATAAAATCCCAACTCCTGCAAACAGATAATTAGAAACAAGAATTGTATGTATATGTATATGTATATGTATATGTATATGTATATGTATATGTATATGTATATGTATATGTATATGTACATGCATATGTGTATATATATATATATACCTGATAAAGCATTGAGTCCATTGAAACAAGTCTTGGAAAAAGAGGTGGCCGTGCCTGGTCTGAAATTAACATCATCACCATGATTTGCAGGTGCTTCTAAATCATTTAATTTGGTTTGGTTTTGGTCAAGAAGCAAAGGGACGTTAAGATCAAGTGAAGGTCCGCCATTTTTATGCTCATTTCCCATTGATTTGCAGATGTTGGAAAGATGTAGGAAAATCCCAGAAACTGTAAGAATTGGATGAGGCAACTTTAGTGGCCAAAACACAATTTATAAGCAACAATTTTCCTCACAGCTGCAGACATTGTTTTACCATCAAAATCAAACGCGCCTTTGATTTCCCACGTTTTACAGACACCACAAACATAAAGTTCATCGTACAAGTTGTGTCAGATTTGTCCATTTTCAAGCCCCACAAACATAAAGTTCATTGTACAAGTAGTGTCAGATTTGTCCATTTTCAAGCCCCACAAACATATGTCACAGAGTATAACTCAGGCGGTAAACCCTTTTTTTTTGTTTTATTATTGAGGGTGGGGTACGAGGTGTTAATGCCACTTAATTATTGTAATAGTGAAATATTTCACACTTTTTCTTGTCTTAAACCTTCGCATGTATTTAGAATACTTAAATTTCGAATGATTATTAAGATAGTAAAATTTAAAGAGAAAATATTTCATGCATCGGTGTTTGTGTTAGGTCACGGTATATTTCATGATGTAAGAAAAAAATAATTGTCTATCATTTTCAGAGATTCATGTACGAGGAACGAATTGAAGTAAATAAAAATAAAAATTACCTATTTAAAATCTAGAATCTTGGATTTGGAGAAGACACAAATCCACTCAGGATTGCATACCGCAACAATAACACTATAACCTTTACTCAGTTCACTTAATCAAGAAGAACAAATAACTCTCTAATTTATTTAGAAGATTTGCACAAAAAACATTAATTACTGCTAAATCTCTCGTACCTTTATGTAGTATTTGTAATCTCAATTTAACTCGTATTAGGATTACAATATATATATATATATATATATATATATATATATATAATTCCATTTAGACTCATATTAGGATTATAATATATATTAATTTATGTAATCTCAATTCAATTTATTTTAAAATTTCAATAGATATATTAATTTAAATCATATTATATATATATATATATATTATAAGTAATTAGAGTAATTATTATCTTTTAATGTTTATCATATATATAAATATTAATTTAATTATATTCGTGTACAATAAATATGTACATATAATTCGTTTAATATATGTTCATTTTAATCAAAAGACGTGACATTGTAATTTTCTGTAACATTAGTAGTAAATATTAAAACAATTTTAATATTACAAACAATGAGTGACATCTAGCAATATATTATTGTCACCTCATTTATAGTCAAGAAGTCATGATTCGATATAACCTCTTTGTACTCTTGTTCATCTATTATATCCTTTTGACCTTTGTATCTAGATTGAACACAAGTCATAGAACAATTATATTTGTATAGTTCATCTAATATTTTTTGATATCTTGAGTAAACTATTATAAACGCATAATTTAAGATGTCTCCTATCAACTTATTTAAGCATGATCATGCGTTTGGCCTTAGAGATTACTCTTATTTTGTAGGAGAGACAAATCTTACACTAATCAACCATATCCTACTACATAAATAGCATGTTCAGTATTAGTCTTTATAGTGAAATTTGTTACAACAAATGTTTAACTGTATCAAAATATACAACTCACAATGTTGAAATAATGATGATATCTAATTTGAAGATCATACATGTAGTTACCATTATGAACAATATTATTACTGTCACATAATAATTTTAGAAACATGCTCATTAGGGGTGATAATGAGCCTGACTGGCTCGCAAGCTACTCGGGCTCGACTCGGTCAAAACTCGACTCGAGACCTTAACAAGCCGAGTTGAGCCAACTCAAGTTCGACTTGAAAAGCTCGTGAACATGCTCGAAGTAATATATATATATATATATATATATATATATATATATATATATATATATATATATATATATATATATATACCACATATACAATCATATGTTTCAGTGTTGTTAACTTGTTATCATGGTCAAATAGTTTAAATCTCATTTTCCTTGTGGACTTGTATAATTTAAAAAATGCACTAGAGTTACTTGTGTACTTCAAAAATAAATATTATTTTTTTCCAAATAGGTTTTACATGTTATTTTTTAAAACTTCAATAAAAATATTTAAAAGTAATTTGAGGAAAGCAACAAGCCGAGCTCGAGTCGAGTTTAAATTGTCCAATTCGAGCTCAAATCTAAAATTTCGAACTTGACGGTAAACTCGGCTATCATCTCCTAATATTTATAACGGATTAGTTCAGTTTATCGTTCTTTAACATATAAGTATATATTAATTTTGACATTTCCATATCAATAGCAACAATTTGCTTTCCCACGTTTAATGGACCACAAACATAAATTAATTGTACAAGGAGTGACTTTTCCTTTTTCAAGCCCTACAAACATACAACACAATATAATTAAGGTGGGGAACCATTTGTTTTTTTGTTTGTTTGTTATATATATATATATATTTGATAAAATGCATTTTATTATCAAAAGAGGCGAGCTGCTTTAAAAAGAATAACGGGGTGTTAGTACGTAGGGTAAATTAACTCAATGACCACCATACTATGGTAAATGTATTAAAATGACCACATTAAAAATATCGACTCAGTTAAACCACCAAAATATTTAAATGATATCAATGTGACCACCAGCCGTTAAAGGTTAACGGAAGGGTGACATGGCAGTTAAAAAAATAAGGGTATAATTACACATTTGGTCCTTATTACTTATAACTCTAGCAATTTAGTCCTAATTTTAATTTAATAAAATAAATTCAATTTGTCCAAGGATCAGCTTCAGATCTTCCTGCAAACCTATCAAACAAATAGTAACCCAAAATTGTTATTAATTGTAGTGTTGTATTTGGAAACAATGGTTAAAAATATGTAGCAAGGAATGACAAAAGCAAATCTGCAAAGCGTCATTTTCTTTTTACCTGCTGAAGGTCCCGATGAATCTTGTAACAAATATGAGGAAAATATTTTTATCAGTAGACCGGTCAACAGAAAAGCTTACACAGAAGAGTGGGCAGTCAAGAGTCAGAGTTTCATATTCCCCTCCCTCACTACATACATTTATTCCATACAAGCTGCCGAATGGGAGTTCGAAAAAAAAGCATTATAAGTTTCCAGTCATGCTTTAGAGAGAGAAAGAGAGAATGTTAAAAGAACATCATGAACGAATTCTTTCAATTTATACAGATAAGGTTGCAAGAATGCTATTTCTTTGCCCAAGTGCTTTGAAGGGTTCAACCCCATGGCTGCAACCTATGACATGATAATCCAAAAGAAAAAACACAATACTTCAATTAAAATAGATATGATGAAGCATCCCATAAAAGAAATAGCTTGAAAATAATTAATTTATTTTATTAAATTAAAATTAGGACTAAATTGATAGAGTATATAAGTAATAAGGACCAAATGTGTAATTATACCTTTATTTTTTTAACTGCCACGTCACCTTTCCGTTAACCTTTAACGGCTGGTGGTCACATTAATACTATTTAAATAGTTTGGTGGTTTAATTGAGTCAATTTTTTAGTGTGGTCATTTTAATACATTTCCATATAATAGCAACAGTTTGCTTTCCCACGTTTAATGGACCACAAACATAAATTAATTGTACAACTAGTGACTTTTCCTTTTTCAAGCCCTACAAACATACAACACACTATAATTAAGGTGGGGAACCATTTGTTTTTTTGTTTGTTTTATATATGTATATTTTTTGATAAAATGTATTTTATTATCGAGCAGCGAGCTGCTTTAAAAAGAATAACGGGGTGTTAGTACTTAATACTTATGATAGTAAGATGATCTACACCATTTCATTTGAAACTTGACATGTCATACACAGACTTTTTAAAGTCGTCAAAAAACTTTGACGAATTTAAATCAGTTTTTCTTTGACAGCACTATTTATATCCATGTAAGGGAATGAAAGTCTTTATCCCTTCCCAACAGTTTCATTTTTCAAAAAAAATAAATATATTTTTTAGAATTTATAATAACTTTTTATATATTGTTTAAACAATCATATTTCGTGAAATAAAAATTTAATCATTCATACGATAAAAATCCTGAAAACATTATCTCATAAAAAATCCCTATCATGTTTCCCATGGTCAATTAAATAAGGAAGTTTGACATGTTTTCATAGTATATTTTGGGTTAAACTCCCACTTGTCATCTAATATCAAATCATTCTCTATTTTTCTATATTTTTTATTACGCTTAATAGGTAAATAGGCGCCCAAACTATTTTTCAGGCTAAATAAGTGTTAAAATTTCATTCCGTGACTCATTTAAGGTTCTCTGTTAAAGGACATGTGTTATCTCTTGAAAATTTTAAAATTATATTAAAATAAATAAAACAAAATAAAAATATATGCTAAAATTTTTAAATATTCCCAAAATAGTCCATAATTCTTTAAAACCCCAAATCTGACCACTCCCGCCGGCGTTAGCCGCATTGCCAGCGACGAAATGAGGTGACATCCCCTCACCGAATAATCCATGCGTCGTTTGTCGCCCTTGATGCCGCCGTTCGTTGCGAAACGTTCGAAGAAATCATTCGGCAATTTCGACGATTCGCACGACGTCGATTGATTTTCAGCGACACGGTGGTGGGGGAATTGGTTGTGATTGTCCGGCGACCGATGTGGTGGGCGGCGACGTGGTAATCGGCGGGAGAATCGGTCTAAATGAGGATTTAGATTTTGGGGATTGTTTTGTGAAATATGTAAAACTTAGAGATGACACGTGTCCTTTGAAAGTAAAAATTAACAGAGAACTTTAAATGAGTCACGAAATGAAACTTTAAGCACCTATTTGACCTGAAAAATAGTTTGGGCACATAACTGGAAAAAATGTATAGTTTGGACACCTATTTGACAGTTAACCCTTTCTTTTACATTATGCATCTATCACTATAAGAAATCTAATAAAAAAGTGTTGTTCATCTTCAAAGATTTGAATTTGAGTAGTTTTGTATGTAACACCCCTAAATTAATAAGCTCGTTAAACATAGGAAAAAGGGAAAAAAGTAAAAAAATAAGGTTTGCTTCCATAGAGAGTAGAACTCATGACCTAGGCTTGGTAAGTTTAAGATTAAACCAATTAAGCTAAGGCTTTCTTTTGTTTTCCATCCTATTCCACATGATCTTAAATCAATGCTATTGGATATCCGAAATTAAAATAATAAATAAATAAAAATATCCTACCTAACCCTTATTGATCATTTATTTTCGATCTACCCCCAAAAGACCCAAATCTGCTGACCCTTCATCTCCCCTAAACCCAACTCCAACCACCCTTTTTTTTGCCGTCACCACCGTGTCGTAGTCGTCACCATCGTTATCAAAGTGATCGGTGTTCCTCAGGCCAAGCTGAGAAAAACCCTGCATGTTGATCGATCGTTCGTCATCGTTTGAACCGTCGTCGGGGCTATGTCGTTTTTGATTCCTCTCTTCCATTTTGGGGGTAAGTTTGGTAAGTTTTCAACTGGATTTTGGGTTTTTTCTATACTTGGGTTGAGTAAATGGCGTTTTTAGCAAAGTTCGGTGGTGTTTCCGGCTCATTTAGGCTGTGTGTGAGCTTTAGGCGCCGTCTGGGGCGATTTCCGGCCACCTAGGACGGTGGATTTTGAACTGGCCTAACCTACACCGAGCCGAACCGGTCCAAAATCCAACCAAACTGGCCTGTTTTGATCCAAGCCTAAAACCTGAACCCGACCTGAGTTGACTTGAACCTGACACGAGTTTGACCTGTTGACCGAGTCAACTCACCTAAGTCAACCCAATTGACTGATGATGTCAGCATGACAATAGTGTTGACTTTGGCCGATAACGTCAGCGTTGACTTTGGCTGATGACGTCAACATTGACTTTGGTTGCTGACGCCAGTGTTGACTTTGACCTAAAAATTCAACTTTTACGAAAACCCTTATTTTATGTTGTTCGACGTCTTGAGTCCGTTTTTGAAGTCCATTTCGTAAAATTCTAGCTTGAATACCTCTGAGTCAAACTGTGAACTTGAGAGTGCATGAGTCTAAGTATTAAGTTTAAGAGCAATGTGGATGAGGACTAATTAGGGGTATTATTTACTTGAAGGTATCCATGTATCTTCATATCCGAGATGTCGAGGGACGTCGAATTCAGGTTCGAGAGTGTTCGAAGGGCGTTTCAAGGGTCGACTGATATAGCAAGGATTCAAGGTAATACATTACTACCCCTTGTGTGCTTTTTGAACATGTTGGTATTCGGTTAATGCACTCATACGTATGGTGAAGTCGAAGTCATATTCGATTGAGAAGGCTAATAATTTGGAAAGATTTGGAGTTTTATAAATAATTAATAAGACAGTTAATCGTCAAACCCGATATATTGTTAAAGAAGTCAAAGTCATAAATATTGGATATGAAATTACGAGAATGCCCTTGAGGTATAAAAATGACTTAAATACCTCCCTAACAAAGGAAATGACCGAGAATTTCACACTTTATCTGGTAAAATGATTACTTTATCTAAAATCCATGTTCTATTGGGAAAAAATTTTATATCAAGATGCAAATATGTATGATAACAAACCACTTGGGTTATTCAAACTCTAGACAAACACCTGAAGATAAATTTACTGAAAGTTTTACGTATTCCTGAACAAATCTAAATGACAGTAGAGAATGGATTGATTCAAAGGATTGAAATGACCGAAATAACCTCAGGCATTGAAATTACAAATTAACCGGAATGATGGATAAATCCTCGAGAATTGAAATGAATGAATTGTTTGGAAATATCGAAAGTACTTGAATAACTGAAACACCCTTGGCTATCAAAGTGTCCGAAATATCCTTAAATACTAAAATGACTGAAAACACCTCTAAGACTTGGTATAAGAAATATCAATAAAGCTAAATGAGTGTTATGGCTACAAAATTCATATTACATGACTCGTGATTGTTGGTCACTTATAATGCTAAAGTAATATTGAAAGAATACTGTATGAATGAGGTATGTTCGATTTATTTGGGGAAAGTACATTGTTAATTATAAGAATAACCTATTGTTTTTAAAAGGTACATTCGGTGTTAAGGATTGAGTTTGTGTGATATGTACATGTCCGAATACTTGGTAAGTGCCACGATAATGTGAAATGTTCAGTATTAGTGTATTTGGAGGATGGATAAGCAGTTATAAGTCTTGGAAGCAAATGTCTTAATGTCCCTACGTAATGTAAAGCATGATTCATGTACGACAGTTACTCATGATATTGCTATAGTACATAGAAAATACCATATAGATACATGTTCGATTTCTCGTAACATGTATAGTAATTAATTAGTGAAGACGGTGTACTTTGTCATACATTGTAGTCAGTTATGAGAAACGAATACTTAAGATGTACCTATTCGGTTGAATGGTAAACACTATAATGAGGGGTTTTGATTACTACAAAGGGGTTGAAAACTTGATGAGCAACTAGAATTGCAAAGTTCAGTATATCACTGTTTATGCTTTGTTGGGTTAAATGGCCAAATTGGTCATGAATGTTAAAATAACCAGAATACCCTTATAAGAAAAATAGATTGGAACATTGATATGTTTAAATCCCTAAATGAGTTTGATATATCTAAAACCTTTATTGATCTCGATCTTCTAAGAATCTCGAAATATATCCCAATACACTTGAATTCCTTCATAATCAAGATATATCATAGATTTAGAATGCCTTTGAAGTATAACTCTTGAAAACCTAGAGAAGTCAATGTTTACCGGATTCCTTTGAATAAGGTTCTTAAATTTTAAAATTAGACTAGAAGGGACTATAGTTTAAGGTTTTCCTTCTAATTTTAATAAGGACATCAAAGTGATAATTTGGAATCATCTAGTGTGTTCTAAATATACTTGAAAAAATCTTCCTAACTGGAATCGAAGTCTATCTATTATGTTTCTAGTGATCAAGTTATCTGAAGCAAAAATATGAATTATAGTTGATAATATTTGATATCAGTATACTCAATTCATGGGTCTTGATATTCCAGTTCCACTGATTACCCATTTGCATGTATCCTAAATTTCTGACATACTGCTGCTAATTACTGAGATGACTGTTATCGTTCAAAATTGTATTACTGGTACTAGATATTGATTTATGATTGTAGGCTCAGCCATGATCAAGCTGGTAAGCCTGCCCGTATTCGGGTCCTACACTTCGGCTAGGGTCCGCCCGTATTTGGCTCCTATGCTATGGGTAGGGTCCACCTGTATTAGGTTTCTAGCTTTGGCTAGGGTAATTCCGCCTGTATTAGGTTCCTACCTTCGACTAGGGTAATTCCGCCCATACCTAAGGTATTTATTCCTTTAGGATGGTACCTACGCCCAATAGGCCTAGGTTAATGCCTTTATAGGTGCAGCTCAGAACTGCATTTTGGGGTACAATTGAAGTGTAGATAATAGTTTAAAATGATCCGTAATTGGAACATGTTACCCGGAACACCATGATAGTTTATGCTCTATCGTATACCTGATTTACCTTATGCATGCATGTACTTACAACATCATTTGGTAGTTATGTATTATTGAGCTTTCCTAAGCTCATGTTGTTTTACAATCGCAGGTTAGATAAAATTCGTCTTGGTAAGGTGACTGATATCAGTGCTTGGAGTTCTCTCGGTATTGCTTTTGGAGTGCGGTACTGGCATAGTTAGTGGGCATGTATGACGTGTATTGTTTTATACTAGTGTCTGTAATATGCTTTCCGAACTAATGTTCTATGTTTACATGATTTCCTGAAATGATATTTTATACAGAACTTTGTTTTACGATTTTAATGTATTTTAAGAAAAGAATTTTATACGGGTTTTACCGTGGGTTGCTCTTGTGACCCTAATATGACTTCCTATGATCCATGGTAACACATAGGCGGGTCTAGGGGATAACATTTAGTGGTATTAGAGCTTAGAGTTGCGTCTTTTTGGATAGATCGGCCAATCGTCTGTCATAGGATTTCTAGTTTGTGTATGCCCCTAGATCTTAACCGTATTCCTTCGAGCCAGAACTCCAATGTCGAATCCTTTTCCTTGAAATAAGTGTTTCTAAGTATTTTGTTGATATCGCTCAAATTGAGTTGTCTAGGAATGTTCTTAACTTTCGTATGTCTTGCGGATTCACATGATGGATTTGAAATTTGGATAAAGTACATGAAATAATTGGTGCTTGTGAAACTGAAGATTTAATTCAGATTGGGTATAATGTTTGATTATGTGAGGTAACTGATATAAAATTTCATGTAAGGATATTCAACGATAATGATTATGTTTGTGAATGTTCTAATGGAAATTTGATAAAAGTATTATGAATTTAAAAGAAAGGTGTCCGAGAGCGTAGCGGAAGTGTAATTTTGTGGTGACTCTGTTATACACGAAAGGAAGTAGTTGCCTGAATATTACACTAAGGGTAAGTAATAACCGTTCAAAGCCTTAATTATGTTCAATTGGCTTAAAGAAAGACCTCTTTCTTTGAAAATGTGGCATAATGTATTCTTATATATCGTCTGGATTTCAAGTACAATTTTTCATCTGTGAATTGATGGTCAACCTAGAAGAGTAATACACATTCTAGAAGATATACTTCATGGTCGTATGATTGACTTATGTGGTATTTAGGAAGGTTTCTTATCTTTGCTTAATACCAACTATAATAAAATTTAGGGAAAACTACACCGGTGGTCCCCAAACTATTACTGTTTTCCTATTTTGATCCCTAAACTATGTTTTTCGGCAAAATCGTCCCTTCTGTTATATAGTTCTCCTATTTTGGTCCCCTGACGTTAAATAGCTAACGGTTTTGCTGATGTGGCATTTTTTAAATATTTTTTAATCATTTCTCTCCCCTCTTAAAAAATGCCACGTCAGCAAAACCGTTAGTTATTTAACGTCAAGGACCAAAACAAGAGAACTATGTAACAGAAGGGACGATTTTGCCGAAAACCATAGTTTGGGGACCAAAATAGGAAACTGGTAATAGTTTAGGGACCACCGGTATAATTTTCCCTAAAATTTACAACACAAGTGTTTGTTTAGTACCGTATGAAGTTCGATATAGATTCAAATATTGTATTCTAATTAGTTGGTCTGAGATGTATGATGGGATGACTTTGGGTCCGAAGACAGTTCGATTGGCTAAGGACACTACTAGATTGATATGTTAATCGTCTGAGAGTCTTTAGAAATAAGGATACTCTAATGGATAAGTTTCAATACAATAAGGGATGAAAGAGTAGTTTCTGTTTTTTTTTCGACTCAGGAAAATTTCGAGGACAAAATTTCTTTTTAGAGGGATAGTTGTAACACCCTTAAATTAATAAGCTCGTTAAAGATATGAAAAAAAGGAAAAAGTGCAAAAAAATAGGGTTTGCTTTCATGGGGAGTAAAACACGTGACCTAGGCTTGGTAAGTCCAAGCTTTAACCAATTGAGCTAAGGCTTTCTTTTGTTTTTCATCTTATTTAACATGGTTTCAAATCAGTGCTATTGGATATCCGAAATGAAAATAATAAACAAATAAAATATCCTACCTAACCCTTATTGATCATTTATTTTCGATCTACCCCCAAAAGACCCAGATCTACCTAACCCTCTTCTGTCTCCTCTAAACCCAACTCCAACCACCCTTCTGTTTGTCGTCACCACCGTGTTGTAGTCGTCATCGTCGTTATTAGAGTGATTAGTGTTTCGTCGCGATCAAAACCGTGACCACCACTCCTCCTAGTTCCCCTTCGTGCGCCGTGGAAGGCAGCCAAAAGGTTCGACCGTGACCTAACCCCCTGTTGACCGTGTTTTCCGACATTTTTGGTACCATTCAAAATTTTTTTGTCGCACCATCGCCACGTGGGTGTTCCTCAGGCCAAGCTGAGAAAAACTCTGCTTGTTGATTGACTGTCTAGCGTAGTTTGAACCGTTGTTGGGGCTAGTAGAGCGTCTAGGTGTTCTCCATTTATGAGCGCAAGTGCACACTCTTGTCAAGTTATAGTATAAAAGATATCGTCTCCCACAGGGATTGGAGCAGCTCCTATGAATGGTTTCCTGCACAAAGATTTAGTAAATGCGCCATTAAATCTCATGATGTAGAAATATAAAAACACAAGTAAAAATAAAGATAGTGATGAGAGAGATGATAGGAAGAGATTTGGGCGATAAGCTGGGTAAGACTGGTGCAGCTCAGCAGTGTATGGGCTGCATTGTCAAGTCTGAGTATATTTTACGTTGCCAAGAGATGCTGCCTCAACGGGTATGGTGGGTGGTAAACTACGACCCTATCACACGGCCGCAGCAGGTCACTGCCACTAAAGGGGTGTGTACTGTCTCGGTAGGTGGAACGGAAAGAAGTCCTGGTGGCTCGTCTGGAAGACATTCTAAGTTCGGCAGGATAGTCGACAATGATCCCTCTTATTTCTAGGTTGGGATGCTCGAGATGCTAACTTGAGGACTAGTGTGGAACCAAATTAGTCAACCCGGTTGGTACTCCTTTTTAGCCGCTGAAACTTGTAGACTAGTGTAGAACTAAGTTAGTCACTCCCTTGTGAATTGTGACCGTGCTTAACCCTTTCGTGAGCCTTGCACTTTCGTAATCGACAAATGGATTTTCTTTTCAACTAACTGGTGTAGACTAATTGAATGAACAAGGAGCATGGATTAAGCAAACTTAGAATTTTATTGAAAACAACTCAAAACTATACAACCGTTTCCCTCAAACTACTTTACATACACGCGCCTAAACCCTAGGAGAGTTGGGCCGCGACCCCCAACACTCCAACCTATCTAGCTATCTCCCCATATATACTTTCATCAACAAATGCCTCTCCGACATGCCCCTATACCCTTACATGCATTGGGTGTATATAGGGCTCATGACCTAAATTTGAGTCCTCCTTGAAGTAGGAGTTCTAAAAGTAAGTTACATTAAATATAGACTCTTTTATACTTTAAATATAGACTCTTTGGACGTTTCCTTCTTCTGCAAGTAAGGATAAGTGCTACCGGCCGCTGCAGGCTTCAAGAAATTGCAAGACTGGGCTCATGACCTATCTAGCTATCTTGAATCAGTTCTACCGGCCACTGCAGGCTTCAGGAAATTGCAAGACTGGGCTCATTGGGCTTAGGAAATTGTCCTCTTGAAATCGCAGCCCATCTTGGCTAATTCGGTGTAACTCTTTCCCGGGCAGCACTTGGCGGCATTGCTGCTTCGGCAGCGTCTTTGGCGGCATCTTCAGATGCTTCAGTATAGCTCATTTAATTCCAGCTTTCTTGTCTGGTCCTGTTCTTTCCTCTCCTCTCCTATCTATAACACCTTAAAATATAAACTACTAAAACAATAACTTTTCTCAACCAAACATAAAATATTCAATAAAAGCATGGTATAAGAGAAGATACTGTTATAATGCATGCAATGCACCTAAATATGCCTAAATAAGCTTAAAGACAACGATAATAAGGGCAAACGTGTGTATAAAATATAGAAATCATGGACACTCTACAAGGCTACGTCGTTTTCGGTTCCTCTCTTTCGTTTTGGGGGTAATTTTGGTAAGTTTTCAACTGGATTTTGGGTTTTTACATACTTGGGTTGAGTAAATGGCGCTTTTAGCAACGTCTGGTGGTATTTCCGGCCGATTTAGGCCGCGCGTAAGCTTTACGCACCGTCCGGGGTTATTTATGGCCTTCCTAGACGGTGGCTTTTGAACCGGTCTGGCCAAAACCAACCTAACCTAGACCGAACCGAACCGAGCCTTTCGAACCGGCCCAAAATCCAACCAAATCGGCATGTTTTGATCCAAGCCCAAAATCCGAATTGAACCCGACCCGAGTTGACTTGAACCCAACCCGAGTTGACCTAAACTTGACCCGAGTTTGATCATTAACCGAGTCAACTTAGTGAGTCAACTCGCTCGAGTCAACTTAGTGAGTCAACTCGCCTGAGTCAATCCAGTTGACTGATGACGTTAGCGTTGACTTTGGCCGATGATGTCAGCACTGACTTTGGTCGCTAACGTCAGCGTTGACTTTGACCTGAAAAGTTAACATTTTACGAAAACTCTTATTTTATGTTTTTCGACATCCTGAGTTCGTTTTTGAAGTCCATTTCGTGAAATTCCAGCTTGAAAGCCTCCGAATCTAACCGTGAACTTGAGAGTGCATGAGTTTAAGTATTAAGTTTAAGAGCAATGTGGATGATGACTAATTAAGGGTATTGTTTAATTGAAGGTATCCATGTATCTTCGTATCCAAGATGTCGAGGGACTTTGAATTCGGGTTTGAGTGTGTTCGAAGGGTGTTTCAATGGTCGACCGATATAGCAAGGATTCAAGGTAATACAGTACTACCTATTTTGTGCTTTTTGAACATGCTGGTAGTTGGTTAATGTATGCATACTTACGGTGAAGTATAATGTTAATTCCACTTAAGTCGAATTAGATACGAAATATATGTATAATAATTCAGACAAGATTGACATATTCAATTGAGAAGGCTAATAATTTGGAAAGATCTGGAGTTCTATAAATAATTAATAAGACAGTTAATCGTCGAACCCAATATAGTGTTGAAGGAGTCAAAGTCATAAATATTAGATATGAAATTACAATAATGCCCTTAAGGTATAAAAATGACTTAAATACCCCCCAACAAAGGAAATGACCGAGAATTTCACACTTTATATGGTAAAATGATTACTTTATCTGGAATCTATGTTCCATTGAGAAAGACTTTGGTATCAAGATGCAAATATGGATGATAACAAACCATTTGGATTATTCGAACTCTAGACAAACATCTGAAGATAAATTTACTGAAAGTTTTACGTATTCTAAAACAAATCTAAATGACAGTAAAGAATGGATTGATTGAGAGGTATGGAACGATTGAAATAACTTCAGGCGCTGAAATGACAAATTAACTGAAATGATGGATAGATTCTCGAGAATTGAAATGAATGAATTGTTTGGAAATACCGAAAGTACTTGAATAACTAAAACACCCTTGGCTATCGAAGTGTTCGAAATACCCTCAAATACTAAAATGACTGAAAACACCTCTAAGACTTGGTATAAGAAATATCAATAAAGCTAAACGAGTGTTATGGCTCCAAAAGTCGGATTGCACGACTCGTAGTTGTTGGTCACTTCTAATGCTAAGGTAATATTGAAAGAATATTGTATGAAGGAGGTATGTTCGATTTATTTGGAGAAAGTACATTGTTAATTATAAGAACAGCCTATTCTTTTTAAAAGGTACATTCAGTGTTAAGGATTGAGTTCGTGTGATATGTACCTGTCTGAATACTTGGTAAGTACCATGATAATGCGAACTGTTCAATCTTAGTGGACTTTGATGATGGATAAGCAGACATAAGTCTTTGATGAAAATGTCTTAATGTCCCTATGTGATGTAAAACATGATTCATGTATGACAATCACTCATTATATTGCTATAGTACATGTAAATACCGTATGGATACATGTTCGATTTCTCGTAACATGTCTAATGATTTATTTGGTGAAGATGGTTTAATTTGTCATACATTGTAGTCGGTTATGAGAAACGAATACTTAAGGTGTACCTATCCGGTTGAATGGTAAACACTATAATAAGGGGTTCTAATTAGTACATAGGGGCTTGGAAACCTGATGAGCAACTAGAATTGTAGAGTTCAGTAGATCACTATTTATGCCTTGTTGGTTTAAATTACCCAATTGCTCATGAACGTTAAAATAACCAGAATACCCTTATAAGAAAAATAGATTGGAACACTATCTATTATGTTTCTAGTGATCAAGTTACCCGAAGCAAAAATATGAATTATAGTTGATGATATTTGATATTAGTATACCTGATTCATGGGTCTTGATATTCCAGTTCCACTGGTTACCCATCTGCTTGTTTCCTAAATTTCTGACATATTGCTTCTAATTACTGCTAATTACTGAGATGACTGTTATCGTTCAAAACTATATTACTGGGTACTAGATATTGATTTAAGATTGTAAGCTCGACCCTGATCAAGCTGGTAAGCCTGTCCATATTCGGCTCCTACGCGTCGGCTAGGGTCCGCTCATATTCGGCTCCTACGCTTTGGCTAGGGTCCACCCGTATTAGGTTCCTAGCTTCGGCTATGGTAATTTCACCCGGACCTAAGGTATTCCCTTAGGATGGTACCTACGCCCAATGGGCCTAGGTTAATGCCTTTATGGTTGCAGCTCAGAACTGCATTTTTGGTACAATTGAAGTGTAGATTAGAATTTAAAATGAACCGTAATTGGAACTTGTTACCCGGAACACCATGATAGTTTATGCTTTGTCGTATACCTGCTTTACCTTATACATGCATGTACTTACATTATCATTTGGTAGTTATGTATTGCTGAGCTTTCCCAAGTTCATGTTATTTTACATTCACAGGTTAGATGAAATCCGTCCTGGTAAGGTGACTGACATCAGTGCTTGGAGTTCTCTCGGTGTTGCTTTTGGAGTGCGGTACCAGTATAGTTAGTGAGCATGTATGACGTGTATTGTTTTATACTAGTGTCTGTGATATGCTTTCCGAACTATTGTTCTATGTTTACATGATTTTCTGAAATGATATTTTATATAGAAGTTTTTTACACTTTTAATGTATTTTAAGAAAAGAATTTTATACGGGTTTTTACCGTGGGTCGCTCCTGTGACCCTAATGTGGCTTCCTAGGATTCATGGTAACGCATAGGCGGGTCTAGGGGGTTACACAATGTAAAATGTATATGAGTTCTAGCATAAATTCAAAATAAAACATATACTATTAAAACAAATAAGGACAAATGTATGATTTTACTTTAGGGGTGCGAATTGTTAGAGAGTTGTTTTAGAATTATTTTTTCTGGTAATATGCATGTCTGTCTTACGGTCCATGTTCGGGGTGTGTGGCTGCCCCTCCCAACAATGTCGTCTCCAAGGTTCGGACTCACGTCCTCTCCTTGAGAGTACAATGTGCCTTACCAATGCACCGGACACTTGTTGGTAGTTATATTAGAAATTTAAGGGGTATGTAATTACAAAATTTTAAGGATGCAAACTTAGATCATCGATGAAATATACCAATATATATATATATAATACAAAAAACTATATGAGAGTTTATATTTTTCAAGGGTGTGAACTATTAGAGAGATATATTAAAAATTTAAGGCTGTGTGAAATTAGATCATCGATCGAATATACATAAACTATATAAGAATTTGAAATTTTTAGGGGGTGCGATTACCCCCTCCAGCACTCCTCTGTCGATTCCTGGAACAAATACTATTTTATATTACTTATATTTATTTATATATATATATATATATTTACATACTCATCCTTAATTTATGAGAGGGCTTAATTAATTGATAATTATAGTAATTTAATTTTTAACAATTATGTATGTGTATTTTATTTAATGTATTATTTCTTTGTGTTTTCATGTTATTTTTATAAGAATATAGTATTTAATTACTCTCTAGTATTAATGTTTATTTATGTATTAATTCCTATCATAATTTTAACATGAAACTAAAAGTTGAATTTGAATAAAATAAGTAAAGATACAATAGAACACACCCAAAACGTGAAGAGAAATTTGATGATTAGTTCACAAAAAATTCTCATACATAAAGAAAAAAAATAAAACATGAAAACTCAAAAGAGTGTGAAAAAGAAAGAAAAAGAAAACAAAATTCTCTTTAATGTGACATTCATCATCCACAGAAATCCGACAATAAAATCTCTTTGTCTTTATTTAACTAAACGTTTAATTAATGATATAAGAAAGGTGATCAAGAAAATGAATCATACATATTACTCCACTGATAAATCCAAAATACATCAGTGAATTGGCACAAAAATAAATATAATCATACGAAACCTTCAACCTTCCCATCCTTGTCATGTTTTGTATGGTTAATTTGTCATAAATATTCAATTTTAACATTAAATTCATTTGTTTAAGCACTAAACCATTAGGATTATATATTTTATTAATTTTTAATATAATTTCCCAAAACATTGCGAGAGACATTGATTAAAGATAATGTGTTGCAATTATATCACGTTTATGAAGCGAAAATCCAAAACACGTTTTTTTTGTGTGGAAATTATTACGTAACTTCCCTTCTTTTGTTAAAGGTCCACACTTTAAACATTTGATTAAGACTTCACTATAATAGTGTTTGGCAAATGTATACCACAATATATAGGATAAGGATGTTATATTGGATAAATATTTTTATAGTTTTTTAAAGTATTTATTGGAGCGAGCACAAATGACTAATCTTTCTCGTTCTGTTTATTTATATTGGATAAATATTTGAATTTTACTTTATTATATAACCTCATTTAAGAGAATTTACTTAGAAAAAGCACTATAACCCAATATAACACTATTATCATATGTCTTGTGGCATAGGTTAGACAAACTCATATAATAAGGTTTGGCATAAGATTAAAAAATGCTTTTAACGTTTGGCTAGATAATCAATTTGGTCTCTGTTCTTCTTTGAAGTACTTTAACCTTCAACGTTTCATTTTGGGTCAAAATAACTATCTGTGGATAAAAATTGTTAGTCAACTAACTATAAACAACTTGAAATGACTTAATAGGATGATACGTCAGCAGAAAAATGATTTTATATTTTATATAATTTTATAAAAATAATTTTTGTTGATGTTTCATCTTGTCAAGTCAACATCTTTGTCCATATGACATTGTTATATAAAATACTTTTTGGGTAATTATTCTATACACAAGCGCTTGTGGGAACTTTTTTACACAAGCGCCTTAGTTTTAGAGATTAGGGATGTTGGAAAATTTTGATAATTTTTTAGCTTTGAATGAGAAATTGATTCAAACATTGTTGAGGAAGATGTGGAACCAATTGTTATTTCGTAGATGTGCAGACGTGCACGACGTAGGTAACGCAAATGTCTGAACTGGTCTAGTCCTTCGTGAGATTACATATATTCTTACCCAAATTTGAAATGAATATTTTCCTCAAAATAAGAGCATATAGTTGCCAAATTCTAATTTAGAATTAAAAGGATAACATTAGAATTTACCTTTAATTCAGATAGTAATTTTAGAAATTGTTCTATAAAATAATCAATTGATTCTCAATATTAAATGTTCCATTAGGTTAAAATTTCCACTTATACCCTCGTGACACTCCTATAAATAGGGAGTAAACCACATAAATTTTATTATTATTTTACTCTATGGATTTTACAAAGTAGTTTTTTGGTGGTAGGCGAAGACAAGGGTCAGTTCGTGATCTCCACAGTAGTGCAACTGTGACTGATCATTTGTTGTTGTATCTTGAGAGACAGATGACCAACAGGCTAGAACACCATAGGAGTGACCGAAAATTTGTCTAAAAAAAACTGCGTTTGTGCAAGCCTTAACATGTTTCCTTTCAATTTTCGTTTTCAATTGGTTTAATTTACATATTGTTGAATCGCCATTATTTTTGTAATGTTTGATCAAATAATAATAATTTATCTTATTATTTTATTCTTGAATTAACGATATTCTAACATCTTAAGACATATTCGTTAAATTTTTATCCAAGACGAACAAATTTCATGTTCATGGCCATGAATAATCTATCCAGATACATAAATGATGATTAAACGTGCAAAGAATCCTTATGGGGGCAAGAGCCATATTCGAGTATTAAAGTTGATGCCAACTATAAGTTATGGTGCAATGGCAGTCATCTCTCACCCTTTTCAAAGTGGTTAAATGCATATAAAGTAATTTTGTCCTTAATAACATTATATATGGCATTTTTAATATATATATATATATTCATGCATATAATAAGATAAATCCTTAATTTGTGATATATATATATATTATTTTTTGAAAGGTAGTTGTATGATTAAAACACAGAAATCATACAAAATTAGCACAAATGTGGGCCTCGTTAAAAAACCTCCCTAAACCTAAATGGAGGAAAAAGAGTGCACCAAATCCGACTACGAGACAAACAACCATCACCAGTTCTGAAGTTCACTCACATGTCTTATATTAGATTAACAACAGATTAATGCGAGAGAAACAACCCCCTACATCCCAAATACAAACCATGTAAACATGCCTCCGAAACGGATCATAGGTCAGCTGCCATATATACCCCGGAATTAATAGCAACCTGGTGTGAAAGATTCATGCCCCGCATCCATTGACGTGCCAAACGAAACCCCCTGCAAACTGCTAACTGGCTTGCAGTACCTGCACACCAAACTAAGCCGGAGCAAAAAAATGTACGACCAAGATACTATCAAACGTAATGAAATCAATCAACATAACAGAAAACGGACAAGATGAAACGAGTAACCTCAAAGGTACCCAACTCCCCTTTAACCCTTTCAATAACCACGTCGGACGACTGTTACATAGGACCTACTTCAAAGTGATTCACGCCTGCAAAACAAGCTAAGCAAAGAAACATGAGATATACGAACAAGTAAAAATATACAACATAGAGGAGGCCAACATCCTAAGTGATAACACAGGAAAAGGGATAGGATAGCCGCATATTAGCCAACTCCCTGTTTGGCTAATCTGTCTGCTTCAATGTTGCACAATCTGGGAATCCACCGAAAGCATATGCCTCTTGATCTCGCGATATCCCGAATTTCCATCACCTTTTCTCGTAATTGCATCGGGGGATTAGCTTTAGCCAAACACCAATCTAACACTAGCGCACAATCGGATTCTACCAGCAGTCTTGACTTCCTGGCCCAATTTGAAGCCATGAATAGACTTATACCCCTTGCCAAAGCCTCAAATTCCAAGTAAGCTGGAGGAGATAAATTCAATCTTTCCGAAAATTCAAATAAAGTCTCACCCTTCTCATTTCTTAATAGCCCACCAATTACCCCCAAACACGCATTTAGACACAGCTCCATCGATGTTTAGTTTTAGGAAACCAATAGGCGGGGGACGCCAACAAGCAGCAGGAATGCTGCGATTCCAGGGGAGCTTGGTATTCACCATTGTGAAATCCGCCAAGAGGTCATCCATGTGCAGTCCACAATCTTGATACTTAGCCTTGAACCAGGAGGCAAGGCGAAATTTTACTAAAAACTCCAGCTGTAACCAGTCAAGTTCTTTTCTTTAGAACACGATATCATTTCTGAAACACCATACGGACCATATAATAGCGAAGGGAACCATGTTGAACCACGAGATATTACAATCATTACCAAGACCATACCAAGCTTCGAAGAATAAAAAGGGCTCACCAGGAAGTACCGTAACCACGCCAAAAATTCTGCAATAAAATTTCCATATCCTCCAAACGCCGGTACACGAGAAAAACAGGTGAGCACATGTCTCCGACAACTTTTTACACAAAGGGCATAAAGAGCATCCTAAATTGCCAACACCTCTCTTTGCTAATTTCAATTTGACTGGTATTCTCCCCCAAAGAAGTCTCCAAATGAACACCTTGACTTTGGAGGGGCAAAACCCACCCAAACCGATCTCTTCCTAATCGTATTAACAGGCCTATAAGGAGCCAAAGCAGACCGAAAGGACTTCAAAGAGAAGGAACCATCACTCGAACCACCCCAACACACCTAGTCAGAAACTGCAACAGGCTGCTTGAAACTATTAAGGCACTTCATAAAGGGCTCCCAAAGTGAAATTTCCCAGTCTAATAAGGGCCTGCGCAAGGGGACAGACCACTGCCAACCTGAGTTCGAAGCAACACCAAAATATGCAATAATTCCGTTTTTGTGATTGGAAAGGGCAAAAATACGTGGGAATTTTTCTTTCAAGCTGAAATTTCCCAACAATTTATCTGACCAGAACAAAATGGATCGACCATCACCCACATGTAGTGACGTATTCTCTCTAACGATATTCCCAATCAAACCCGGACCAAGGGAGGAATTTGTGATCCCTTTCCAAATCCAAGAAGCCTGCCTATTCTTCGGCAACAGATGAAGGAGTGAAGGGATCGAGCTCAGAACAACAGCATTCAACACTCTTCGACAAACCTAAAGATCCATTTACATAGTAAGCCTTTGTTTAAAGTATCAAGGTTCAATATCCCCAGGCCACCCATCTCTTTTGGATTGCACACATGTTGCCAATTAATCCAATGTATGCACGATTTGTCATCGTTGCCCCCATAGAAAACGGGCCAATAAACTATTGAGTCTCGCGCCAACTACTTGGGGCATCTTGAAAAGAGAGAGATAATAGATCGGAAGACTGTTTAGCACTGCTTTAAGGAGTGTAATACGACCACTGATAGACAAAAATTTTGATTTCCAACACCCCAACTTTGCCGCGAGTTTGCTAAAGATCGGATCCCATAGAGCCACGGAATTCCTGCTCGCCCCTAAGGGCAGACCTAGATACTCATTTGGAAACTTGTCAAGGGCACACCTTATTTCCTTTGCCCAAGATTTGATCAGGGCTTCTTCAACGTTTAGGCCAAAGAATCTGCTTTTCTTCAAGTTCAATTTTAACCCCGAAGCAAGTTCAAAGATTCTAAGCACCCGCTTTACATTCCTTAGTTGGTTTTCATCACCTTCGCAAAAGACTAGCAGATCATCCGCGAATTGGAGATGAGTGACGCTGATGATAGAGTTACCCCTCCCCACCTCAAGACCTTTGAAAAAACCCAAGTGCACCGCCTTCCTGATCATGAGATTTAAGGCTTCTCCTACTAGATTAAAGAGGAGTGGAGACAGCGAGCAACCTTGTCTCAGTCCACGTTTTATGCTGAAAGCTTCTGTGGGTGAACCGTTAACCAGAACAGAGATTGAAGCTGACAAAACACACTTGGAGATCCACCCACACCATCTATCTCTGAAATTACACTCTTTCATAACGCAGTTCAGGAAGTACCAGCTGACTGAGTCGTAAGCTAAAGGCTATCCCTTTCTTCCCCGATTTTGAAATATGATCTATAAGTTCGTTTGCGATCAGGGAACAATCTAGTATCTGACGACCCGGAATGAAGGCAAACTGTTGTTCACTAACGATAAGACCCAACACCGAGGACAATCGTTTAGCCAGAACCTTTGAAAGAAGCTTTTACATACCTCCTACCAAAGTGATGGGTCTAAATTCGTCAAGGCACGACGGATTTCTGACTTTCGGAATAAGTGTGATGAAAGAATGATTGGTACCGACTTCCCACTCACGCCCGAAATAGAAATTCTCAAAGAATTGCATGATATCCGCTTTAAGAATGTGCCAATATTTCTTTAAGAAACCCAAAATTAAAGCCATCTGGGCCAGGGGCTCGATTGTTGTCCGAAGATATCAGCGCCGCCCACACCTCTTCCTCCTTGAAGCCCACTTCCAAGTCTTTCGATTGATCCTCAGACAACTTGTAGAAACCCAAATTCATGTCCATGACATCCAGTGAGGATTGATTATTGTAAGACTTGACAAAGTGTTCCCTCACCATTTTTTCACAACGATAGGATCGCTTACTTCCACACCATCAGCTTTCAGAGTCTTAATTTGATTGAGTCGTCTTCTTTCAGTCGCCGATAAATGAAAAAATCTCGTATTTCTATCCCCTTCTGAAAACCAGCGCAAACGTGACTTTTGAAGCCATTCACTTTCCTCTTTGCGATAGGCAGCCCACAAATCTGATCGCAATTTCTTTAGAATATTGTACGAATATGTTACTGTTAAACCCTGTTGCAATTGAGCCTCAATGCAATCAATTTTTTTCTCAATGGTCGTCGAGTTCAAAGCCTGCTCCCTGGCGATCTTGCCATACCAAGCCTTGGCAGCCAATTTGGTATTCCTCAAGATGCCCCAAATTCTAATACCCACATTAAGCCTTTTATCTTTCGAGATGGACTCTTTGACCAAATCATCGAAACCTTCCATGTCAAGCCAATAGTTAAAACATTTAAACGGCTTCGGACATCAATCAGGTTGTTCGGAAGAAAGGAACACAACATTGTGATCAGAAATTGATCACGGAAGAATTTTTTGGGAAAGACCAGTGAAATTCAAATTGAAATCTACAGAGACCAAAAAACAATCTAGCCTAACAAAAGTGGGCGGGTCACGGTTATTACACCAAGTGAATTTTCCCCCAATCAAAGGAAAATCAATCAGTGCGGCACCAAAGACAAAGGACCTAAAGGCCGACATGATCGATAGGTTCAAAGACATACCCAATTTTTCGTCTTGATCCAAAAACATGTTAAAATTGCCCCCTAAACACAATAGAGTATCCCTAGAACTTAGGAATTTGTTCAGATCGGATAGAAAAGCTTATTTTTCAGAGTCGATAGGCGGCCCGTAGACATTGATAAAACCACATTCAAAACCACTATGTAAAATAACTTATAGCAGGGAAATGAAGTTAGGTGTAACCACTTTATCCACTAGATGAAAAAACAAAGGATCCCACATACACAACAGGCCACCCGCAATACCAATAGCATGAGAGAAAGCAAATTCGATATCACCCCAATACCACAGCTTCTTAACCTCGACCAAAGAGATATCTTCCAGTTTAATTTCTTGAAGGAACACAAAATTTGGTCTAACATTCTTAATAGTCTTTCTAATCACTCTCTTCTTCTATAAACGTCTAATACCCCTAATATTCCAAGTTATAGCTGATAAATTCATAAATAAAGAAAAATAGAAAAATATCTGATTTGAAGCCCCTCAATCTTTGTTTCTAGCCTCCTTCTCAAGAGATATAACTTTCCTAACTACGGCCTCCCGACCGCCTTTGAAAGAGATATCTAGAACGTTACACATGGCCCATACCGATTCAACCTCCAAGCCTATAGCCGAATCCTCCAAGTTACAATCGAAGTTTCCACCCGGATTAGAAGCTGCACTCAACTGTTCTTCAAGTGAATCCCTCACCAAACGCCTCACAATTCTACGGGTTTTGGCTCTAAAAAAGCTTTGATATCCCACCGATTGGGAATTAATAAGTGAATTCCGCAATAATACCCCAGTCAATACATGTTTAAGCCCTCCAAACTATCTGGTACGATCTCATCCGATAGAGAAGTTGATCTAATTACCTGGACTGGCCTGTCTAAAATATTTGTGTTGGGCCCATTAATTGAATCCACTGAAAACAATGGATTAATTTGTGCTAAGAAGTTGGACCGCACAACTTCTTGGTCTGTAGGCCCATCCTCAGAGCCCACAATAGGGTTTAAAATTAAATGTTTGTTGTCGACCATAATGCCAGGTGAAACGTTTTTTTCGGGTGAATCAACCCATGATTCCACCATCACATTTCCCCTAACATCGGCAGAAACATTTACATTCCCCACATCAGCCTTGGGAAAATCACCGGAATTTAAGTTCCCTTCTGGCGAATTCTGACGGCCCTGATCCCGAAAATCTGTTGCACTCCTGACTCCTGGGCTGCTCCGATCAACCTTTTCCGGCGAGACCCCTTCTTGAAAATCAAACCCATCATTCTCATCAGAGAAGTAATCAAAGCCTTGTTTCAACCAATCTGCATCCCGCTTTTCATCAGAACCAAACTGCTTACCCTGGACCACCTTTGCATCGAAGCCACCCAAACTAACTTTGATTCTGTAAGAAAAACCCATCGAAGAAATAGAAATTCTGTCTGGGATAGCCATGGTGCTCGTCGCCCTGATATACAATCTAGCTGCATCCAATCTCTCTTTGTTCTTTGTTATTGGATCTAAACCCATATAGTAACCCCATCTCTTGCCCAGATTTGAGAAGAAATTTTCGTGCCAACAAAAGAGGGGAACACTGTGAAGAATCAAGGACACGAAATAGTGAGGAACATCGTCGATCAGTAACAGCCCAATTTGAATAAACCAATACGAAAGAGCTTCTCTCTTCTTTTCCCATAAATCCTCCATTTCTGATTCAGACTTAAAGATTAGCACTATTGATTCATTATCAACACCCCACTTGACCACAGATACATCAATATCGTCATTCAACAAGGCTCTTTGAACAAAATCGAGATCGAACCCATCTTTTATCACCCCAGCCATGCAATGCTTCAACCAGGTGGTATCTTTAACAGGCACATGAAAATCCAAAATGTTTTTCTTTGAAATGTTTCCTTGAGTTTCCTCATTCGGCATATTATCACCCCGAGTATACCCTTCATTGCTTGTTTTCTTGTTAACCAACACCTCCTTGTAGGTTCTGTTATCCCTTTTCTTGTGAAATAAAGGATTGTCATTATGGCTCTTGGGTAATCCCCCAACCCTATTATCGTTCAGATTGCTGCGAGGTGAAGGCTTCCCCCTCTTATTTGCATCGCCTGGGAATGGTCGAGGATATTTAGCCTGAGATACCCTTATAGTCAGGCCATCAACACGAGATAAATCTAGATTCCTAATCACGATCTCCATCTCCTCCTTGGTCGACATCGTAATTGTTGAGTGTGTAAAAGTTCTATTATTTACCCCTTATTTAACCCATATTTCTGTTGCATTTAAGCATAATTCATTGCATTTAGGTTAGATTACAGTTATACATCACAAATATATTAAATGGCACAGTTTTTACTGAAATTGGTTGCTTTTGCAGGTTGCTGCTGTAGCAGATGGAGAAGCAGATGCTGGGCAGTGAAACAGAAAAGCTGGAACTAGATGAACAGTCGAGGAGGACGATACTGCCATGGCCGCCGCCGTGACAGCCAAGGACGACAACGGTTTTGAGGAGAAGAAGCAAAGTGGGCCTCGACAGAAAGAGAAAATTAAGCCCGTCTGTCGTGGAATACCATTATATTTTTCCAAGCCCTAGATCAGAATGAAGGTCAAGCCCAAAGTTCAAGGAAGAAAACTCCAAGCAAGAAGGAAGGGCGAATTAAAGCTATATTCTCTGAAGATTTAGTCTTTATTAGAGTTGTACTTTAATTTAAACTTATATTCTTGCCATATTAGAAAACTTGAACCCAAGGCCTATATAAAGTCATGTAATTCGACCTATGAGAGAACATCACCTATCTCTAGCCTTCTTCCCAAAACCCTAGCCGTTTTCCCCTTCTCAACATGTTCTAAATTCCCCCTAGGGCCACGGGTTGATTTGTAAAGTAGTTGCAATGGTTGCTTTTGTTTTAGGAATTTTCAGTTCAATAAAATAAAATTCAAGTTCTCTTATTCTGGTTATTAACATCTTGCAAGAGTACCGGGAGAGCATTGCGAGGTTATCTATTTACTTAATATCAAGAGAGTTAAGTATACGAAAGGAATAAGTGTGAGTTCTCTAGTTTATAGTTGAACTATCTCGGACCTAGGGATAGGACGAGGTTAAGTGGCTAAAGAAGAATTCAACAACATCAGTGTTCATCCTTCGATTCACGTCGGGAGGTATCATCAAAGACGTGTTCATCGACAGACTTGGACCTAGGGATAGGCCAAGGCACAGCAGGGATTCTTTCCAAGCTTGAAGTACAGAGTTGTGTGATCGCTGCCGCGACAAACAACAGACCGCTGTCGTGACAGGTGTTGCCGCGACGGGGACATCGACAGAGTAGATATTCCTAGACTTAGCAATACCTACACTACTGAGCAATTCAATACCAGCCCATTCTCTCTATCTTGATTCTTTTAATCTTATTTTCCAGTACTCTTTATTATTTTTGTGACAACATCTTAAACTATTCTCTTTACTTTCGTGCAGTAATTCAAGGGGGAGCTATTGGCTCAGTTCCTGTGGAGACGATATCTGATACTTTAGTATCACTTTACTACTTGCGTCGTGTACACTTGCACTACATTGCGATAGACACTTTTACACGCAACAAGTTTTTGGCGCCGTTGCCGGGGACTGGCAACATAACTTTACCCTACCTTTTACTGCATTCTTTTTATTTTTCTGTTTTATCTTGGATTGTTCAACCTATGCTTTTCACAAGGTTTCTTGTTTATGCGCAGATCGAGACGAGAAAAGGAACCTGAGTATCCATTAGATCCTGAAATAGAACGTTCGTGCAATCTTAGGAACCCACTTCGCCACGTACTAGCCAGAAACGAATACCTTGAAGAACAGTTAGCAGCCATGAACAACCCAGGGAATCTCCAGGATAACAACAATCCTGTCGGAGATAGAGGGATCGATCCACCTGTCGTCGACCCTCCTGTCGCTGCCGCACGCCGGTCATGCCGAGACTACATGCTCAATGATCATGTAGAACTAGAAACCACCCTGCCGGATGTAGATGCTGACAACTTTGAGCTAAAACTTGTTATGTTCAGCATGATCAACAACGCCAGTCAATTTAGTGGTGCTGCTACAGAGGATGCTAGGGAGCATCTGAAAACGTTCCAGGAAATCTATGGTTCATTTAGACTACCAGGAGTTAATCCGGAGATACTGAGGCTTTGGTTATTTCCTCATTCGTTGAGGGACATGGCAAAGACTTGGTGGAATAAACTTACGCCGGGTTCAATTAGAACTTGGGCAGATTTAACTCGTGAATTCTTATCTCGTTTTAATCCTTCACACTTATCTGAGCGATTACATAACGGAATTGTTACTTTTCAACAGGAAGATGACGAGCCAATGCACGAGGCCTGAGACAGATTTACCACTCTTCTAAGGAACTGCCCGATGCATGGATTCCCCGTTTGGAACCAGGTAACAAAATTCTATAATGCTGCCAATTTACAAACTCGTATTAGAATTGATTCAGCAGCAAACGGATTACTTCTGGACAAAGACCCAGATAAGGCAATGGAAGTATTGAAAAATCTGGCGAAGAATGAGGAGCAGTTTCTGACAGCAAGAAGAGGGGGTAAACGAGTCCTAGCTGTTAAGGATTATGAGGCCGACAACTCATTGAAATCACAGGTGGCATATCTCACGGAGGCAATGAAAAAGCTATTAAACGAAGATTCACAGCCTGTATACGCTGCTGAAGAGGTATGCGAAATTTGTGAAGGAAATCACAGTTCGGAGGAATGTCCAATACAGTTAGAAGAGGGGAAGTATGTTGGAAACTACAATAAGCAGAATTATAACTCCAACAACTACAATCCCAACTAGAGAAAAGATCACAAGTTCTCTTGGAGCAATCCTAATAATGCTTTGAATCCTCAAGCACAGAACAATCAGAACCAGGGAGGACCTAGATTGCTGACTCGGCAGCAACCGCAACAGCAGCAGCAACAGCCACCAGCTGCCACAAATAGTATACTGGAACAGACTCTGGCTACGTTTATGTCTCAAACATGAACTTATATTGAGAACATGAATCACTTTGTCAAGAAGACGGAGACATTCATGGATAAAACAGAGATGCAGATGACAAATCATGAAGCTACTCTGAAATCGTTGGAGACACAGATGGGTCAGGTTTCCCAGCATATCAAACCAAGGCAGAATGGCGGATTTCCTAGCGATACTGAGAACGCTAGACAACCCACACATGAGCAGTGCAAAGCCATCACTACTAGGAGTGGGAAGAAACTACCAGGGCCAGAGAAGAAAGATGAATCAGTTAAGAAACCAGCCTTGAAAACACCTGTCAAGGAAGTTGCCCCGACAGGTAACAAACAGCCTGTTGCCGAAGAGCATGTCACGACAGTAGAAGGGACAGAGGAGAAAGATGATGAACCTAAACCTCCTCAGATCCGTATGCAGTGGGAAGGACGTATTGCTGATTATCGTCCCCCACCTTCTTTTCCCCAGCGGTTACAGAAATTGAAACAAGAATCACAGCTTAAAAAGATTTATGATATTTTTAAGCAGATTCACATCAACATTCCGCTGTTAGGTGCCGTTAGGGAGATGCCCAGTTATGCCAAATTTCTCAAGGATGCCATGTCGAAGAAATCTAGACTTGGGGAATTTGAAACGGTTAAGATGACAGAAGGATGCATGAGTATTCTACACAAGCATCCACCCAGAAGAAGAAGGAACCTGGGAGCTTCATCATACCATGCGTAATCGGAGACAAATTTGTGGGTAAGGCACTTTGTGATCTTGGTGCTAGTATAAATTTAATGTCCAAATATGTTTTTCAGAAATTAGGTATTGGAAAAGCTCGGCCCACAACAGTAATTCTGCAGCTGGCAGACCGCTCTTATGTTCATCCAGAAGGAAAAATTGAAGATATTCTAGTAAGGGTGGATAAGTTTATTTTTCCTGTTGACTTTCTTGTCTTAGATTGTGAAGCAGATGAAAACGCACCAATCATCCTGGGGCGAACCTTCTTAGCCACGGGAAGATCACTGATTGATGTGGAAAAAGGAGAACTCACCATGAGAGTGAACGATCAAGAAATAAAGTTGAACGTTCTCCAAGCAATGAAGCATGCTGATGCAGAAGAAGAATGCAAGGCTATTACTGAAGTTACCCTTGACCAACCCTGCATCAGGTCGGGCTGCCACGACATCAAAATTGGTCACTGCCTCGGCAGCCACTTAGAAGACTGTCACGACAGCACCGATGACAGCAACTCCTCAGAATCTGGTACATCTGATAATGAAGATCATGAGGAGGTAAACTGGATAGGCAATCGTCCAGGTAAGTTATTCGAGCCTTTAAACTACACCTCGGATAATCATGTAATCTAAAAGCCATCAAATGTTGAGCCCCCTGTTCTAGATCTTAAGCCACTGCCAGGGCAGCTAAAATACGTTTTCCTTGGTTTAAATGATATGTTGCCCGTAATCATCTCTTCCAAGTTGATGCAGGAACAACAGTTAATAGGGATGCTGCAGCAGCACAAAAAGGCTATTGGATGGACGATAGCTGATATTCAAGGCATTAGTCCGGCGTTATGTATGCATAAAATTCTTCTAGAGGATGATCATAAGCCGACTATTGATGCACAAAGGCGTCTGAATCATGCTATGAAAGAGGTGGTGCGAAAAGAGATAATCAAATGGCTAGATGCTGGAATAATATACGCCATCTCGGACAGCAAATGGGTGATCCCGGTGCAGTGTGTTCCCAAGAAAGGAGGAATGATCGTGGTGACCAATGAAGACAATGAGCTCATCCCAACCAGGACTGTGACCGGTTGGAGGGTTTGTATGGACTACCGGAAGCTTAACAAAGCTACCCGGAAGGACCACCTTCCTTTACCATTTATTGATCAAATGCTTGATAGATTAGCGGGTAAACCTTACTATTGTTTTCTTGATGGTTACTCAGGTTACAATCAAATAGCCATCGCACCGGAAGATCAAGAAAAGACGACATTCACATGCCCTTACGGAACTTACGCTTTCAGGAGAATGTCTTTTGGACTCTGCAATGCACCAGCCACCTTTCAAAGGTGCATGATGGCAATATTCTCCGATATGGTGGAGGATTTCCTAGAGATCTTTATGGATGATTTTTAGTCTTTGGAGACAACTTTGAAAGCTGCCTAGGCAACCTACAGAAGGTGCTCGAAAGATGTGAAAAAGAAAACTTAGTATTGAACTGGGAAAAGTGTCACTTCATGGTGGATGAAGGGATAGTCCTTGGCCATAAGATTAGTTGTCGTGGCATAGAAGTTGACAGAGCTAAGATAGAAGTGATCGAAAAGCTGCCACCACCCACCACAGTCAAGGGAATCAGAAGTTTTTTAGGACATGCTGGTTTTTATCGGAGGTTCATTGCGAACTTTTCAAAAATCACCAAGCCCCTATGCCATCTTCTAGAGCAGAACCGACCCTTTGACTTTAACGCTGAATGTACTGAGGCATTAAAGGTTCTGAAAGAAAAGCTGGTAACAGCCCCAATAGTACAGCCACCATATTGGACACTGCCGTTTGAAATCATGTGATGCTAGTGACTATGTTGTCGGGGCAGCACTTGGGCAACGGAGAGACAAACTTTTACATGTCATATACTATGCCAGCAAAACACTAAACAGCGCCCAAGTGAACTACACCACCACAGAAAAAGAATTATTAGCTGTGGTATTCTCCATTGACAAGTTTCGTTCTTATATACTTGGAACGAAGGTCATAGTCCACACAGACCACTCTGCATTGAAATATCTGTTCACCAAAAAGGATGCAAAGCCTCGACTGATACGTTGGTTTCTGCTATTGCAAGAGTTTGACCTTGAAATCAAGGACAAAAAAGGGACAAAGAATCAAGTGGCAGATCACTTGTCAAGGTTGGAGAAGGGAAAGAGTCTACCGGCAGATGAGACAAACATATTGGAGACCTTCCCTGATGAGCAGCTGTTTGCTGCCACAGTCATTGCCGCGACAGCCATGGCGGCAGGTAAGTCTTCTGAACTCCCCTGGTATGCTGATTTCGTTAATTTTTTAGTTAGCGGAATAATTCCTCCTGACCTTAATTATCAAGCCAGGAAGAGGTTCCAAAATGATGTTAAGCATTATTATTGGGACGAACCTCTTCTTTTCAAAATCTGTGCAGATCAGGTTATAAGGAGATGCGTACCACAGGATGAACAGGAAGATATACTTCATCACTGTCATGCTTCACAGTATGGAGGACACTTAGGAGGCAACAAAACTGCTGTCAAGGTTTTGCAGTCAGGATTCTATTGGTCGTCACTGTATAAAGATGCTCAAATCTTTTACAAGAGATGTGACAAGTGTCAACTGACAGGAAACATCTCAAGGAGACACGAGATGCCGCTGCAGAACATTCTTGAAGTCGAGATCTTCGACGTTTGGGGGATCGATTTTATGGGATCATTCCCATCTTCATGTGGGAATTTTTACATCCTCCTGGCAGTAGATTATGTGTCTAATTGGGTTGAAGCTATCGCCACTCAAAAGAATGATGCCAAGACGGTTCAAAGGTTTTTACATAAAAACATTTTTTCTAGATTCGGCATCCCTAAGGCGATTATCAGTGATGAAGGGGGGCATTTTGACAATAGGGTTATAGTTGCTGCCTTGAAAAAGTATGGTGTCAAGCATCGGATTGCAACAGCATACCACCCTCAGACCAATGGACAAGCTGAAATATCCAACATGGAGGTCAAGAACATTCTCGAAAATATGGTTAAGCCAACTCGGAAAGATTGGTCTCTACACCTCAATGATGCGTTATGGGCCTACAAGACAGCGTTCAAAACTCCATTGGGAATGTCTCCTTATCGACTGATTTACGGGAAAACATGCCATGTACCTGTCGAGATAGAGCACGGAGCATATTGGGCAATCAAGGCAGTTAATATGGACTTGGAAAAGGCAGGGCAGAAAAGGCTACTGGATCTGAACGAAATTGAAGAAATTCGGACAATGGCCTATGACAACGCAAGAATCTACAAGGACAAAACCAAGAAGTGGAATGACAAGAAGTTGTTGCCACGACAGTTCTGCCCAGGGCAGCTTGTGTTGCTTTTTAACTCTAGGTTAAAACTCTTCTTAGAGAAGCTGAAATCTAGATGGTCTGGCCCATTCCAAGTGGTGCAGGTTTTTCCCCATGGTGTCATCACGATCAGATCTTTAAAAGACGGGCACCAATTCAAAGTCAATGGACAGCGATTGAAGCATTATCAAGGGACTGAAGCCCCAAGAATGCAGGAAGTGGTTACTTTAGGAGATGCCCCACCTGGCATCCCTAATTTAACCTAAATTTTATTTTTATTTTTATTATTTATATATTAGGAAATTAGATATATTTTATTTTTAAGAAATAATGTTTTTATTTTTATTGTTTGTTAGGAAATAAAGGGGGCAAGAAGAAAAGAAGAAGTGCATCCAGCCCAACATCCTTCCATCAGCCCAAAAAGCCCAAAATTTAGAGCCTGTCGTTACAGCTGCTGCGACAGACGCGGAAAATACAGGTTGTCGACATGATGTCGCGACAGACACGCAAACGCGTAATAGACGCGCAGCAGACACGGAAACGCGAGACAGAGCGTCAGAAACCGCGTAACAGCTGATGTTGCGTGTAAAAGTGTCTATCGCAATTGTAGTGCAAGTGTACACGACGCAAGTAGTAAAGTGATACGAAGTATCGGATATCGTCTCCACGGGGACTTGGCTAATAGCTTCACCTTAGATTGCTGCACAAGAGTAAAGGAAATATTTGAGAAAGTTGTCACAAAAATAATAAAGAGAACTTAAATAAAAGAGTAGAGAAATCAAGATAGAGAGAATGGGCTGGTATTGAATTGCTCAGTAGTGCATGTATTGCTGAGTCTAGGAAATCCAGTTCTGTCGTCGTCCCCGTCGCGGCAGCACCTGTCGCGGCAGCAGTCCGTTGCTTGTCGCAGCATCGAACACTCAACTCAGTACTTCAAGTTTGGCAAGAATCCCTGCTGTGCCTTGGCCTATCCCTAGGTCCAAGTCTGTCGATGAACATGTCTTTGATGATACCTCTCGGCGTGAATCGAAGGATGAACACCGATGTTTGTTGAATTCTTCTTTAGCCACTTAACCTCGTCCTATCCCTAGGTCTGAGATAGTTCAACTATAAACTAGAGAACTCGCACTTATTCCTTTCGTATACATAACTCTCCCGATATTAAGTAAATAGATAACCTCACAATGCTCTCCCGATGCTCTTGCAAGATGTTAATAACCAGAATAAGAGAACTTGAAGTTTATTTTATTGAACTGAAAATTCCTAAAACAAAAACAACCCTTGCAACTACTTTACAAAACAACCCGTGGGCCTAAGGGGAATTTAGAACGTGTTGAGGGAAGAAAAACGGCTAGGGTTTTGGGAAGAAGGCTAGAGAATAGATGATGTCCCTCCTAGGTCGAAATACATGCCCTTATATAGGCTTTGTGTCCAAGTTTTCTAAAATAGCAAGAATACAACTTTAAATTAAAGTACAATTCTAATAAAGACTAAATCTTCAAGGAATCTATCTTTAAGTCGTCCTTCTTCTTGCTTGGGATTTTCTCTCCTTGAACTTTGGGCTTAGCATTCCTTCCGATCTGGGGCTTGGAAAAATATAGTGGGTTTACACGACAGACGGGTTGAATTTTCTCTATCTATCGAGGTCCACTTTGCTTCTTCTCCTCTAAACTGCTGTCGTCCTCTGTTGTCACGGTGGCAACCATGGCAGCATCGTCCTCCTTGACTTCTCGTCCAGTTCCAGCTCTTCTGCTTCACTGCCCAGCGTATGCCTCTCCTATCTGCTACAGCAGCAACCTGCAAAAGCAACCAATTTTAGTAGAAACTGAGCCTTTTAATATATTTGTGATATTTAACTATAAACTGACCTAAATGCAATGAATAATGCTTGAATGCAGTAGAAATATGGGTTAAATAGGGGGTAAATAATAGAACTTTTACACACTCAACACACCCCCAAACTCAAGTTTTTGCTTGCCCTCAAGCAATTCAGACCTAAAAGAAAAATAAAATATTTTTGTTTTGGCTTAAAACAGTGAACTTTCCCTTACCCTTCATTTGTTCCCTGTGAGGGGCAGCACCCTGTCGGATAATCTAAGATCTGTCAGGAGTCTCACTATAGTCCTCGTGCAGTGTGTGCATGCTTGTGAACAGTTATATGCCAAGACTCTATTAGTTTCACTAGAATATTTCAGCCCTTAACTCAAATTTTTATTCCAAAGTTTATCTTTTGAAGGCATTTTTTCATGCTCCTTTGATTTTTTTTGTTTTGACTCGATTTCTATTTTTTTAAGCTAAAATTTTATTAGAGCCAGTTTTGGGCATCTCTAGCTAACTTCCTAGAGCCAGTTTCGGGCACCTGTAGGGCTGTTGAGTCTCTTTTGCTAAACTTCTTTCCTAGAGCCAGTGTTAGGCACCTCTAGGGGCTATTCAAGTGCTAAGCTTCCTATTCTAGTTGACTAGAAGAGTTCTAAGCAGTATAACAGTCACAAATAGTGTTTAAGTTTTCAGAACTATAGAAAGGCTCTAAATTTCTCCTAAAAACTATCCTAAAGGAACTGCCACGACAGGGTTGTCACGGCAGGTAAGTTCAGTTCATAGACTTAAGCCAAATTTTTCATATTTTCAATTTTTTTCTTTTTTTTTGGAGCACAACTAAACTAAGTAAAGACACAATTTTAAGACTAAAATGGACTCCATTAACGGAGGGATGCCACCCCCAAACTCGAGGGTTGCATTGCCCTCAATGCAAATGACAGGATAAAAAAAAGCAGTACATCACAAAATATAGAGGCAGACAGCAAAAATAAGATAAGAACTTAAATTTTTAATCGTTGTCTTCGTTGCTGCTGCTGACTCTGATCTGGCGGCGGGCACGAGCCTTCGGAGCTGGCTGGGGAACGGGGGAGGCAGATGTGTTCTTTGCTTTGGCCTCCCGTGGTGGCTGGATCCTGGTTGGGGAGATGTGAGGAGGTTGCTCCACAACCTGGACTTCAGAGTTGCTGTTGCTGCTCTCACTGCTGTTGTTGTCACTGTTGCTGCAGCTGGCTCTTGGCATGTTGTGTTTGTCTGCCATTCTCTTCTGCCTCTTCACCGGTGAGAACTCCTTCGACAAATTCCTCTTAATAGAGGGTTCATTGTCACTGGCGGCCCAAACGAAGGAGGAGGAGAATCCAGCAATAAAGGCATCAAGCTCCTCCGATGCCATTCTACGTTTCGTACCACGGGAAGATGGCTCAGCACGGTGGCTGCCAGCGGCTGTCGGGGCAAGTGATGGAGTGGAGGCGACAGAGGGTGTCTGTGGTGTGGCAACAGGTGTGGGAGTGTGGGTAGGTGTAGTGACAGTAAAATAATGTGCATGGAAGGTAGGGAAGACAGTATCAGGGAAATCTAAAGAATTATGTATAATGGTTACCGTAGAGGCAGCAAAGTCCCTGATGAAGGTCATTAAACCAAGCTGTCATTCCTCCATCTTCTGAAGGGCAGCTAAGATCTGAGAGGAAGAGTCTGTCAGGGTGGCTGCTGCGGCAGCTGGTTCAGTTTCTGGCTGCTCTGTCGTGTCTGCTGTTGTGGCAGCTGGGTTGAATGACGACAGAGGAGTGGCAGCTGTCAGCTCCATGAGGCTGAGGATGTTCTTTTCAGTCCAATCTTTCCCTTGGACTCGCAGATTAGTGGCCACTTCTGGTACGCCATGGCCACGGCAGAGTGAGGTGATGAGGTACGGGAGGTAAAGGGGACCCGTCGGTCTGTGTGCGCACTCCAAGATGCTCTCACGAATATAGCTGCCCACATTAATGGGCCTTTCATGTAAAATGGAGTGTATCAAAGCTAACCTTGGCTGGTCGACCGTGGTATTGTGGGACGACGGCATGATGCGTTTTTTGATGAAAGCATTCCATAACTTCGCCTCCGGCAGCAGTTGGGTCCGCTTTACTGTCCGTGGATTCTTCCAGCTGGTGTTCCATTGAGTCCCCTCATCTGTCAATTCTGCCATGACAGCGTCATAGGCAGCAGGGTCTAGTGTGTTGAGGAATAGTTGGTGAGCGTCGTCGTTGATGCCGACGTAGAAACCATACAGTGTGTTAATGTACTCAGCTTCGAACGGCACCTCTTTTCCTCGTACTGTCATCGCTGTCGCCGTCCTGTTGTTAATGGTAGCATAAAATTATCGTACCAACGTGATGTTCATTTCTTCAGGCTGCTCAGCAAAAGTTTGCCACTGTAGAGCTCGAACTTTTCAGGCGATGAACGGCTATAGGCCCAGATTTTCCTCCTTCGATGTGTAAATAAAGCCTCTCTCTTCCCACATATCTCTGATCGCAAAGGATCTTGGGGTGGTTGTTGTCGGTGTGGAACTGGAAGCAGCATTCCTACGGTTTTGCTTGGAAGACATTTTTGCAAGGGTTGTGGAAATAAAAATGAAAGCAAGTAAACGCTAAAGGGGAGCAAGTAAGAAGAGTAGAAGTGAGTGAAAATGAAAAATGAAACGGGGTTATATAGAGAAGGATTTTACTGCCCGTTGAAGTTGTAACGGTAGGCGCGAATAACGGGGCCAGCTGTTATGCGTTAGCATGTCTGACGCGTTTGTCACGCATTTCCGTGTCTATTGCGCGTCTGTGACGTGTTTCCGCGTCTGTCGTGACAGTGTGATGACAGCCTGTAGTTTCCGCGTCTGTCGCGGCAACTGTAACGACAGGCTCCAAAATTTGGGCTTGGTTGGGCTGGTGAATGGATGGTGGGCTGAGTTCACTTCTCATGTTCTTCTTGACTCCTTTATTTCCTAAAAAAATAAAACATTATTCAAATAAAATAAATCTTATTTCCTAATAATATGGAATAATAAAAATAAAAATAAAAATTAGGTTAAATTAGGGATGCTAGGTGGGGAATCTCCTAAGGTAACCACTTCCTGCATTCTTGGGGCTTCAGTCCCCTGATAATGCTTTAAGCGATGTCCGTTGACTTTGAATTGGTGCCTGTCTTTTAATGATCGGATCGTGATGGCACCATGGGGAAAAACCTGTACGACTTGGAACGGGCCAGACCATCTAGATTTTAGCTTCCCTAGGAAGAGTTTCAATCTAGAATTGAACAGCAATACAAGCTGCCCTGGGCAGAACTGTCGTGGCAGCAACTTCTTGTCATGCCACTTCTTAGTTTTATCCTTATAGATTCTTGCATTGTCATAGGCCATTCCCCGGATTTCTTCAATTTCGTTCAGATCCAATAGCCTTTTCTGACATGCCTTGTCCAAGTCCATATTTACTACCTTGATTGCCTAGTATGCTCTGTGCTCGATCTCGACAGGTAGATGACATGTTTTCCCATAAATCAATCGGTATGGAGACATTCCAAATGGTGTTTTAAAAGCTGTCCTATAAGCCCATAATGCACCGTTAAGGAGTAAAGACCAATCTTTCCTAGTTGGCTTAACCATCTTCTCAAGAATGTTCTTAACTTCCCTGTTGGATATTTCAGCTTGTCCATTGGTCTGTGGGTGATATGCTGTTGCGATCCGATGTTTGACACCATACTTCTTTAAGGCAGCAGCAATAACCCTGTTGTCGAAATGTCTCCCTTCATCACTGATAATCGCCTTAGGGATGTCAAAGCTAGAAAAAATGGTTTTGTGCAAAAACCTTTGTACTGTCTTGGCATCATTCTTTTGAGTGGCGATAGCTTCAACCCACTTAGAGACATAGTCTACTGCCAGGAGGATGTATAGATTCCCACATGAAGATGGGAATGGTCCCATAAAATCAATCCCCCAAACGTCGAAGATCTCGACTTCAAGAATGTTCTGCATCGGCATCTCGTGTCTCCTTGAGATGTTTCCTGTCCGTTGGCACTTGTCACAACTCCTGTAGAAGATTTGAGCATCTTTATACAGTGACGGCCAATAAAACCCTGACTGCAGCACCTTGGCAGCAGTTTTGTTGCCTCCTAAGTGTCCTCCATACTGTGAAGCATGGCAGTGATGAAGTATGTCTTCTTGCTCTTCCTGTGGTATGCATCTCCTTATAACCTGATCTGCACAGATTTTGAAAAGAAGAGGTTCGTCCCAATAATAATGCTTAACATCATTTTGGAACCTCTTCTTAGCTTGATAATTGAGGTCAGAAGGAATTATTCCGCTAACTAGGAAATTAACGAAATCAGCATACCAGGGGAGTTTAGAAGACTTACCTACCGCCATGGCTGCCGCGGCAGTGACTGCGGCAGCAAAGAGCTGCTCATCTGGGAAGGTCTCCAATAGGGGTGGGAATTTTCGGGTACCCGGGATTCGGGTACCCGGAAAACCGGGTACCCGGTTCGTCCGGGTACCTCTTTAAACGGCCCGTGTCCCGGCCCATTAAATCCGGGTACCCGGGATTCGGGTACCCGGGTAATCGGGTACCGGGTACCCGGTTCATATATATTTTTTTATTTTTTTATTATTTTAAAATTAAAAAAATCATATGTTAAACACAAAAATATTTTTAAAAAAATTAAACTTAAAACTTAAAAGAATATAATACAAACATAGAAAAAATATAGGGATTTAAACTTAATTTTAGAGTGAAAATATTAAGAAACATAAAATAAAAATATAATTTTAAATATAAAAAATATATATTAAATTGTATCGGGTCGGGTCGGGTACCCGGTAAGGGAAATCTCTTGGCCCGTGTCCCGGGAAATTTGCCGGGTCGGGTATTTTTTTTTCGGGAATTGCCCGGTATTTTTGTTTCGGGTAGTCGGGTTTTCGGGTCGGGTCAATCGGGTCGGGTATTTTCTCCCACCCCTAGTCTCCAATATGTTTGTCTCATCTGTCGGTAGACTCTTTCCCTTCTCCAACCTTGACAAGTGATCTGCCACTTGGTTTTCTGTCCCCTTTTTGTCCTTGATTTCAAGGTCGAATACTTGCAATAACAGGATCCACCGTATCAATCGAGGCTTTGCATCTTTTTTGCGAACAGATACTTTAAGGCAGAATGGTCTGTGTGCACTATGACCTTCGTTCCAAGTATGTAAGAACGGAACTTGTCAATGGAGAATACCACAGCTAATAACTCCTTCTCTATGGTGGTGTAGTTTACTTGGGCGTCATTCAATGTCTTGCTGGCATAGTATATGACATGAAATAATTTGTCTCTCCGCTGCCCAAGTGCTGCCCCGACAGCATAGTCACTAGCATCACACATAATCTCAAATGGATGTGTCCAGTCTGGTGGCTGTACTATTGGGGCTGTTACCAGCTTTTCCTTCAGATCCTTGAATGCCTCAGTACATTCTTCGTTAAAATAAAGGGTCGGTTCTGCTCCAGAAGATGACATAGGGGCTTAGTGATTTTTGAAAAGTTCGCAATGAATCTCCGATAAAAACCAGCAAGTCCTAAAAAACTTCTGATTCCCTTGACTGTGGTGGGCGGCGGCAGCTTTTCGATCACTTCTATCTTAGCCCTATCGACTTCTATGCCACAGCAGCTAATCTTATGGCCAAGGACCATCCCTTCATCCACCATGAAGTGGCATTTTTCCCAGTTTAACACTAAGTTCGCTTTTTCACATCTTTCGAGTACCTTTTGTAGCTTGCCTAGGCAGCTTTCAAAATCGTCTCCAAAGACTGAAAAGTCATCCATAAAAATCTCTAGGAAGTCCTCCACCATATCGAAGAATATGGCAATCATGCATGTTTGGAAGGTGGCGGGTGCATTGCATAGTCCAAAAGGCATCCTCCTAAAAGCATATGTGTCGTATGGGCATGTGAATGCCGTCTTCTCTTGATCTTCCGGTGCGATAGCTATTTGATTGTAACCTGAATAACCATCAAGAAAACAATAATAAGGTTTACCCGCTAGTCTATCAAGCATTTGATCAATAAAGGGTAAAGGAAAGTGGTCCTTTCGGGTAGCTTTATTAAGCTTCCGATAGTCCATACAAACCCTCCAACCGGTCATAGTCCTAGTTGGGATTAATTTATTGTTTTCGTTGGTCACCACGGTCATTCCTCCTTTCTTGGGAACGCATTGCACCGGGCTCACCCATTTGCTGTCCGAGATGGCGTAGATTATTCCAGCATCTAACCATTTGATTATCTCTTTACGCATCACCTCTTTCATCGCATGGTTTAGCCGCCTTTGAGCATCTATAGTCGGCTTATGATTATCCTCGAGAAGGATTTTATGCATACATAATGCCGGACTAATGCCTTGAATATCAGCTATCGTCCATCCAATTGCCTTTTTGTGCTGCTGCAGCATCCCTATTAACTGATGTTCATGTTCCTGCATCAACATGGAAGAGATGATTACGGGCAACGTATCATTTGAACCAAGAAAAGCATATTTTAACTGCCCTGGTAGGGGCTTCAATTCTAAAACAGGGGGCTCAACAGTTGATGGCTTTTGGATTGCATGGTTATCCGAAGTATAATTTAAAGGTTCGAATAACTTACCTGGTCGATCGCCTATCCAGTTTACCTCCTCCTGATCTTCAGTATCAGATGTATTGGATTCTGAGGAGTTGTTGTCGTCAGTGTTGTCATGACAGTCCTGTAAGTGGTTGCCGAGGCAGTGACCAATTTTGATGTCGTGACAGCCCGACCTAATGCAGGGTTGGTCAAAGGTAACTTCAGTGATAACCTTGCATTCCTCTTCTACATCAGCATGCTTCATAGCTTGGAGAACATTCAACTTTATTTCTTGATCGTTCACTCTCATGGTGAGTTCTCCTTTCTCCACATCAATCAGTGATCTTCACGTGGCTAAAAAGGGTCGCCCCAGGATGATTGGTGCGTTTTCATCTACTTCACAATCTAAAACAAGAAAGTCAGCAGGAAAAATAAATTTATCCACTCTTACCAGAATATCTTCGATTTTTCCTTCCGGATGAACGTAAGAGCAGTCTGCCAGTTGCAGAGTTACTATCGTGGGCCGAGCTTTTCCAATACCTAATTTCTGAAAAACAGATTTTGGCATTAAATTAATACTAGCACCAAGATCACAAAGTGCCTTACCCACATATTTATCTCCGATTACACAAGGTATGATGAAGCTCCCCGGATCCTTCTTTTTCTGGGGTGGTTGCTTATGAAGAATGCTCATGCATCCTTCTATCATCTTAACCGTTTCAAACTCCCCAAGTTTAGATTTCTTCGACATGGCATCCTTGAGAAATTTGGCGTAACCGGGCATCTCCCTAACGGCGTCCAACAGCGGGATATTAATATGAACCTGCTTAAAAATATCATAAATCTTTTTAAGCTGTGATTCTTGCTTTAATTGCTGTAACCGTTGAGGAATAGGAGGTGGGGGACGATAATCAGCGATACGTCCTTCCCACTGCATACAAATCTGAGGAGGTTTGGGTTCATCATTTTTATCCTCTGTCGCTTCTGCTGTCGTAACAGGCTCATCAGCAGCAGGCTGTTTGTTACCTGTCGGGGCAGCTTCCTCGGCAGGTCTGTCCAAGGCTAGTTTCTTCACTGGTTCAGCTTCTTTCTCTGGCCCTGATAGTTTCTTCCCACTCCTAGTAGTGATGGCTTTACACTGCTCATGTGTGAACTGCTTAGCATTTTCAGTATTGCTAGGAAATCCGCCAGTCTGCCTTGGGTTGATATGCTGGGAAACCTGACCCATCTGTGTCTCCAAAGATTTCAGAGTAGCTTCATGATTTGTCATTCGCATCTCTGTTTTATCCATGAATGTTTCTGTCTTCTTGACAAACTGATTCATGTTCTTAATATAAGTTCCCATCTGAGACATAAACGTAGCCAGAGTCTGTTCTAGTATACTGTTTGTGGCAGCTGGTGGCTATTGCGGCTGCAATTGCTGTCGAGTCAGCAATCTAGGTCATCCCTGATTCTGATTGTTGTGAGCTTGAGGATTCAGGGCATTATTAGGATTACTCCAAGAAAACTTGGGATCCTTTCTCCAGCTGGGGTTATAGTTGTTGGAGTTGTAATTCTGCTTCTAGTTTCCAACATATTTTCCCTCACAAATTTCACATACCTCTTCGACAGCAAATCCATGTTGTGTGTCATCGTTCAAGAGCTTTTTCATTGCCTTAGTAAGGTATGCCACCTGTGACTTCATTGTGCTGTCGGCCTCATAATCCTTGACAGCTAGGACCCATTTACCCCCTCTTCTTGCTGTCGGAAACTGCTCCTCATTCTTAGCCAGATTTTTCAATACTTGCATTGCCTCATCCGGGTCTTTGTCCAATAGTAATCCGTTTACTGCTGAATCAATTCGAATACGAGTTTGTAAGTTGGCAGCATTATAAAATTTTGTTACCTGGTTCCAGACGGGGAATCCATGCATTGGACAGTTCCGTAGAAGAGTAGTAAATCTGTCCCAGGCCTCGTGCATCGGCTCGTCATCTTCTTGTTGAAAAGTAGCAATTTCATTACGTAATCGCTCAGATAGATGTGAAGGATTAAAACGAGATAAAAATTCACTAGATAAATCTGCCCAAGTTCTAATTGAACCCGACGTAAGTTTATTCCACCAAGTCTTTGCTCTATCCCTTAATGAATGGGGAAATAACCGAAGCCTCAGTATCTCCAGATTTACTCCTGGTAGTCTAAACGAACCACAGATTTCTTGGAACATTTTTAGATGCTCCCTAGCATCCTCGGTAGAAGCACCACTGAATTGACTGGCATTGTTGATCATGCTAAACATAACAGGTTTTAGCTCGAAGTTGTCAACATCTATGTCCGGCAGCGTGGTTTCCAGTTCTACATGATCGTTCAACATATAGTCACGACAGGACCGTCATCCGGCAGCGGCAGCAGGGTTGCCGACAGGCAGTATAACCTCTCCATCTCCAACAGGAGGGTCGTTACCCAGGGGGTTTCCTTGGTTTTGCATCGTCTATAACTGTTCCTCAAGGTACTCGTTTCTAGCTAGTATGTGACGAAGTCGGTTCTTGAGATTGAATGAACGTTCGATTTCCGGATCTAATGGATACTCAGGATCTTTTCCTCGTCTTGATCTGTGCATAAACAAGAAACCTTGTGAAAAGCAAGAGTTGAACAAACCAAAGAAAAACATAAAATAAAAATAAAAAACGAAAAGTGCAGTAAAAGAAAAGGTAGAGTTATGTTGCCAGTCCCCGGCAACGGTGCCAAAAACTTGTTGCGTGTAAAAGTGTCTATCGCAATTGTAGTGCAAGTGTAATAGACGCGGAAAATACAGGCTGTTGACACGCTGTCGCGACAGACACGCAAACGCGTAATAGACATGCAGCAGACATGGAAACGCGTGACAGACGCGTCAGAAACCGCGTAACAGCTGGCCCCGTTATTCGCGCCTACCGTTACAGCTCCAATGGGCAGCAAACTCTTCTCTATATAAACCTCGTTCTACTAGTCATTTTTCACTCACTTCTACTCTTCTAGCTTGCTCTCTCTAGAAATATTTATTTGCTTTCATTTTTTTCTTACAACCCTTGCAACCATGTCTTCCAGAAACACCCGCAGGAGTGCTGCCTCAGGCTCCACCCCGACAGCATCAACCCCACGATCTTTCCAGATACGAGACATGTGGGAAGAAAGGGGATTTATCTACACTTCCAATGAGGGGAATTTGGGTCTGCAGCCGTTCATTGCTAGAAAAATCAAGGCCCTACAGTGGCAGATCTTTGCAGAACAACCAGAGGAGATGAACGTATCTCTAGTTCGAGATTTCTATGATGCCATCAACAGCAGAACCGCGACAGCAGTTACCGTGAGAGGGAGAGAGGTGCCCTTCGAAGAAGAATACATCAACACCTTGTACGGATTTTACGTGGGCAGCAACGAGGATGGTCACCAGCAATTTCTGAACAGCCTAGACCCTGTTGCCTACGATGTTGTCATGGCAGAGCTCACGGATGAAGGTACTCAGTGGAACACAAATCCTAAGAACCCGAGGACGGTGAAGAGAATTCAACTCCTCCCGGAAGCTAAACTGTGGAACGCTTTCATCAAAAAGCGAATCATGCCATCCTCGCACAACACCACTGTCGACCAACCCAGGTTAGCCCTCATTCATTCTATTTTGCATGAGAAGCCTATTAATGTGGGCAGCTTCATCCGGGAAAGCATTTTGGAGTGTGCACACCGGCCGACAGGACCGCTCTACCTCCCCTACCTCATCACAGCCCTTTGTCGCGGCCATCATGTACCTGAAGCTGCCACCAATCTCAGAGTCCAAGGGAAGGGATGGACCCACAAAAATATACTCAGCTTGATGGAACTGACTGCTGCCACCCCGCTATCATCTTTCGACCCCACTGCCACGGCAGCAGAGACGACAGAACCGACAGACACTGAACCTGCTACCACGGAAGCCAGGCAGCCCACAGCAGCAGCAGCTCCTACCGAATTCTCCTCCCAGATCCTTGCTTCCATACAGAAGATGGAGAAACGACAGCTCGGTCTTATGAGCTTTATCAGGGATTTAACACAGCTACGGTACAATTCATTCAAACTTCTTTAAATTTCCCTGATGTTGTATTTCCTGCCTTCCCTTCCCATTATTTTGTTGTACCCACCCCTGCCCATACCCCTACACCTGCTGCCATACCCAAGACACCGTCTGCAGCATCCACACCAACCCCTGCCACGACAGCTGCCGGCAGCAACCGCGCAGAGGATACATCTGCCCGGGGAACCAAGAGAAGAATGCCCTCGGAAGAACTTGATGCATTCATCGTTGGTTTCTCTTCTTCCTCAATTTGGGAGGAAAGCGACAACGAACCCTCTGTTAAGAGGAATCTCTCCAAAGAGTTCACACTGGTGAAACGGCAGAAGAGAATGGCAGACAAAAACAAGCCAGATAGCGGCAGTGGCAGCAGTAGTGACGGCAGCAGCAGTAATGACAGTAGCAGTAGCTCGGAGTTACAGGTAGTGGAGAAACCCCCTCACATCTCTCCTACCAGAATTCAACCTCCAAGGGAGGCCAAAACGAAGAACACATCTACCTCCCCCATCTGCCAGCCAGTTAAGAAGGCTCATGCCCACCGACAGCTCCGAGTCAGCAGCAGCAGTGACGACAGCGCATAAAATTTGAGTTTCTTAACTTATTTTGATGTCTGCTTCTATATATTTTGTGATGTACTTTTCTTATCTTTTATTTTGTCATTTGCATTGAGGGAAATGAAACCCTTGAGTTTGGGGGTGGCATCCCTCCATTAATGGAGTCTTATTTAGTTTTAAAATTGTGTCTTTTAATTAGCTTATTTTTGCTATAAAAAAATATTGAAAATTTTGGCTTAATTCTTTGAACTGAATTTACCTGCCGTGACAGCTCTGTCGTGGCAGTGCCTTTAGGATAGTTTTAGGAGCAGTTTAGAGCCTTTCTATAGTTCTAAAATTTAAACACCATTTGTGATTGTTATACTGCCTAGAACTCTACTAGTTAACTAGAATAGGAAGCTTAGCACTTGAATAGCCCCTAGAGGTGCCTAACACTGGCTCTAGGAAAGAAGTTTAGCAAAATAGACTCAATAGCCCTAGAGGTGCCCGAAACCGGCTCTAGGAAGTTAGCTAGAGGTGCCTGAAACCGGCTCTAGTGAAACTTAAGCTTAAAAAAATAAAATCGAGTCTACACGAAAAAAAATCAAAAGAGCATAAGAAATGCCTTCAAAAAGATAAACTTTGACATAAAAATTCAAGTTAGAGGCTGAAATATTCTAGTGAAACTAAGGGAGTCTTGGCATATAATTGTTCACAAGCATGCACACATTGCACGAGGACTATAGCAAGATTCAAGACGAATCCTAAGTTATCCGACAAGGTGCTACTGTACATAGAGAATGAATGAAGGGTAAGGGAAAGTTCACTGTTTTAAGCCAAAACAAAAATATTTGTTTTTCTTTTAGGTCTGAATTGCTTGAGGGCAAGCAAAAACTTGAGTTTGGGGGTGTGTTGAGTGTGTAAAAGTTCTATTATTTACCCCCTATTTAACCCATATTTCTGTTGCATTCAAGCATAATTCATTGCATTTAGGTTAGATTACAGTTATACATCACAAATATATTAAATGGCACAGTTTCTACTGAAATTAGTTGCTTTTGCAGGTTGCTGCTGTAGCAGATAGAGAAGCATGCGCTGGGCAGTGAAACAGAAAAGCTGGAACTGGATGAATAGTCGAGGAGGACGATGCTGCCATGGCCGTCGCCGTGACAGCCAAGGACGACAGCAGTTTTGAGGAGAAGAAGCAAAGTGGGCCTCGACAAAAAGAGAAAATTAAGCCCGTCTGTCGTGGAATACCATTATATTTTTCCAAGCCCTAGATCAGAATGAAGGCCAAGCCCAAAGTTCAAGGAAGAAAACTCCAAGCAAGAAGGAAGGACGAATTAAATCTATATTCTCTGAAGATTTAGTCTTTATTAGAGTTGTACTTTAATTTAAACTTATATTCTTGCCATATTAGAAAACTTGAACCCAAGGCATATATAAAGGCATGTAATTCGACATAGGAGAGAACATAACCTATCTCTAGCCTTCTTCCCAAAACCCTAGCCGTTTTCCCCTTCTCAACATGTTCTAAATTCCCCCTAGGGCCACGGGTTGACTTGTAAAGTAGTTGCAAGGGTTGCTGTTGCGTGTAAAAGAGTCTATCGCAATTTAGTGCAAGTGTACACGTCGCAAGTAATAAAGTGATACTAGAGTATCGGATATCATCTCCACAGGGACTGGGCTAACCCTTTCCTTCGCTATCTGCACAAGGGGAAAAGAATAGATTAAGATATTTGTCACGAAAATAATGAAGTAAACGTAAATAAAAAGAATAAAGATATCAAGATAGAGAGAATGGGCTGGTATTGAATTGCTCAGTAGTGCAGGTATTGCAGTGCTTAGGAAATCCAGTTCTGTCGTCGCGCCCGTCGCTGACAGCACCTGTCGCGGCGGCTGTCCGTTGGCTGTCGCGGGCAGCAGACACACCAACTCCGTTCTTCAAGTTTGGCAAGAATCCCTGATCTGCCTTGGCCTATCCCTAGGTCCAAGTCTGTCGATGATCACGTCTTGATGATACCTCCCGGCGTGAATCGAAGGATGAACACCGATGTGTATGAATTCTTCTTTAGCCACTTAACCTTGCCCTATCCCTAGGCACAAGATAGTTCAACTATAAACTAGAGAACTTGCTCTTATTTCTTTCGTATACTTAACTCTCCTGATGCTAAGTAAATGGATAACCTCACAATGCTCTCCCGATGCTCTTGCAAGATATTAATAACCAAAATAAGAGAACTTGAAGTTTATTTTATTGAACTGAAAATTCCTAAAACAAAACAACCCTTGCAACTACTTTACAAATCAACCCGTGGCCCTAGGGGGTTTTAGAACATGTCGACGGTGGGTAGACGGCAGGTAGACGGCGGAGGGGTTTTAGATGTCGGTTATGGGGTATGATGTGTGGATTCTCTCCTAGGTTAAAATACATGCCCTTATATAAGCTTTGGGCTCAAGTTATCTAAGGTAACAATGATTACAACTTTAATTAAAAGTATGATTCTAATAAAGACTTAATCTTCAAGGATCCTACTTTTTAGCCATCCTCCTTGTTTCTTGGGATTTTCTCTCCTTGAACTTTGGCTTGACATATCTTTTGATCCGGGGCTTGGAAAAATATTTGGCTTTCACATGACAGACGAGCAGATTTTTCTCTATCTATCGAGGTCCACTTTACTTTTCCTCTTCATAAGGTTGTTGTCACCTTGCTGTCACGACAGGTCCATGGCAGCTTCGTCCTCATCGTCTGCTTGTCCAGTTCAGCTCTTCTGCTTCTCTGCCCTGCGCCTGCCTTCTTCGTCTACTATGGCAGCAACTTGCTGTCGTCCTCTGTTGTCACGGCAGCTCCATGGCAGCATTGTCCTCTTCGTCTGCTTGTCCAGTTCAGCTCTTCTGCTTTTCTGCCCCGCGCCTGCCTTCACCATCTACGACGGCGGCAACCTGCCAAAAAACAACCATTTTTAGTAGAATTTGTGCCTTTTATATATTTGTGATGTTTTGCTGAAAACTAACCTAAATGCAATGAAATGATGCTTGAATGGAGCAGAAATATGGGTTAAAAAGGGTGTAAATAATAGAACTTTTACACACTCAACAGTTGCTTCTGTTTTAGGAATTTTCAGTTCAATAAAATAAACTTCAAGTTCTCTTATTCTGGTTATTAACATCTTGCAAGAGTATCAGGAGAGCATTGCGAGGTTATCTATTTACTTAATATCGGGAGAGTTAAGTATACAAAAGGAATAAGTGCGAGTTCTCTAGTTTATAGTTGAACTATCTCGGACCTAGGGATAGGGCGAGGTTAAGTGGCTAAAGAAGAATTCAACAACATCGGTGTTCATCCTTCGATTCACGCCGGGAGGTATCATCAAAGACGTGTTCATCGACAGACTTGGACCTAGGGATAGGCCAAGGCACAGCAGGGATTCTTGCGAAGCTTGAAGTACAGAGTTGTGTGATCGCTGCCGTGACAAACAACGGACCGCTGTCGCGACAGGTGCTGCCGCGACGAGGACATCGACAGAGCAGATATTCCTAGACTTAGCAATACCTACACTACTGAGCAATTCAATACCAGCCCATTCTCTCTATCTTGATTCTTTTAATCTTATTTTCCAGTACTCTTTATTATTTTCGTGACAACATCTTAAACTATTCTCTTTACTTTCGTGCAGTAATTCAAGGTGAAGCTATTGGCTCAGTCCCTGTGGAGACGATATCTGATACTTCAGTATCTGTTGCGTGTAAAATAGTCTATCGCAATGGTAGTGCAAGTATACACGACGCAAGTAGTAAAGTGATACGAAGTATCAAATATCGTCTCCACATGGATTGGGCTAATAGCTTCACCTTAATTCACTGCACGAAAGTAAAGGAAATATTTGAGAGTTGTCACAAAAATAATAAAGTAAACACAAATAAAAGAATAAAAATATCAAGATAGAGAGAATGGGCTGGTATTGAATTGCTCAGTAGTATAGGTATTGCAGAGTTTAGGAAATCCAGTTCTGTCGTCGTCACCCGTCGCGGCAGCACCTGTCACGACGGCATTCTGTTGATCGTTGCGGTAGCAAACGCTCAACTCAGTACTTTCAAGTTTGGCAAGAATCCCAGATCTGCCTTGGCCTATCCCTAGGTCCAAGTCTGTCGATGATCACGTCTTGATGATACCTACCGGCGTGAATCGAAGGATGAACACCGATGTGTATGAATTCTTCTTTAGCCACTTAACCTCGCCCTATCCCTAGGCACAAGATAGTTCAACTATAAACTAGAGAACTTGATCTTATTTCTTTCGTATACTTAACTCTCCCGATGCTAAGTAAATAGATAACCTCACAATGCTCTTCCGATGCTCTTGCAAGATATTAATAACCAAAATAAGAGAACTTGAAGTTTATTTTATTGAACTGAAAATTCCTAAAACAAAACAACCCTTGCAAATACTTTACAAATCAACCCGTGGCCCTAGGGGGAATTTAGAACATGTTGGCGGCGGGAAAACGGCTAGGGGTTTTGATTATCGGTTATGGGGTATTGGATATTCCCTAGGTTAAAATACATGCCCTTATAAAAACTTTGGGCTCAAGTTATCTAATTTAACAAGGATTACAACTTTAATTAAAAGTATGATTCTAATAAAGACTAAATCTTCAAGGAATCTACTTTCCAGCCGTCTTCCTTGTTTCTTGGAATTTTCTCTCCTTGAACTTTGGGCTTGATATATCTTTTGATCTGGGGCTTGGAAAAATATAAGGTTTTCACACGACAGACGAGCTGAATTTTCTCTATCTGTCGAGGTCCACTTTGCTTTTTCTCCAAAAAACTGATGTCGTCCTCTGCTGTCACGGCAGCACCATGGCAGCATCGTCCTCTTTGTCTGCTTGTCCAGTTCAGCTCTTCTGCTTCTCTGCCCAGCGCCTGCCTTCTCCGTCTGCTATGGCAGCAACCTGCAAAAACGGCCATTCTTAGTAGAATCTGTGCCTTTAATATATTTGTGATGTTTTGCTGTGAACTAACCTAAATGCAATGAATAATGCTTGAATGCAGCAGAAATATGGATTAAAAAGGGTGTAAATAATAGAACTTTTACACACTCAACACACCCCCAAACTCAAGTTTTTGCTTGCCCTCAAGCAACTAAGACCTAAAAGAAAAATTAAATATTTTTGTTTTGGCTTACAAACAATGAACTTTCCCTTACCCGTCGTTCGTTCCCTGTGACGGCAGCAACCTATCGGATAATTTAGGATCTGTCCGGAATCTTACTATAGTCCTCGTGCAGTGTGTGCATGTTTGTGAACAGTTATATGCCAAGACTCTCTTAGTTTCACTAGAATATTCAACTCTTAACTTGAATTTTTATGCCAAAGTTTATCTTTTTGAAGGCACATTTTCATGCTTCTTTGATTTTTTGTTTTGACTCGATTTCTCTAAAGTTTTACTAGAGCCAGTTTTAGGCACCTCTAGTTAGCTTCCTAGAGCCGGTTTCAGGCACCTCTAGGGTTGTTGAGTCTCTTTTGCTAAACTTCTTTCCTAGAGCCAGTGTTAGGCACCTCTAGGGGCTATTCAAGTGCTAAGCTTCCTATTCTAGTTTGGCTAAAAGAAGTCTAAGCAGTATAACAGTCACAATGGTGTTTAAGTTTTCAGAACTATAGAAAGGCTCTAAACTTCTCTTTAAACTATCCTAAAGATGCTGCCACGACAGAGCTGTCACGACAGGCAAGTTCAATTCACAGTTTTAAGCCAAAATTTTCAATCTTTTCAGTTTTTTTTTTCAAAAAATAAACTAAGCAAAAGATGCAAAAATTAACTAAGATGTACTTGGACTCCATTAATATGGAGGGTTGCCACCCCCAAACTCAAGGGTTGCATTACCCTCAATGCAAATGACAAAATATAAACGAAAAGATATGAAGGCAGTACATTACAAAATATATAAATAGCAGGCAGCAATAAGAAAATATGAAACTTAAATTTTAAGCATTGTCTTCACTACTGCTGCTGAGGCAGATTTGGCAGCAGATTCTGGTTCTTGGGGCGGGCTGGGGTGGTTGCTGTACAACCTGAATGTCAGAGCTGTTGCCGCTGCTGTCACTGCTGCTGCTTGCCTTTGGCAGAGTTTTCTTGTTTGCCATTCTTTTCTTCCTCTTGACCGGTGTAAATTCTTTCGACAGGTTCCTCTGATAGAGGGTTCAGCGTCGCTGTCTGCCCAGACGGATGAGGAAGAGAACCCAGCAACAAAGGCAGCAAGGTCATCCGAGGGCATTGGTCGCTTTGTTCCTCGAGCGGATGTTTCGGCATGGGTGCTGCCGGCTTCCATCGGGGCAAGTGATGGTATGGAGACGGCAGATGGTGTTTGTGGGGTTGCAGCATGTGTAGGTGTGTGGGCAGGGGTGGGGACAGTGAAGTAGTGGGCAGGGAAGGTGGGAAAGACAACATCAGGGAAATTTAAAGTATTGTGAATAAAATTTACCGTGGATGCGGCAAAGTCCTTGATGAATGTCATGAGGCCCAGTTGTCTGTCCTCCATCCTTTGAATAGCAGCTAGGATTTGATTGGATGGGTCTGTCAGAGCAGCTGTTGCGGCGGCAGGTTCAGGATTTGGCTGCTCTGATGATGCAGCTGGGGCGGCAGCGGGGTTGAAACATGAGAGAGGGGTTGCCACTGTCAGCTCCATGAGGCTGATGATATTCTTGTCTGTCCAACCCCTTCCTTTCATTATGGAATCGGTGTCGGCTTCCGGCACATCATAACAGCGGCAGAGGGACGTGATGAGGTAGGGGAGGAAAAGGAGGGTCGTCGGTCTATGGGCACTTTCCAAAATACTCTCTCGCATATAACTCCCTACATTAATGGGTCGTTTATTTAGAATGGAGTGTATTAAGGCTAACCTCTGCTGGTCAACGGTGGTGTGATGCGACGACGGTAGGATCCTCTTTTTGATGAAGGCATTCCACAGTTTTGCCTCCGGCAGCAGCTGCCCCCTCTTCACTGTGTGAGGATTTTTCCGGCTTGTGTTCCATTCAGTCCCTTCTTCCGTCAATTCTGCCATGACAGCGTCATAGGCAGCATCATCCAAAGTGTCAAGGAACTGCTGGTGAGCATCATCGTTGGGGCCTAGGTAGAGGCCATACAAAGAGTTAATGCGCTCGGCTGTGAACTGCACCTCTTTCCCTCGGACAGTCACTGCTGTCGCCGTCTTGCTGCTGATGGCAGCATAAAATTCCCTCACCAGCGTCTCGTTCATCTCTGCTGGTTGCTCCGCAAATGATTCCCATAAAAGAGCTCTAATCGTCCTTGCGATGAAAGGCTTGAGGCCCAGATTAATTGCCTTTGGAGTGTAAATGAAGCCTCTTTCTTCCCACAGATCTCTGGTTGCGAAGGACTGTGGGGGAGTTGCTGCCAGTGAGGAAGTAGAGGCAGCACTACGGCGGGTTCTTCTGGAAGACATGTTAGTGCAAGGGTTGTTGAAAGTAAAAGAAAGCAAACGAAAACTAAAAGGGTGGAGAGTAAGTAAGAAAGGCAGAAGTGAATGAAAATGAAATGAAACGGGGTTTTATAGAAGAGAAGTTGCTGCCCGTTGAAGTTGTAACGGCAGGCGTGAATAACGGGGCGACTGTTGAGCTTTAGCGTGTCTGACGCGTCTGACACGCGTTTCTGCGTCTGTTACGCGTCTGCCACACGTTTCCGCGTCTGTCGTGACAGTCTGGTGACAGCCTGTCTTTTCTATGTCTGTCGCGGCAGCTGGAACGACAGGCTTCAATATTGGGCTTTGTTGGGCTGATGGAGGGATGGTGAGATGGGCTCACTTCTCATGTTCTTCTTGACTCCTTTATTTCCTAAAAACAGTAACATAAAAACATTATTCGAATAAAATAAACCTTATTACCTAATAAATAATAAAAAATAAAAATAAATAAAAATAAAGTTTAGGTTAAATTCGGGCTGCCAGGTGGGGCATCTCCTAAGGTAACCACTTCCTGCATTCATGGGGCTTCAGTCCCCTGATAATGCTTGAGGCGCTGTCCGTTGACTTTGAATTGGTGCCCGTCTTTTAATGATCGGATTGTGATAACACCATGGGGAAAAACTTGTACGACTTGGAATGGGCCAGACCATCTAGATTTCAGTTTCCCTAGGAAAAGTTTCAGTCTAGAATTGAACAACAATACAAGCTGTCCTGGGCAGAACTGTCGTGGCAACAACTTCCTGTCATGCCACTTCTTAGTTTTCTCCTTGTAGATTCTTGCATTGTCGTAGGCCATTGTCCGTATTTCTTCAATCTCGTTCAGATCTAACAGCCTTTTCTAGCCTGCCTTGTCTAAGTCCATATTCACTACATTGATTGCCCAATATGCTATGTGCTCTATCTCGACAGGCAGATGACAGGTTTTCCCATAAATCAATCGGTATGGAGACATGCCCAATGGAGTCTTAAAAGCTGTCCTATATGCCCATAATGCATCATTGAGGAGTAAAGACCAATCTTTCCTAGTTGGCTTAACCATCTTCTCAAGAATGTTCTTAACTTCCCTATTAGATATTTCAGCTTGTCCATTGGTCTGTGGGTGGTATGCTGTCGCGATCCGATGCTTGACACCATATTTCTTTAAGGCGGCAGCAATAACCTTATTGTCGAAATGTCTCCCTTCATCACTGATAATCGCCTTAGGGATGCCAAACCTAGAAAAAATGTTTTTGTGTAAAAACCTTTGGAATGTCTTGGCATCATTCTTTTGAGTGGCGATGGCTTCTACCCACTTAGAGACATAATCCACTACTAGGAGGATGTATAGATTCCCACATGAAGATGGAAACGGTCCCATAAAATCAATCCCTCAAACGTCGAAGATTTCGACTTCTAGAATGTTCTGCAGCGGCATCTCGTTTCTCCTCGAGATGTTTCTTGTCCTTTGGCACCTGTCACGGCTCTTGTAGAAGACTTGTGCATCTTTATACAGTGATGGCCAATAAAACCCTGACTACAGCACCTTGGCAGCAGTTTTGTTGCCTCCTAAGTGACCTCCATACTGTGAAGCATGGCAGTGATGAAGTATGTCTTCCTGCTCTTCTTGTGGTACACACCTCCTTATAACCTGATCTGCACAAATTTTGAAAAGAAGAGGTTCGTCCCAATAATAATGCTTAACATCATTTTGGAACCTCTTCCTAGCTTGGTAATTAAGATCAGAAGGAATTATTCCGCTAACTATAAAATTAACAAAATCAGCATACCAGGGGAGTTCAGAAGACTTACCTGCCGCCATGGCTGTCGCGGTAGTGACTGCGGCAGCAAAGAGCTGCTCATCTGGGAAGGCTTCCAGTATGTTTGTCTCATCTATTGGTAGACTCTGTCCCTTCTCCAATCTTGACAAGTGATATGCCACCTGATTTTCTGTCCCTTTTTTGTCCTTGATTTCAAGGTCGAATTCTTGCAATAGCAGGATCCACCGTGTCAATCGAGGTTTTGCATCCTTTTTCGCGAACAAATACTTCAGGGCAGAATAATTTGTGTGCACTATTACCTTCGTCCCAAGTATGTAAGAACGAAACTTGTCAATGGAGAATACCACAGCTAATAACTCCTTTTCTGTGGTGGTGTAGTTCACTTGGGCGTCGTTCAGTGTCTTGCTGGCATAGTATATGACATGAAATAACTTGTCTCTCCGCTGCCCAAGTGCTGCCCCGACAGCATAGTCACTAGCATCACACATAATCTCAAATGGCTGTGTCCAGTCTGGTGGCTGTACTATTGGGGCTGTTACTAGTTTTTCCTTCAGAACCTTGAATGCTTCAGTACATTCATCATTAAAGTCAAAGGGTCGGTTCTGCTCCAAAAGATGGCATAGGGGCTTGGTGATTTTTGAGAAATTTGCAATAAATCTCCGATAAAAACCAGCATGTCCCAAGAAACTTCTAATACCCTTGACTGTGGTCGGCGGCAGCAGCTTCTCGATCACTTCTATTTTGGCCCTGTCGACTTCTATCCCACGGCAGCTAATCTTGTGGCCAAGGACTATACCTTCATCCACCATAAAGTGGCATTTTTCCCAATTTAAGACCAGGTTTGCTTTTTCACATCTTTCAAGTACCTTTTGTAGATTGCCGAGGCAGCTCTCAAAATCGTCTCCAAAGACTGAAAAATCATCCATATAAATTTCAAGGAAGTCCTCCACCATATCGGAGAATATGGCCATCATGCACCTTTGGAAGGTGGCGGGTACATTGCATAGTCCAAAAGGCATTCTCCTAAAAGCATACGTTTCGTATGGGCATGTGAAGGTCGTCTTTTCTTGATCCTCCGGTGCGATAGCAATTTGATTATAACTTGAATAACCATCAAGAAAACAATAGTAAGATTTACCCGCTAATCTATCAAGCATTTGATCAATAAAGGGTAAAGGAAAGTGGTCCTTTCGGGTAGCTTTGTTAAGCTTCCGATAGTCCATACAAACCCTCCAACCGGTCACAGTCCTGGTTGGGATTAACTCATTGTTTTCGTTGGTCACCACGGTCATTCCTCCTTTCTTTGGAACACATTGCACCGGGCTCACCTATTTGCTGTCTGAGATGGCGTAAATAATACCAGCATCTAACCATTTGATTATTTCTTTATGCACCACCTCTTTCATCGCATGGTTAAGCCGCCTTTGGGCATCTATAGTCGGCTTATGATCTTCCTCTAAAAGGATTTTGTGCATGCATAACGCCGGACTAATGCCTTGAATATCAGCTATCGTCCGTCCAATTGCCTTTTTGTGCTGCCGCAACATTCCGATTAGCTGCCGTTCCTGTTCCTGTGGCAGCTTAGAAGAGATGATTACGGGCAACGTATCATTTGAACCAAGAAAAGCATATTTTAGCTGCCCTGGCAGGAGCTTCAGTTCTAAGGCAGGTGGTTCAACAGTAGATGGCTTTTGGATTGCATGGTTATCCGAAGTGTAATTTAAAGGTTCGAATAACTTACCTGGACGATCGCCTATCCAGTTTACCTCCTTCTGATCTTCAATATCAGATGTATCAGATTCAGAGGAGTTGCTATCGTCGGTGCTGTCGTGACAGTCCTGTAAGTGGCTGTCGCGGCAGTGCCCAATTTTGATGTCGTGACAGCCCGACCTGATGCAGGGTTGTTCAAAGGCAACGTTAGTGATAGCCTTGCATTCCTCGTCTACATCAGCATGCTTCATCGCTTGGAGAACATTTAACTTAATCTCTTGATCGTTCACTCGCATGGTGAGTTCTCCTTTCTCCACATCAATCAGTGATCTTCACGTGGATAAGAAGGGTCGCCCAAGGATGATTGGTGCGTTTTCATCTGCTTCACAATCTAAAACAAGAAAGTCAGCAGGAAAAATAAATTTATCCACTCTTACCAGAATATCTTCAATTTTTCCTTCCGGATGAACATAAGAGCGGTCTGCCAGCTGCAGAGTTACTGTCGTGGGCCGCGCCTTTCCAATACCTAATTTCTGAAAAACAGATTTTGGCATTAAATTAACACTAGCACCAAGATCACAAAGTGCCTTACCCACATATTTATTTCCGATTACACAAGGTATGATGAAGCTCCCTGGATCCTTCTTTTTCTAGGGTGGCTGCCGATGAAGAATACTCATGCAACCTTCTGTCATCTTTACCGTTTCAAATTCCCCAAGTTTAGATTTCTTTGACATGACATCCTTGAGAAATTTAGCATAACCGGGCATCTCCCTAACGGCATCTAACAGCGGAATATTAATATGAACCTGCTTAAAATATCATAAATCTTTTTTAGTTGAGATTCTTGCTTAGCTTGCTATATCCGTTGAGGAAAAGGAGGTGGAGGACGATAATCAGCAATACGTCCTTCCCACTGCATACGAATCTGAGAAGGTTTGGGTTCATCATTTTTCTCCTCTTTCGCTTCTGCTGTCGTGACAGGCTCATCGGCAGCAGTCTGTTTATTACCTGTCGGGGCAGCTTCCTCGACAGGTTTATCCAAGGCTGGTTTTCTTACTGATTCAGCTTCTTTTTCTGGCCCTGGTAGTTTCTTCCCACTCCTGGTAGTAATGGCCTTACATTGCTCATGTGTGGGCTGCCTAGCATTTTCAGTATTACTAGGGAATCCTTCAGTCTGCCTCGGCTTAATATGTTGGGAAACCTGACCCATTTGTGTCTCCAAAGATTTCAGAGTAGCTTCATGATTCGTCATCCGCATCTCTGTTTTATCCATGAATGTCTCTGTTTTCTTGACAAACTGATTCATATTCTCAATATAAGTACCTGTCTAAGACATAAAAGTGGCCAGAGTCTGTTCCAGTATACTGCTCGTGGCAGCTGGTTGTTGCGGCGGCGGCAGTTGCTGTCGCGTCAGCAATCTAGGTCCTCCCTGATTCTGATTGTGTGCTTGAGGATTCAGGGCATTATTAGGATTACTCCAAGAAAACTTGGGATCCTTCCTCCAATTGGGATTATAGTTGTTGGAATTGTAATTCGGCTTGTAGTTTCCAACATATTTTCCTTCTTCTAACTGTATAGGACACTCATCCGAACTATGATTTCCCTCACAGATTTCACATACCTCCTCAACAGCAAATCCATGTTGTCCATCATCATTCAATAACCTTTTCATTGCTTTAGTAAGGAATGATACCTGTGATTTCATTGTGCTGTCGGCCTCATAAACCTTGACAGCTAGTACCCGTTTACCCCCTCTTCTTGCTGTCGGAAACTGCTTCTCATTCTTAGCCAGATTTTTCAATACTTGCATTGCCTCGTCCGGATCTTTATCCAATAATAGTCCGTTTGCTGCTGAATCAATTCGAATACGAGTTTGTAAGTTGGCAGCATTATAAAACTTTGTTACCTGATTCCAGACAGGGAATCCATGCATTGGGCAGTTCCGTAGAAGAGTAGTAAATCTGTCCCAAGCCTCGTGCATCGGCTCGTCATCTTCCTATTGAAAAGTAGCAATTTCATTACGTAATCGCTCAGATAAATGCAAAGGATTAAAACGAGATAAAAATTCACGAGATAAATCTGCCCAAGTTCTAATTGAACCCGGCGTAAGTTTATTCCACCAAGTTTTTGCTCTGTCCCTCAATGAATGGGGAAATAACCGAAGCCTCAGTATCTCCGGATTAACTCCTGGCAGTCTAAACGAACCACAGATCTCCTGGAACGTTTTGAGATGCTCCCTAGCATCCTCTGTAACAGCACCACTAAACTGCCCGGCATTGTTGATCATACTAAACATGACAGGTTTCAGCTCGAAGTTGTCAACATCTATGTCCGGCAGTGTGGTCTCCAGTTCTACATGATCGTTCAACATGTAGTCACGACAGGACCGTCGTCCGGCGGCGGCAGGGTTGCCGACAGGCGGTATAATATCGCCGACAGGCGGGTCGTCTCTATTGTGGGCCATCCTCTCTAGATGTTCCTCAAGGTACCCGTTCCTGGCTAGTAAGTGACGAAGCTGTTTCTTGAGATTGAATGAACGTTCGATTTCCGGATCTAATGGATACTCAGGATCTTTACCTCGATTCGATTTGCGCATAAACAAGAAACCTTGTGAAAAGCAAGAGTTGAATGCACCAAAGAAAAATAGAAAAAAAAATTAAAAAAAAAAAACAAAATAAAATAAAAATAAAAGCGAAAAGTGCAATAAAAGAAAAGGTAGAGTTATATTGCCAATCCCCGGCAACGGCGCCAAAAACTTGTTGCGTGTAAAATAGTCTATCGCAATGGTAGTGCAAGTATACACGACGCAAGTAGTAAAGTGATACGAAGTATCGGATATCGTCTCCACAGGGATTGGGCTAATAGCTTTACCTTAATTCACTGCACGAAAGTAAAGGAAATATTTGAGAGTTGTCACGAAAATAATAAAGTAAATGCAAATAAAAGAATAAAAATATCAAGATAGAGAGAATGGGCTGGTATTGAATTGCTCAGTAGTGCAGGTATTGCAGAGTTTAGGAAATCCAGTTCTATCGTTGTCACCCGTCGCGGCAGCACCTGTCACAGCGGCAGTTCGTTGATCGTTGCGGCAGCAAACGCTCAACTCAGTACTTTCAAGTTTGGCAAGAATCCCAGATCTGCCTTGGCCTATCCCTAGGTCCAAGTCTGTCGATGATCACGTCTTGACGATACCTCCCGGCGTGAATCGAAGGATGAACACCGATGTGTATGAATTCTTCTTTAGCCACTTAACCTCGCCCTATCCTTAGGCACGAGATAGTTCAACTATAAACTAGAGAACTTGCTCTTATTTTTTTCGTATACTTAACTCTCCCGATGCTAAGTAAATAGATAACCTCACAATGCTCTCCCGATGCTCTTGCAAGATATTAATAACCAAAATAAGAGAACTTGAAGTTTATTTTATTGAACTGAAAATTCCTAAAACAAAACAACCCTTGCAACTACTTTACAAATCAACCCGTGGCCCTAGGGGGAATTTAGAACATGTCGGCGACGGGAAAACGGCTAGGGGTTTTGGTTATCGGTTATGGGGTATTGGATATTCCCTAGGTTAAAATACATGCCCTTATATAAGCTTTGGGCTCAAGTTATCTAATTTAACAAGGATTACAACTTTAATTAAAAGTATGATTCTAATAAAGACTAAATCTTCAAGGAATCTACTTTCCAGCCGTCTTCCTTGTTTCTTGGAATTTTCTCTCCTTGAACTTTGGGCTTGATATATCTTTTGATCTGGGGCTTGAAAAAATATAAGGTTTTCACACGACAGACGAGCTAAATTTTCTCTATCTGTCGAGGTCCACTTTGCTTTTTCTCTACAAAATTGTTGTCGTCCTCTGCTGTCACGGCAGCACCATGGCAGCATCGTCCTCTTTGTCTGCTTGTCCAGTTCAGCTCTTCTGCTTCTCTGCCCAACGCCTGCCTTCTCCGTCTGCTATGGCAGCAACCTGCAAAAACGGCTATTCTTAGTAGAATCTGTGCCTTTAATATATTTGTGATGTTTTGTTGTGAACTAACCTAAATGCAATGAATAATGCTTGAATGCAGCAGAAATATGGGTTAAAAAGGGTGTAAATAATAGAACTTTTACACACTCAACAGTATCACTTTACTACTTGCGTCGTGTACACTTGCACTACATTGCGATAGACACTTTTACATGCAACAGTAACAAAAGCAAAGGTGGACGATTTGTACTTCGCTTTAGAAATAGTAGCCGAGATAAACACTCTATGAACCCTTCCATGGCGATTAAACAGCTCCTTTAAAGCATTCCTTGTAACCCGTTTACTGAGATTGTCTATGAAAACCGTCCAGACCTCTTCAAAACCTTTGATACTCCTATTTCTCGTCGAAACATTGCTTGGACCACTTTTACCTTGGAACGCCGCACCACCGTTGCTACCCGAAGCCTCCTTCATTAGATGCTCAATGTTGCTCTCTATTTATTCCAAAAAATTATTTTTTATATTATTGATTGTGCTATTACATATAGTTTTGGGGCTTTGATATTAAATATGGCATGACTACAGAATATTCTATGATATAATTTTTGACATTTATGGTTATTATTAAATGTGATAATAATTATTGATTGTATTTTAGAAATATCGTGGATCATAAATATCGGTACTAATAATTTCTTTTGAGAAATTTTATAGAGAAAAATAGGAAACTCGTGCGGGATCATGATTTGTTTTGAAAACAAAGATCTCGTAAATAATTTGTTTCGGGAATTAATTCTCATCGTTTTAACGGGTTTACTTCATCTTCCAAACAAAAATCAATGGAATTAAAATCAAAGGATTAATTCCTTTTGATTTTTGTTGGTTAAATAGAATTAAGTTGGATTGATATCTCTATTGTTTAACAGAAGATATAATGGAAATAAATTACTAAATTTATTTCTTCATTAGAATCTTGCATTGATTCTAATTTTGGAAAAGAAGATAAATCATTGAATTTATTTTCAAGAGAATCTTGTATAATTCTAACGTTACGTGGAAAAAATATCATTAAATTTATTTCCTTGAGAATATTGTTTGATTCTAACGTTGCATAAAAAAACTTCCTTAAACATAAGAAAATGAAACCCACAAACGGTAACTGGAAGACAATTTGAAAGTGCACGTCTAAGATCGGTTCTTTGAGAGACCTGATAATTAAGTGTGCCTAGTGCACCACCTCTCTTTCATAAGTTACATATCTGGTGTACTGTTTATTATTGTTCTTTCTATTAAGACCGTGTGAATTTTGTTTTGGGGTTTAATTTACTAAATCTCCGCCGTCTAACAAAAGTTAGAAATTATATTTTTGTTTCTAGTTTTAGTCTTTGACTAAATTCCTGACGTTTAACAGATTCATAATACTTTGGTTTTGGATTGTGTTTATGTGACACAATGGAAAATCAGTGAAATTCATTTAAAAGAATTCAAACGTGGCAACAAAAAATGTTGCATATTTGACCATGATAAACTTGATCAAATATCTAAAGGATGATCCTCCTATTATTAGAGAGGATAAGGTAAATGTTGCTACCACCTTCAAATGTTGCCAAGAAAAATATTTTTGTGACGAATATTGTCAGGGCAAATGTAGTGGAAGTAAAAAAAGGACTTAGAGAAAACATATCGTAGATAAGGGCGGTGTGTTCAAGAAGCAAAATTTTTTGGGAAATGATTTAAGTGCCATAAGATGGAGAACAAGTCTTTAGACTATAGACTTTCAAACGAGGTCAATGTTAGTGGCATAACAAGTGACATAGTAAAAAAAAATTAAATAATACAATTATTACATCTATTAACGGTAACACAAAAATAGTGTTATGTGCATTTGTTTAAAAGTAAAATTGAAGCTATAGAGAAAATTGGTCCCTATAAGCATGATGATTGAAACCAAAACTTAATTAAATGATTAATATGGGGGAAACTCTATATGAGTAACAATTGTACTATAATGTTCCTAACATGTGGGGAAGTCGTTATATAAGCTACTTACCTTTTAAATAATATTTCCCACAATAAAAGAAACAAGACACTATATGAGTTTTGGAAGGTAATTAAACCTTCCAACAACTACTTAAAAATGTGGGATTGTCTTGCAAAGATAATTGTAGAACTAAATGTTTTGATATAATATTTGAAAAATGTTTTGGATTAAATTGAAAGAATTTAAAACATGTCTTTAGTCAAAACAACTTGAAAATATATTTAAGTGTTTTTATAAGACTTTGGAATAATTTAAAGTGCATTTAAAATAGTCAAAATCAAGCTTTTAATGTAATTGTACCGATACGGTATGTTACTGTATCAATACCCTTTAGGGTTTTAACTACAGTGATTTTCCAGTAGCCAAAACCCGTACCAATACACTTTGTCGTATCGATACGGTGTGCTTTAAAATACTCAATGCCTAGTTCGTGTACCGATATGGTTGCATCGCGTACCGATACGCCGAACTACCCAATGGTCAATTTCCCAACAGCCTTTTAAATTGCAGAACTGTACTGATACGTTTGCCACGCGTATCGATACGCACCAGTTGGAAGTGCTCAACGGCTATTTCCTTATCGGGACTGTATCGATACGATTTGAAGAGTATCGATACGCTAAGTTGCAGAACTGCATTTATGGTGGGAAATAAAGGCTTCAACAACTCCAATTCAACCCCAACGGTCCTCAACGGCTACAAAGTTAATTAGGAGTATAAAAGGGACCTCCAAGCATCAAGGAAAGGTTAATGCTTCAATTGGAACAACATTATGATATCAAATTATCTTTAAAACTTAATTGTTATTCTCTTGTATAGACAAAACACTTGTGAGCCAAAATTGTCAAATTTGCTCAAGTGTATAGGGTTTGAGTGAGTGCTTAGAGTTGCAAACACATACTTATTAGAGGGATTTCTTGTTTTCTTTGAATTTCACTTGTAAGAGTGTGTTTGATTAAGCTAAGGGTAGATAGCTTAATCGTTGTAACGGTTTCCTCCTCGTTCGAGAAGAGGGGATGAAATTCTTATTGAATTTAGGAAATCCTTGGTGGCATTCCAAGGTAGTGGATGTAGGCTTTGGGTTACAAAGTTGAACCACTCTAAATCCTTGTGTTTAATTCTTTATTTTTGCCACCAACTCAAACACCCAAAAATCCAACTTCTCCCCCACTTGGAAAGCATCGGTTGAAGGTGATAATCGAGCCTATCAAGTCCAAAAATTGGTATCAGAGCGAGACTCAATCGAAGGGGATTAACATCCTATTGAGGCGATCCGGGAAGCTCGATACAACATTCAATCAACCGGTCAAATGGCGCAATTCATCGACAAGCCACCTTTCTTTGACGGGACCAACTATGCTCATTGGAAGATTAGAATGAAGTTCTTCATCAAATCTAAAGACTACAAGCTTTGGGATATTGTTGAAGAGGGCACTTATGTGCCACAAAGATTAAATGTGGAATGGAGTGCGGATGATCGCAAGAAGATGGAGCTAAATTGCAAGGCTTTGCACATCATCTTTTGTGCATTTAGCTCCAACATTTGTGAGAATATGTCCTCTTGCGAATATGCCAAGGAAGCATGGGACAAGCTTGAAGTTACATACGAGGGAACAAACGAAGTAAAAGAGACCAAGATCGGCCTTCTCATCCACGAGTATGAGAACTTCAAGATGGAAACGGATGAAGACATCACAAAGATGTTCGATAGATTCTCCACCATCACAAATGGACTCAAAGGCTATAGAGAAATTATTCCGGAAGACAAACTTGTTTGAAAGCTTCTCTATTCTCTTCCCGAGTCATGGGACTCAAAGAAGATTGCCATCATCGAAGCAAAAAATCTCAAGATCTTGAAGCTAGATGAACTCATTGGGTCTCTTCTCACTCATGAAATAATGAAGAAAGAAAAAGAGGAGGAGGAGGAGAAGTAAGAGATAAAGAATATGGGGAAGAAGAAAATCATGGAGCTTGGCATCAACATTAATGTCTTTGCTCTCAAGTCCTCCAAGTGCAACCATGTTGAATTAAGTGAGGAGGAAAATGAAGAAGAAGAGATGGCCTATCTCTTCGAAAAGTTTGTCTGATTCATGAAGAGCGAGATGCTAAATCCAAACATGAATCGAAGAAGAAGAAGAAGATGAAGGATTCCCGCAAGTCCAACAAAAAGGTATCATCTTCAAAGAAAGCATATGTGGTGACATGGAGTGATGAAGACTCCACTGATGATGAGGTAGCCCACATATGCTTCATGGCCCTCAATAAGGGGGAGGTAACTATTAACTCATCTAGTTCAAATTCATATACCTTTGATGAGTTTCAAGATGCCTACGATGATTTGCTTTTAGAATTTAAGGCATCATTTTCTAAAAACAAAAATTTGCTTTCAAATTTGAAAAAGGAAAATGATTTGCTTTACAAAACAAATCTAGAGTTTGAAGCAAAAATCAAAGATCTTGAACTTAAAGTTTTAAGTTTACAAGAATTGTTTCAAACAATTAAAAAGAATCATCAAAAGGAGATTGATGATCTTAAAAAAAAAAGATTTGATTTCCAATGAACTCTAAAAGAAAAACAATTTGGGAAAATCAAATTTTTACATTAGACAATCTAGTGTCCCTATATTTTTTAATGGTAAAGTGTTTAGAAGTATTTAAGTCCCAAAAGGACTAAGTACTTCAACTAAAAAGGATGAAATTGAAAAATAGATATCTAAGGGGACAAAATTATGCGCCACTAACGACTATGGATCCAAAGCAATTTGGATACAAAAAATTACTTGATTGTCTTTTATTAGGTGTGATGAAGAGAGATCAACAGGTCCAAATTTGAGGGGGAGCTCCATGCACACAAAGAGATCACTTGAAGAAGGAAGGCTTCACATCCTCCCTTGGATTCAAATGTGGTAAAATTAGTTGAATTTATTTTTGTTTAGTTTTATTTCTTTTAATTCAACTAGTTTAATCATATATGTTGGACTAACAATATTTGATGTTTTGAGTAAGGGAGAGCAAATTTTAAAACCAAAAAATTTAATTGTGTCAAAAAAATTTAAACCTCATATGTTATTTTGAGCCTGATGTATTTTAAATTCTTTTTGATATAAAAAAATGGAAGAGATATGGTTTGAAAATTTAATTTTTTTTCAAATGAATAAGGGGGGCTTTAACTTCATTTAATTTTTAAAATCACTTATTCAAATTTTTAAACACAAAGGGGGAGAATCTCAAATAATTTTTCAAGTTGGTTTTATTATATCAAAAAGGGGAGATTGTAGAACTAAATGTTTTGATATAATAATTAAAAAATATTTTAGACCAAATTGAAAAGAATTTTAAACAAGCCTTTAGTCAAAATAACTTAAAAATATAATTAAGGGTTTTTATATGGCTTTGGAATAATTTCAAGTGCATTTAAAACAGTCAAAACCAAGCTTTTTAATGTAACCGTACCGATATGGTATGTTACCGTATCAATACCCTTTAGGGTTTTAACTACAATGATTTTTCAGTAGCCAAAACTTGTACCGATTCGATTTTTCGAATCGATACGGTGTGCTTTAAAATACCCAACAACTAGTTCACATAACGATACGGTTGTATCACGTACTGATATGCCCAACTACCCCCCAACGATCAATTTTCCAACGGCCTTTTAAATTGCATGATTGTACCGATATGCTTGCCATGTGTATCGATACACACCAGCTGGAAGTGCTCAACGACTATTTCTTTATCGGGACCGTATCGATACGATTTGAAAAGTATCGATATGCTAAGCTGCAGAACTGCATTTATAGTGGGAAATAAATGTTCTAACGGCTCCAATTCAACCCCAACGGTCCTCAACGGATACAAACTCAATTAGGAGTATAAAAGGAACCTCCAAGCATCAAGGAAAGGTTAATGTTTCAATTGGAACAACGTTATGATGTCAAATTGTCTTTAGAACTTAATTGTTATTCTCTTGTATAGACAAAACACTTGTGAGCCAAAATTGTCAAATTTGCTCAAGTGTAAAGGTTTTTTGTGAGTGCTTAGAGTTGCAAACACATACCTATTAGAGGGATTTCTTGTTTGCTTTGAATTTCACTTGTAAGAGAGTGTTTGATTAAACTAAGGGTAGATAGCTTAATCGTTGTAACGGTTTCCTCCTCATCCGAGAAAAGAGGACGAAATTCTTAGTGAATTTGAGAAATCTTTGGTGGTGTTCCAAGGTAGTGGATGTAGGCTTTGGGTTAGAAAGTCGAACCACTCTAAATCCTTGCGTTTAATTCTTTATTTTTGCCACCAACTCAAACACCCAAAAATTCAACTTCTCCACCGCTTGGCAAGCATCGGTTAAAAGTGATAATCGAACCTATCAAGTCTAACAATAATGACTTCATTACTAAAGCAAACAGAAATAGATCCTCAAAAACGGTGGATTGTATTGGCTATCAGTGAAAATAGTCAAGTTGTTCAACAAAAAGTTGAAACTACGATATTGTTATGTTGACAAATAAGTGTGACAAATGTGTGTATGTCAAACCTACCGATATTATGATATATGATCCTAAGTTGATGACATACTCATTGTTATATGTAATAATGAAATGCTAAATGTAACAATGGCGTGATAAATTCAAGATTTGACATGAAAAATATGAGAATGACATAATTAATTTTGGGCATCCAAATCAAACGGTCACTTGAATATCTCATATTGACTTAGTCACACTATATAGACAAATTCTTGAAAATTTTGGCAAAAATGATTCTATTATAGCTAAAACTCTAATAGACATGTGCCAACATCTTTCTAAGAATAAAGATCAAAATGATGACCATGTGGAATATGCAAGGGTCATAAGCAGTCTGATGTACCTCATTAGGTGCACTAGACCAGATATTACTTTTACTATGAGTAGTTTAAGTAGATTCACAAGCAATTCAGATGAAAATCACTAGAAATCAATTGTAATGTTATTGAGATATTTTAGATATACTCGAGATTATGGATTTCATTCTTCTAGAGATCTTACTGTTTAGAAGGATAGTCTGATGTTGGTTGGATATCTGATATTCAAGATATCTATGGCACAAGTGGATGGAAATCCTCAATACAAATGGTTATAATTAGATCCATAATGAAATCTGAGTTTTAGCTCTAGACAAGTCTGGGAAAAAAAAGGCAAATGCTTTTAAAATGTCTTTGAGGATATTCTTGAATGGCCAAAGCATGTGCCAACAATATTCATATATTGAAAACCAAAATTGGTAGAGCACGGAACTTAACGGTAAGTCGAGACATATATGTCGTCGATATATACCGTTAAACAATTGATCTCAAATGAAGTTATCTCTATTGATTTTATAAAATCTAAGAATACATTGCGAATCCGCTAACCAAAGGGTTACATTGAGATCAAATTAAGAAAATATCGAGAGAAAAAATGGGACTACAACCCAAGAAAATTTGAGGCGTTGTGCAAAAGAAAATTATACTTAGTTGACTGGAGATCTCAAGATCTAAGTTCAAAGGGACAGCCTAATTGCATAGACATGTGCGGTCACTATAGGGGTTTTTATCCCCAAGTCCATTCATATAATGTAAACGGTGATCAAAGTGCTTTAGGCTAAGCAATACTTTTAATGACTATTGTGTGCTTTGGTGAGCCAAGCAACATAAGTTATCTATGTGAGAGTGAAGTAGGCTCGCTTCAAGGAGACTATTGGCCTTTCAAACTCTTGCAGAACCAGGCGATGTCCACGATCATATGGACATGCCCATGAGAACTAATACTATTGTCAGAGAGGTAGTTGTGTGAAGTATACCGCAAAACAGTTCAAGGACATCACGTCTACTAGTCAGCTAGTAAAGTAAATATACTTTCACAATGGAAAGTTCAAAGGAGGAAACCTACCTATCATATGCAACTATCAATCGTAGATTCTATCATCACATCAAGTCAAAATGTTTTTGATTAAAACAATTTCATTCATGTCGGGATTGTTGAAAAATTTTGATAATTTTAGAGCTTTGAATGAGAAATTGATTCAACCGTTGTTGAGAAAAATGTGGAACCAATTGTTGTTTCGTAAATGTGCAGACGTGCACGATGTGAGTAACGCAAATATATGAACCAATTAGGTCTTTCGTGGGCCTGCAGATATTCTGACTCAAATTTAAAATGAATTTTTTTCTCAAAATAAAGAACATATAATTGTCAAATTCTATTTTGAAATTAAAATGGTAAACATTAGAAGTTACCTTTAATTTAGATAGTAAATTTGAAAATTGCTCTATAAAAGAATTAATTGATTCTCAATATTAAATGTTCCATTAGGTCAAAATTTTCGCTTAAACCCTCGTGACACTCCTATAAATAGGCAGTAAACCTTCTAGGCTTTACATAACTAAAAAATCACAGAATTTTTTTAGGGTAAAGTACACAGATGATCACTGAACTTTGGTAGAAAAAACAAAATGGTAACCAAACTTTCAAAAATCATAAAATGACAATTAAACTTTATGTTTTATAACAAAATGGTAACTAGACGTTAAATGCCGTTAAGTGACTGTTATAAAATTTGGTATAATAACACATTTAGTCCTTTATATTTATACATTCAATCAATTTAGTCCTAATTCGAAACAATTCACTAAATTTAGCCCTCGTTATTTACACATTCTTTCAATTTGGTCCTTAAAGCAAAATTCTAAAGTATGGTAACATGATACAAAATTACAATTAAATTTTTATAGGAACTCGAAAACTCGACTCGATTCGAATCGAAAAAATTTCAAATAAAGTTTGAGCTGTAAAATATGACGCGTCAACTCGAAATATTCTAATATTTTAAATCATTTTTTCCTTTAAATCGAATATTTTTTGAAACATAATATTTAATATTTTCATATTTAAATCACATCGAATATTTAATAACTACTTTAAATATTCAATTTAATTTAAAAATATTATATTTAAAATAAAAATGATTTAAAATATTCGAATATTTAATAACTATTTTAAATATTTTTCTTTTAAATATTTGAATATTTAATAACTACTTTACATATTTATTAAATATTCGAATATTTTAAATCAATTTTTTCTTGTAAATCGAATATTTTTAAATTAAATCGAATATTTAAAGTAGTTATTAAATATTTTATGTGATTTAAAAGAAAAAATGATTTAAAATATTCGAATATTTCGAGTTGACGCATCATATTTTACAACTCAAAATTTATTTGAAATTTTTTCGATTCGAGTCGAGTTTTTGAGTTCCTATAAAAATTTAATTACATATACAAATATTTTAAATCAATTTTTTTTCTTTTAAATCGGATATTTTTATATTAAATCAAATATTTAAAGTAGTTATTAAATATTCGATGTGATTTAAATATAAAATATTAAATATTCTATTTTAAAAAATATTCGATTTAAAAGAAAAAATGATATAAAATATTCGAATATTTCGAGTTGACGCGTCATATCTTAAGATAGAGGTGAGCGTTTGATCGAGTCGAGTCAAATTTTTTTGAGTTATTCGAGTTTACGCGCCATATTTTACAACTCAAATTTTACTTGAAATTTTTTCGATTCGAGTCGAGTTTTCGAGTTCCTATAAAAATTTAATTAAATATTCGGATATTTTAAATCAATTTTTTCTTTTAAATCGAATATTTAAAGTAGTTATTAAATATTCGATGTGATTTAAATATAAAAATATTAAATATTCTATTTTAAAAAATATTCGATTTAAAAGAAAAAATATTTAAAATATTCGAATATTTCGAGTTATTCGAGTTGACGCGTCATATTTTAAGATAGAGATGAGCGTTCGATCGAGTCGAGTCAAAAAATTTCGAGTTATTCGAGTTGACGCGTCATATTTTACAATTCAAACTTTATTTGAAATTTTTTCGATTCGAATTGAGTTTTCGAGTTCCTATAAAAATTTAATTGTAATTATTTATTATGTTACCATACTTTGGAATTTTGCTTTAAGGACCAAATTGAAAGAATGCATAAATTATGAGGGCTAAATTTAGTGAATTGGTTCAAATTAGGGTTAAATTGATTGAGTGTATAAATATAAATGACTAAATATGTTATTATACCAAATTTTATAACATGCATTTAACGCCTAGTTACCATTTTGTTATAAAACATAAACTTTAATTGTCATTTTGTGATTTTTGAAAGTTTAGTTACCATTTTGTTTTTTTTACCAAAGTTCAGTGACCGTATGTGTACTTTACCCAATTTTTTATTAGTATACTATGTAGGTTTTACAAAGTAGTTTTTCAATGGTAGGAAAAAGGCAAGGGTCAGTTCGTGATCTCCACAGTAGTGCAACTGTGGCTAATCATATGTTGTTATATCCTGGGAGACAGATGTTCAATGAACTCTAGCACCATAGGAGTTGCCGAAATTTTGTCTTAAGAAAATGCGTTCATGTAGGCCTCAACATATTTCCTTTCAGTTTTCGTTTTCAACCGGTTTGATTTACATACTGTTGTATCCCTCTTATTTTTGTATTGTTCGCTTAAATAATAATATTTTATCTTATTATTTTATTCTTGATTTACATAATGTTGTATCGCCCTTATTTTTGTATTGTTCGTTTAGGATTTACAGTTTAGGGGTTTAAGTATAGTAGTTTTGAATTTAGGGGTTTAAGTATAGTAGTTTTGAATTTAGGGGTTGTTGATAGATTTTTAGATTTAAGGTTAAAATTTAGGGTTTATAGGTTAAAACTTAAATTCCTACCCATATTACCTTAAAACATAAATGCTAACTCTAAACCCTAAATTCTAACCATGAACCCAAATTCTAAACTCCTACACTAAACTTACTAAACTTTAAACCCTAAACTAAAACCATAAACCCTAAAATTGAGGCACTTCTAGAAACAAAAAGTTTACATCGTTTGTGTATAGGATAATAATCCATATAATTTTATAAAAATATTTTTTGGCTAATGTTTCATCCTGCTAAGTCAGTATCTTTGTCCATATGACATTGTTATGCTAGTATATACTATCATGTAAGTTTATCGCATCATTTTAATCCATTTACATTTAGTTAACTAAAGGTTTCCATCTATTGAGAGGTTATTTTGACTTAAAATCAAACATATAAAATTAAAGTATCTAAAAAAAGGATACGGACCAAATTAATTATATTGTCAAAACATTAAAGATTATGCCTATAACATTATATAATGTAATATAATATATGTGTTTCTTTCGTTGTAATCTTATCTTCCAATCCAATTAAATATTATGAGCAATGGGATCCAAATTACTAGTAGCCGTAGTTAAATTTTTATTATTGATAATATAGAACTAACACTATCTCTGTCGGTAGCTATTGTGTTAGAACTGAAAAAAGAAATACTTGATTTCTGAAAATTCACACAATCAAAATGTTATAAAAAAATACTTAGTGGGTGTAGGGTGAGATATCTTAATTTAAAGTTAAGAGATAATACAACCAAAATGTTAAAAACATACTTAATTTAAAATATTATCACACAATCAAAATGTTATAAAAAAAATATAATATTTTAAGTTAGTAATTTTTCGACAAATTTCAAAATTTAGTTTTGGTCTAACATTTTGGTTGTGGTACATTTTAGGTTTTGCTTTCTAACATTTCAATTGTACCACACAACTAAAATTAGGTGAATATTGTACTTGAAAACTTGTTCCCAATCTATTACACTTGTTACGTAACATTGAAGTCAGATTCTTTTCAATTTGACTTTAAATAGTATTTTTAATTTTTTTAGTAAAAAATTGAAATTTACCATGCCTGTCACCTTGCCCCACCAATCGGCCTTTAAGATTACCGTAGAAAGATGGAATGCAAGGTTACCGTCTTCAATTTTTTAATAAAAAAATAAAAACACTGATCAAAGTATGTACAATATCCACTGCACATACTTTTTAAATTAAATTTGAACCCAAACTCTGAGCAATCCCAATCTCCCACGAACCCTCATCCCAATGTCACCCAATCGGCTTTCATCATTTTTTGCCTACAAATTATTAACTAGCGGTATTGGACACATGGTTTGCGTTGTAAAGTTTCAAAGAAATTTTGTTACAAACAGTTTTCAGTTGCATAGAAAGTAATTCTCAATTGCGTCACTATCAATTTACAGGAGAAGAATACATAGGTACCAACAACTTCATAGTTCATACATAATATATATATATAGTTTAGGTTATATTATGGAACAAAATGATTAGGGAAAGGAATCAAACTTATTGAATCATGCAGCTTTCTCGCACACCACAAAACTGTTGGGATTGATGGTAATGCTCTTTGTACAATTATCAGTTTTGTAGATTCCAACAAGTCGATCCGCCAACTCAAACATGTTATTCCTCAGGCTGCATTCAAAATCAAGTCCAGTAAATGAATATGGATTGCTGATTCGAACTCGAATCTTTATTGGAAGAATGAAATCTACCTTATGATTATGAACTGCGCGTCCTTTGTCCGATCCTTCACGTAATGTCCAACAATAGAAACATTCTTGAAGTCTGGATATGCAATAAGAGGGGGGTTAAAATGAGCCTAAGAAAAACAATAAGGAAAGAAGTTTAGAATCTGTCAAAAATGTACCTAGAGCAGCATCAATTTCATCCATTACATAAAGTGGAGTCGGCTTGTAATGGTGAAGAGCGAAAACAAGAGCTAACGAGCTGAGAGTCTGGAGAGAAATGTAAGAAAGCCTTAATATTTAAAAGGAATGCAAGTGAAAACAATCTATGCTCGTAAGACCATGTTAAACAAATTAAAATAGGCAGTGAAGACGGAGATGCAACCTTTTCACCGCCCGATAAGTTTGCAATGTTCTTCCAGCTCTTCTTCGGGGGTCTAACACTGAAAACAACACCTTCGGAGAAAGGATCCAAAGAGTCCACTAGTTCAAGTTCTGCATCTCCCCCGAGCGTGATCATCTGTTCAGCTCAGTCGGTAAGATGCAGATAACAAACAAAAGGGAAGGGAATTAATTGTACAAATAAGGGCCTTAGTTTTCACATGGTGTAAAGACAGACCTGATACATTTCCTTCAGCTTCAAAGATATTGTATTGAATCCGGCCATGAACTCATCCAACCTAAATGTCATAATTATAAAAGATACAGTTGAATGAGATTTGACATCTTTTGGTGAAAAGATAGCTTAAAATTCACAAGAGGGAAAAATAACATCAGAGGATGTTCGAACCTCTTCTTTCTCCACTCATCATACTGCTTCTTTATATCATCACGCTGTTGGGTAACCGTGTTAAGATCCTCAACACGCTCGTTATACAGTGATACCTTTTGTCGATATCTATAATATCAAGTACTTCAGTGGACATCCAGAGGAAAATAGATCAGACTTCGGAAATATTAACAAAAATAAAAATTCATACTCTGAGATTGAATCAAGGTTGGGATTCATCTCTTTCAGTTGTGTCTCCAGTAAAGTCACCATTTCAAGGGCCCGTTTCAGGTCACAAGCCTCGGTTAGAGTTTCATCGGCCAAAGTTGCTTGAAGCTTTTCAGCGTCTACTAGATCTTTCTGTATCCTGCAACCAACAAGATAAAATGTGATTCACCTCTTAGCAACCACTTTTAGAACCATAAGAACACATACTGTTCCATATGCTTCTGTAGGCTGGTTTCTAACTCATGGACCCTTTTCTTGTAACCCTTCCCCTTCATTTCTAACTCCTTGTACATCTTTTTCATGTCTTGCAACTTGAAGTCGGCATCCACCTGAGAATTACAAATTGATATAGTTAAAACAAGCATACATAGATACAACTGATTGCTCGCCCCTAAGCATAAGCCTAACCGATAAAAAAAGCATTAAATTGCAGAGTACCTCTGATGCACGCAAGTGATCAACATTTTTTTTCACACTTTCGTACTCCAATTTTGACTTCTCCAACACTTCTCCATGTTCATCAATTAACTATTAAAAGAAGAAACAAGTCATGCATTTGTGCAAAACCACTGTTTTCTTCTTTGTCATAAAGAAAAGGAAATGGTAGAGGAATAAAGTAAAAAACCTTCTGCACTTTCTTATAGTTCTCTTGAACTGTAAACGCCTTCTGCTCTATTTCTTTGAACATGCCATGCATCTTATCCTTCCCCTCAGCAATTCGTTCTTTCTCTTTCTTTGACTCCTCAATCCCCTTTGTTAATTTCTTGACCATTTTCTCACCTGTCTCTATTTGAACCTTGTGACGGTTGATCTCTGTGCTATTCTTGTCAATATCCTGACAAAGTTAGAAGCCTCACTTATCAATAACCGATGAATATGGCATATATGAATTTGTAAATTCTGAGTCATGCAGAACTTACAGATTGTATCTTTTCAACCTTAGACTTCTGTTTTTTCAACCTTTCACCGCCAGCATTTTCTATTTTATTCTGCAGATCCGAAGCCTAAGAGTAGAGGAAAATGTTAAGAAATAATATGGCATCAACTAATATAGCACTTAATCATTATTACAAACGTGTAGAGAATGATATAGTGGGATATAAAAGGATGTATGAAATAGCCAACTTTTACCCACCTTTTCCTTCAACTTTTTTGACCCTTGGATGAGTCTATCAATTTCTTTTTCTTCAGTAGAAATTATCTTCTTAAGCTCCTCTAGTCTATTAATTTCATCCTGCTTTGGCCGTGATGCAGCCTCCAGTGAATCAAGTTGCTTTTCAAGGTATTTATATTCTGAATTCAAGCTGTCAACCTGTTTTTGAACGTGACGGAATATTGCATGAGACTCCAATTAACAAATGATAAGCTATAGAAATTTGACTGTGTTGAACTACCTCTTTTTGACTTTTAGCTATCTCCATCTCCAACTCTGCAACTACTTTTTCAGAGGCCTGGTAGCGCCTTACTGCATCAGCAATTCTTTGCCTAATGGTATTTAATGAATCAACCATATTAGCAAGCTCCTTCTCAGCAGCAATAACAGTTTCTCTAGACACACTGTTGGCTCGAACAGATGTCCCCATCTTACCACCGCGTGGCTTGCTTCCTCCACCACTCATGGTACCAGATCTTTCAAAAAGGGCACCATCAAGCGTTACCACACGTCGAAATTCTTTGTTTCCACTGTATGCTAAGCGTGTTGCCTGTGTTGGAGAGAGAACGGTTCAGTTACTACTCATGTTTACATTAAAATTGACTGAAATAATATGTCAAGCTTCCTTATATAACAACCGCATCAAAAGGACCACATTTTCCTACAAGCTCGAATGTCTGCTGTCATTACCTAAAATCTCATATGCCTCTCTAAACTCAAATCTAAATTCTGAAATTCTAGATGATATTCAAATGTTATCATGTAGCACATGAAATAAATTATGTATGAATATGCTTAATCATGGAGAAATGGTTATATACCTGATCAAGATCCTTTGCAACAATTGTGTTTCCCAGGGAAGCATAGAAAGCAAGTTTCATTCTTTCATCCTGAACTTTAATCAAGTCATAGAGACGTGGAACTCCCTCAGGGGTTTTTACTTTCTCCTTAGACCTCTCTAAAAGGTCAACCTGCTTCTCCTGCATGAATCAAGAAAAATGAAAGTCATGACCAAATTAGGAACCAATAACCTAAACATGACAATTCCCAGTTATACAGCTCCAGGTGACCACAATACGGCAACTGCACAGCTTTATCCACTAAATAACATATGAAATATTAAAAAGTTTCCCGGAACAAAGTTGCATGTCTCGCCAAAGTGATTTAAATTAGAGTATTTTCAACTGACTATATAAACTAAAAGATGACAAATTTAGCCTGCATTTAGATTCTAAGATAAGTATCATCAATCAGACAGGTCAGAAAGTTCTGTTCGCTTAGAATGAGAATATTTAGCACATTTTCTCAGAGAACAGCTCATACCAGAATCATGAATGTCGCAATACCAAGTTGCTCCCTACGGAGAAGTTCAACACATGCCTGTGCTGCAGCAGTGGTTTCCACCACAATATAATCAAGTCCAGGACATGCAGTTGAGATGGCAACATCATACTTTGCTGCAGGACAACAACAAAGTAAAGACCAAAGAATAAATTTGTTTCAAATATCGTAGGAAAATATGATACAAAAAGTGATAATATTAATGCATTAAACACCATGGCATGCAACTAAATGACTAGAAAAGGAAGGTCTGCAACAAAAAAAAATTGTTTATCATTCTATGAATTTTAGTCATAATAAAATATACTAGGAGTAAAAAGAAGGAAAGAATGAAGGAGGGGGGAGAGGGAGAGAAACGTAATGGAATAATACTAGATGTAAATGAACATCCAGGCATTTTAACAAATAAAGTCACAGAGAGTACCAGCAACACCAGTTATTAGAAGATAATTTGACAGAATGGAGAAAACTCACAATCAATGGCACCCAAATCACCCATTCTGCCATATATTCCCTCAATTTTCTTGGATTCTTTAGCCTGCAAAATTGCTTTTAAAACTGATCCCTGACTCTTCTCAGAATCAAGCACCGACTTTAGTTCGGCAAACTTCTCTCTTGCTGCTTGTTCAAGAGGAATCAGTGCTTCTTGTTCTTTGATGCTTGCCTGCAAAACATTGGTTGTTCACAATATATTCCATGATGGAAAAAGAATTTGGAAAAGAAAATTAACCTAAAAGAAAAGCCATTTATCCAAAATTATCATGGAATCATGAACCTGTTCTGATTTGTGTGCTTCCAATGCTTCGAGCTTGTTCTTTTCCAGATCATTTTGCTTGTTTTTAATGGCTGCATTCATAGTTTCAGTTTTCCCTAATATGTTGTCCATCTCTTTTCGAGCATCCTTAAAAGCTGTACGGGCAGCTTCATGCTGAAAGAGTCAACATTCAAATTAAGCCATGTTTGGCATCTGTCTCTAACAAAGATACTCACGCTAAACTCCCTAAGAATAGGAATGCAGGAACAAATGCAAAATGTGCTTGCCATGAATTGTTTAATTGCAAGTATGCAATGTAATTGTTAGCTCATTCATGAGCAAACAAGGTTTCTCAAACTATCCTTTCGGGTGGACATCTGTATCTTTGCAACAAATGAGATTAGACAGCAATCTTTAGCTGTGTGGGTAGAATCAAAGAAAATTGAACAAATGAATTTCATGATAACTGCTTATAAATATTCATTTAACTTCTACTGGTAAAACAGTACAATTTGCATTATCCGCAGGAAAAGGATAAATGAGAAAACTAAACCATCATAACTTGTTGCTTTGGGTTTCAAGTGATGTATGTTTGGTCTCTCTGATGAAAACTTCCAGAAACAGCGGTTTAATGATGCAAGCTTATTAAACTTAATTTTATGGAGGAAAAACAGTTTCATGATATAAAAGAAGTACAATGCATTTGACTCCGATTCCAACCTAACTAAGAGGAGAAAGGAAAAAATTGCAATAACTAAAAAACTGATGGGAGAAAGATAAGTTAAAATCTCAAAGTTTATCAAGCTAGTTAGCAAGCGAATAGCAATATTATGGCCACACCTTTTGAGTTAGAAGGTTACATTCGGTGTGAGCAACTTCAAGTTTTCCCTTATGCACAATCAACTCTTTTTCCCAAGGTTCTAGTTCAGCACGAACCTTCACAAGCTCAGAGCGATATTTCTCAGCTTCAACTGCTCGTCAAGCAATTAAAAATAGCAGTTAGCTGGATTTCAAATGACCATGAGCACAAAAGAACACAGCTAAAACATTATTCTAATTAAATAAGTTTGTTCCATTTCAATTAAGGCAGGAGTCCAAGGAGATCATATTACCTTTAGAATTCTCTTTAATTTCTTCAAGGACTTTCTCCTCATCCAGCAAAGCCTTTTGAAGCTTTGGAATGCTCTCCTCAAGTTTTGGGATAAGACTTTTTGAGTTCTCGCAGTCCTTTGTCACATCCTCAATTTTCAATGAATCCTGGAATGCAAGACAAAGTGAGATGTGTTCATGAAGCCAAGAACTTAATTTAAGTCGGATATTTCAAGTACCTTTTCAAGTTTATCCTCTAGTTTCTTGAGCTTCTGTTTCATATGCTTCAAATCTTCCCTGTATTTGACATCCTGCCTTTCAAACTCCTTGAATTCTTCCTTACAGGTTCTCAAATCATTATCAAGTTCCTAATTATTTACAATAGAACTATTCAGTTAATCATTTCAATAAGCCAATCCTGAATGATAAATCTAACATAATCATCACATAGACTGCTGCCTAACTCCTTTGTAAGGAATATAATAATCAAGTTTAAGTATTTCGAAAAGCATATCACTGTGAAGCATACACCAATCAAGTGCGAACCTCTTTCCTTGTCAGGTGAGTGTTGTGCACAGACTCAAGCTCCTTCAACCTCTTACTGCTTTCCTTAATCTCTTCCCTGAAATCAGATATCACAACTGAAATCAGAAACCACATAGGCATGGGAACTGAATGCATATCTTAACCAGAACAACCTTTTATTCTTCAAACTGTCTTCTAAGTTAGAAACGTTTTCTTGCAGTCCATTCATTTTTGAATTGGTATCTTCATGAGCCAATTTTGCAGATTTCTCTTGCCATTTCAAGAGAGAAAGCTCTTTCAACATGTACGCTTCTGCCTCATTCTTAACATCCTATTTCATAGAAAATATAACAGTTTAAGAACACATTTTATAGATTATATCAATCTAGAAAGGGGGAAATAGCATCATTAACAAACCTCCAAGCTATCTCTTTCTTTCTCTGCTAATTTAACCATTTGCACAACACCTGATCGTTTTTCATTGAGACTTTCTAACCTAGCAGCAAAAAGGAAAACAACATGAAACCGTGTTAGACATGCACAAGTTTAGAAGGCAGTAGATTGCTAATAATCATTCACTATGATGGACCACCGTAATAGCTAGCAAGGATAAGGTGATCAAAAGCAGATTAAAAGGTCTTAAGTACTCGTGTGAGAAACAAAAACAACAATTTGCAAAACTGATTTCCTTATGTATACGGATTCCATGTTCAGATGGAATAGGGTAGCGGAGATGGTAACAAGATAAGTCTCAACTAAAGTGTGCAGAAAAAATACTCACTCCTTAGATGATTCCTCAATCTTTTCAACATATTTGTTTGTTCCTATTATGTCCTCCAAATATTCAAGAAAACCTTCATCGTGAGGCCCTTGTGCTTTTGGCTTCATTAGTGAAATTTGCTCAACCTCACCCTGATAATAACCAGAAAACATGAAGACAAGTAGAAAAAGATCTTGACATTTCTAAAACAAGACCTTTCAACTATATTGAACCTGAAGAATAAGAAACCGGTTGTTGTCAAGATCGACTCCTTTCCCTTTCAATTTCTTTGTCACTTCAGTAAAGTTACTACCACGGTTATTGATGTAATATTTGGAGGAGTTATCTCGAAATGCAACCCGCGAAATAACAAATTCACTTCCCGGAACAGCTTCGTACGTCCCATCATCCTGCAGTCAATAGAGAATTCATTCCAAAGTATCACCACTGCAAGATTCTTTTAAAGTTCAATGTTATTGGGACATATAACAATGAATTCAATGAGCTAAAACCCAAGACATTTGAAATTTAAGCACCGAGAAAATAAGATGCAACATTTAGCTTGTCAAAACCTCTGATTATACCCGTTCATTCACTAATTTAAAAGCACCCAAAACCCAGATGCAAAAGACTCACCAAATCAATAATCTCCTGAAAATGAACAGAAACGCCAGCACTGTCAAGATTCTGATGATTAGTTGAATTGTGAATAAGCTCTGAAACTTTATTAAGCCGCATCTGCACAGTTAGATCAACAAAATCAAACACAAATGAATTTAGTGCAAGGGAAACCATCCAAAAAGTACTGCTTGTAACTACATAAGATCAAAAGAAGATAAATGCCAAAATTATAGAATATTAGCTATAAACGTTACCTGCTTTGCTCTTTTCCCAAATACAAAAAGCATGGCATCTATCACATTGCTCTTACCACTTCCATTTGGCCCAACCACGGCAGAAAAACTCTAAATTTCATGGAAACAAAACAAAAATTAGGGGGGGAAGAGAGACAAGATTTAAACTTTATAGCAAGTGAAAGAGATTTTAATTTCCTAAAATTAAAAGGAAATTTTGAGGGAAAATCGACAATTTTTTTGCTTACTAAACAGTTACATTGAACAAACTAGGCTGGAAGTGGAACTAAGACTTCAAATGCCAAAGGAAATTATTCGAAAAGGCCATAACTTGGCTTAATTTTTTGAACTAGGCATATAGAGTAGCAACTCTCCACTCTATTTTCCATCGCTTTCTCGTGAACCAAAAAGAAAGAAACGCAAATAACAGGAAAATAAATAAACTATTTCATTTCATTATTTTTTTAACTAAAGGAAACTACAAAATTTTAAAATTGTAATATCAATCTGCAATTTTCCTTCTCGATTTCAAGTACTTTATCAGTAACCAAAGGGAAACAGTTGAAATGATAGCAAATATGAGAAATAAAAGTGTAATCGAGTTAAAAACGTGCAATTTTCAATTTACTTCTCGACTCTTCATTTTCTAAAAACAAAAACGAAATAATGAACTAATAACAGAAGGAAAAATCTAATTCAAGCTGAGCCCGTGGAATTATTACATAAAATTTGGAATTTCCCCTTCCCCATTTCCAACATTTCCCCAGAAACCAAACAAAAATTACTACAAAAATAAACTATTAAAAAAACTCTAACCTTGTGAAAAGGACCGACGCGCTGTTCACCGGCATAAGATTTGAAGTTCCTCATCACCATCTCGTTAATTACTAATCTCGGGCCCCGAGATCCACTTCGGGCCTGCTCCGGCTCGCGAGTTGCGAACTCATCCGGCGTTTCCTTCACCATACTGTGAAATGAATGGCTGCTGAGTCAACTCACTGAAGTTGAATCTGTTTGAAAAAAAACGAGAGGATTTGAGGGAATTATAAATAAAATAAATAAATAAATATAAAAGGGTGAAGAAAAGTTAAAAAAGGTATTTGAGCGAAAATTCAAAAGGGATGTTTTGGCGGGAATTTGAAATGAAACAAAATAAACGGGCCTTGCAATGCTCCGGCCGTTTGGGCCGTTTATTCCACGATTTTCATTTTTTTTATTTGATTTCACTCGATCAAATGTTCATCCGTATGATATATATGGCCCTGTTTGACAATTAGCGGATAGCTGATGGGGATTACATTAGCTGATATTAGATTGTATTAGTTGATTTGACTAGTGAATTGTATTAGCTGATTGTATAAAAGTGTTTGGTATAATTAATTGATAAATGTTTGATTAATTAAACAAGCAAAATAACATATAAGGACATGACTATATTCGATACTTGTTTAAATAATTTATTAGTTATCAATATTTTGTATCTATTAATATTAATTGGATTATAGAAAATATTTTTTAATATAACATTATTAAGCATATTTGAAGGAGGTCTATATATTAATTTATTATTTATATAATTATTTTTAATACAATTTAATTAAACAAATCTCACAATATAAATACTTGAGATTAAAAAATTAAAATAAAAAATATTAAATTAAGGTTATTTGGAGATATTTTATAATTGTTTAAAAGGGTCTTTATAACTCTTATGTCAAAATTTCTAATTTCAAAAAAACTCATATTAGCAATAGCAGCTTTTTTTAAAATTAGATGTTTCACTCAAATTCGTTATTTCAATTCGCTCTTTACTAAACATCCAAATCAGCGAATTTGACCGGTCAAACTTCTAATTTTAGCTAAAATCTCCCTTTACCATATATATATATATATATATATATATATATATATATATATATATATATATATATATTCGGCTCGATTATTGAATGAATATAATGAATTTACGTATTAAGGGTTTGCCCAGTTTTGCAGTGTGTGTGCTGATTTTTTAGTTTAAATGATGAAACTTTACCTTAAAAATTATGGGTTATAAAAGCCTGAACCGTTATACTGTATCGAAAAATTAGAATAAATGGTAAATAATCATACCAACAAAATTTGGTCAAAACAATACGATAATCATACCGATAAAATTAGAGGTTAAACAGTATGGTCACAGTTAACCATTATGATTACGATTTTTTGACTAAATGATTAACCGTAACAACCGATAACAAATTAAAAATTAATTTTACAATATAGTAAAATAATGATTATTACTAATATTTGTACAATTAATATAACTTTTGCCATAACTTTGAAGTAACGTGCTTCAAATTTCTTTTAAACTTCAATATAAATAAGCTTTTAAGTTTTATATATATCAACTAATCACGAAGTGCGAAGAAACTAAAATTTATTATAAAAATCAATGATAACCCTACCATATTATACACTAAGTTTTAATATTATCATTTGAAAAAAAAAGTTCTCTCAATAAAACATGACGCTAACGTCGCCTACGAAATCGAGCATGATGTAGTTGAGTCATCTTGAAATTTGTATTGAGTTTTTTGTTTGTGTTTTATTGAACAGTTCATGGTTAACTGAGTAACTGTATTATATACATTGGTTAACCGTTTGAGCGGTAACCAATTAAAACGATTTAAACAAGACGATACTAATTCACCAAAATATCAAATTTTTTGTTTCGATAATCATACCGACAAGTCGTCCTAGTATGGTTAATTGCCCATGAACACCCCTACTAAAAAATTCAATGTCAAATTCATGCATGAAATATAGACCACACGGTTTAGGTACTATTATGTTAAGTTTTATTCAAGTAAGGACTAAAAATGCCTCACTTTTATTAATCGAAATTGATTTATTTGCGCAAAAGCCCTTAAGAAAATGATGTGTCTATAGTGAATCCTTGAAGGCTTTTTATTGGATAAAAATTTTATGCCTTTTTCGGTGCCCCTTTCTATGCCCAACACTAAAAAATAAATTTTAAGTCATAACCCTAATTTCCAAATCCTAAACCTTACACCCTATACCCTAAAAAATATGTCATCCCTGAATTCTCTAAACCCTAACTACAACCACTAACCTTAAACTCTAAACTTAATTTTTAATGTGGGGCATACATAAAGGCACCGTATAACACTCGAGTTTGGGGGCCGGGTGAAAATAATATTTAAATAATATTTTGAGTTTCGGTTTTATAATTAAAATAATAATATATTATTGGGCTTCATATTTCCAAAACAAACATTTTTGTGTTTGACCAAAATTGATTTGAAACTCATTTTCCATGGAATTTGCAAATAAATGAAATTGTCATCTCATTAATAGCAAAATCGTAAATAAATGGACTTCCAATTAAAAAAAACCATTTTGCTAAAATAGACATGTGCTCATCTTCTTCCTCACTCTCATTTTAAAACCCACTACATTGAAGAGCTCTCTACCCCATTTTACTATTTCATCCCCTTTCATCTTCATCTTTGGAGCTTTTCAAAAGGTAATTGCATTTTTGACTTGGCCTTGCCATCCTCTTCATTTTGGTACCATTAGTTTTCATTAAAACTAAGTATTGTGCATTTTTGGGTTTTCAAAGTTTTTATTAAAGGTTGAAGCTTTATGAACTTTTAGCAAAGCTTTTGATTTATTGTGGTTAGATAAGTTGTTTATGAACCATAAGGTCCAACATATGTGAATTTTAAAGTGTTTTATAAAGATTCCTGAATTTAGGTTTTGAGGGGTTTTTGGAAGGGTTTTAAGTTGAGTTTTAGGTGTGTTTGATGTTGGAAATTGAGGGCTATTGGTTGTATGTTGGTCGAGGGTTGTTTTGGAAGCTTTTAGAAGTGTTAAAAGTGTTTGAAACAAGAGTTTTGGATTGGGTTTGATGGCTGCTCGGGTTTGGAGTTTTTGGGGTTGTTTTTGGATTGAAAATCTTGTGTTTTATGATTGATTAGTGTTCCGAGTTGCTACATTGTTGTGTGAACTAATTCGAGGTTATTTTGTTTGTGTTGAGTTGATTAGAAGCAAGAGTTTGTGTTGGTGAAGCCTCGGGATCGAATCTGAAATTGTTGGAAGCTTGATCGACTAGTGGGTTGAGCTTGGAATAGTCGGTGAGTGGTTAAATATTTTTAAATGGTTTTCGAGTATTCGGTTCAAGTATGTGGACTAGGTTTGGCTTGGTAGACCCACCCAGAGTTGGGATTAGAGTGGTAGCCTAATCCCAAGCTTTAGTTAGAGACCTTGGTTGAACTCTAATTGTTGTTATGCCTCATGTTTAATTCTGTGTATGGTGGCTATGTATAAATGTGTTATACATGTATGTCGAGGCATGGTTGTGATGCATTGTGATATGCATGTGGATTGTGCATGATGGTGATCATGGTGAGTACGTGCTAAGCACGGAAGTTGTTATGAAATGAAGTTGTAAATTGTGTTTAATATTGGCACTAGTATGTTTGGATACATATGATCGATCATTAGGATGTTTAGTGTGCACACGTGAGTCAAATGCGCGCGTGGTCTTGGTGATAGTAGTCATCAAGATGGAGTACGGGTTCGCCCAAAAAACCTTCTTATATATGTTAGTCGGTGATGAGTGTAATCCCATCGACGGGGCGTTAGGATGAGTGGAATCCCCTCCGCGTGAACGGTGATGAGTGTAATCCCACCGTAAGGTAATGGTTGTGATTGGATGTGAGTTCCAACGTGTTATTCGCGTATTCGAGTCATAGCTAGGTGCCAATATGAGATGGTATGTGTACCAATATGATTGAGATATGTGTTGCCAACATGGATTAATATATGTGTTTACATATGGTGTGGATATAGACTTGTTGAGCATGGCATAATATTGAATACATGTTCATGCATCATGTGTATTTTGGCTCATGTGGATCGAAGGTAAGAACGTGCATTTTACCTTGGTCGTGCTCGTGCTTGGACCCTGCATTGTCGAGGTTTGTTTTAATGAGCTTACCCTCACTAAGATTTACGCTTACGCTCTCTTTTGTTCGACAATGCAGATCCGTAGTTCGTGGGTTGCTAGTGCAAGAAGATGGCCTCCAAGTGTGCTAGTTGGGCTTTTGAATCTATCAAGTATGAATTTTATGTTAATGATGTAATGGTCAAGCAATGGGGACTTACGTGGTTGATGTTGGTTTGTTTAGGAGCATGTTAGACTCCTCTTTATGTTATGTTGTTAGTTTGGCTTTTGAATGCCATGTTTGGTTTGTAAACCATGTTTAAGTTGCTTATCATGTATGTTGGCCTTGTGCCTTTATGGATGCTTAAGTGTATGTCTTTGTGAAGCATGAATCTTAAATGCTTGAATGTTCATATGTTGTTGATTCCTTCAATGTATGGTCTCGATATGTTTGAAGTGTGTAAGCATGCTTGTTATGTTTGATTTGTCTTAGTGTTGATGTATGTGTGTTAAGAGAGGTTTTAGTGGGGTTTAGGGACATCATTGTGCCATAAACCAGCTAAAACCAATCTGCAGACAGAGGGCGTTTCGAAACGGTTGGTCCCGTTTTGGTACGGTCCCTTTGTTTCGGGCCATGCGTTTCGGTACGCTAAGGGCCGTTTCGATACGATTTTGCTACTGAAAATCTGAGAATTTGACGATAAAATGACGTATCGAAACGGGCTTTAGTGTTTCGGAACGGCCTTCGTATCGTTGACCACGAGAAATTGACCGTTGAGGGCATTTCAATACGGGCCACCCCTGTTTCGAAACGGTCTCTTCGAGTTGACTTTGGCCAGTTGACCTGGTCAAGGCGTATCGAAACACCCTATGGGCGTTCCGATACGGCTTGTTGTATAAGAATAAAATGAGCTGTTTTATTTGGGTTGTTGATTGTTTACCTCGTTTGTTTTATTCCGCTGTTGCTTTTCTCACATAGGACATAACAATACATCTAGAAAAGATAATAATAATGAAAAGTTTTTCTTGGGTCGGTAACCGAAGTGGAGCCTTAACGGGTTTCGCCTCGATTATCCCGTGTAGCCCACTCGGATCGGTCAAGCATCCGGACCGGGACGAGGGGTTATACACCGAAAATGGCAGAAGATTTTTATTTCTTTCTATTGGTGTTTGTTTATTGATTCAAATTTCTTATGATGCGCGTCCCATGTTTTTTTAGTGAAGCTTAAGATTGAATCATTTGCGATTCTAAAATTGTTCTAAATTCCGAATGTAACGTTCATGTTCGTATAAACTTTTGGACCAATGTGTTACACAAGCAATAGGTATAATTGTCCCACTTTACAATGTACATCCACTTAGGCACTTACTGTTACTGAGATGTATAGTTGTCATGGAGCTAAAATTTCGACTAGCGATCCATGCGGACTTAGATAATGAAACTTGAGTGAAACCTGTAAACAAAATGGGAATCAAACTTCTTCAAGACACCGGAAATTATAGACTTTGTTAAGCGGAAGTGAATTACATAGAAAGACAACAAGAGAAAATAATGGACAAAAGACTTTAAAGTAAATGTTCTAGTTGTATTACTCAAGAAATTGATAATACAAACGAGTTGATTGAGAACTATATTTATAATTAAGTCTCTTACATTCGACAATTCTAATAAATTTATATCAACGACTAAGATGAAAAATCACCTACCACAAGAATAATGACTAAGAAATATTCCATGAGTGCCACCTACTACAAAGGCATGACTATAGAAATTAAATCTTATGTTCACATCGATGTTCATATTATTTTTACATTGGTTTAAGTGAACGAGCCTTCTAGTATTCTTGAAACATCAGACCAAATCTAATGGTCTAGTTAAGTACAAATTGTTATAAAAAAAAACTTATTAAACAGTTATATGTGCATAAATTTCGACTAATTATGATCATTAATATCGTCACAAGTGATATTTTAATAAAATATTCGATACAACTATCTAAATTTAAAAGATGAATTAAATATCTAACTCAATTTATCCCACAACGCTTCTTTATTGGCTATCAAAGAAATCAAATAACAACTTAATCAAATGTATTGCTCAAAGAGGCAACACATAAATGATAGCCCCATATGTTCATATATATATAAATTTAATTAAGGGAAAATGTAGGGCAGAGAACAGTTTTGGTTTTATCCTATTAAAAAAATGTTCCAGTTTCTAGTTGGTCTTAAATTGAAAGATGTAAACTGACCCACCAATCCATTGAATGCCTGCAACACAAGTTACCTTACCACCCACCATTGCTGGGGTCACTTTGCATGTGCTTACATGTTCTTTCCCCTTTTCCCTTTCATTTTCAAGATCCAAGTCGCATGCTAAAAACCCAATTAAATTCGGATTCTGAAAACGACATCGTAAACAGGCATACAAAAATTATAAAATTTTATAAAGTCGAATTTTAGAAACCACATCGTAAAGAGGTATACAAAAATTATAAAATTTTATAAGGTCACATGTCTATTTTTATTTTTGTCCCTAAAAATGGATATCGAATGAAAATATTTGTGTACTCCGAACTAGTGAGTGTTGCTTTGGTTCAATAATATCTCGGTGTACTCTTTTCATCCTTACGCTTACCGGGTGATGACTTGGTGTGATCTAGTTATGAAGTGGTTTTTAACGAGACACATATTTCTCTTCAAAAAAAAATTCCTATAAGCGAAAAAATTGAATGAAAAGTGAAATCAATTCTATTTTTTATTCCCAATTAAATGATTGAACACTTAAACTGAACATGTTAATTATCTCGAAAAATTTATTAATCTCAATTTCGAATTGTCATATCAATGAAATCTTGATTCAACCACTCAAACCGAAAGAACGATAAAAGATATAAGATTTACAAATTCCAAAAAAAGGGGGTAGAGTGTAGTTTAAATAACACCATCTTCATTAATAAAGGAGCAAAGATTAGCCACTCTCATTGAATGGAGTGACACCAATTGGTACAAAACCCACTAGTAACAACCAACATCATAAATATAAAGTTAGCATTACAGTGCAACAATTTCATGCTTAATCATAACAATAGCAATAATAATAATTAAGGGAATTATATATTTAAAAAAGGGTTTTTTTCTTCTTAAAGTAGTCAATTTGATTTAAGGGCACTTGGGGCCTCCTTCCTTGGTCTTCCAGTTGTTGTAGCAAGGGCAAACTTGTTTGTTCCCATAATACCCCGGGGGCACACACAGGCAGGTCCTGCAACATTTCTGACAGAAGAACATGCATGGTTTATGGTACTGAGTCTGGCCACACCTCCTTGTGCACTCCGAGGGACATTCTGGTCATTTCAATTCCACCAATCAGATCATATGAAAACAAAGGGAAAGTTTTGAAAGTGGGAAAATCTTGGTTATGCTTACGGTTAATCTTGAGACTTCCAGGGCCATAACGTTTCTGCAGATGGAAGAAATATTTTCCAGGGAAACAAACAGATCAGAATGTGATTAGAAGAAGAAGTTCAAGTGGTGAAAAGTGAAAACAATTGAGCATTTACTTTATCATAATGGTGACCTCCATGTCCATGTGATGCCATGACCTACAGTGAAGACAAAAGAAAAAACAGAGATCAGATTGCTGTAATAAAACTGCTGTTTTTCTGCAACTTTTTTCTGAAGAAATTTTTTAAGGTAATGTGGAAGAAAAAGGGAAAGTACCCACCATTGTTTGAAGCATGGAGATGGCAATGAGAGCCAAGAAAAGAGCAACAACAAGCTTAGCCATGGTGAAATCAAAGAGGAAATGTGAAGTAGAAATGGGGAAGAGGGGATTGGATTGGATGAAGAAGATTGAAATGGTGTGGGGGTATATATAGGAGAAAGTTTGAGACTGGGAAGGGGATTTTCATACTACTATACTTTTTCTATTGTTTTTAGGGAAATAATTATTTTTCTATAATTATAAATTTTAAGAAAAAAACATATCAATATTCAGATCTGGTAGTGGAGAGTCCTATTATGAGACAAGATTTGAACCTCTAACTTTATTTAAACATCTTAGTATTTCAACCCATTAGACCAATTGATTGTAAGTACACAATTTGAATTATTAAGATCCACTAATTGATCGAGTGACTAAGGATGTTTATGTTGTCCTATTTTCAAGGATGGTCGCATGATTTTCTATTAGTGGCAAACCTATAAAATTATAAGTGGCGAACTTATAAATTTGGGGGGCAAAAAATAGATTTTCAATAGAAAATATATAGAAAATTTCTAAATTGTATATAAATTTCAGTTTTTTAGGTGGACGACTATCCTACAGCCCCTCTGGTCCTTGTCTATTTTATATAGGTTTAAATCTCGACATTTACCTTAAAAATGTAAATACTCCTCTAGTTAATAACATGTATATATATATATATATAATTACATTAATTTTTGCTCACGATTTAATTCTGAAAGGGTGCAATTGAAATACAGTAATTATCTTTAATTTTGTGAGATCTACCAATTACAATGACTATGTAGATATATAACAATTATGTGATTATAAATTATTACTTCAAAATCTATTTACTTGAGATTTGTAAAAAATAAAATCTAATCGCTTGATAGTTTAAATTGATTGATTTGATATAAAGGCTCAATTCAATCATATATTTTAAAATTAATATAAAAAAAAACTTTTTTGAATTAAGAGGAGTAGGGACAAAATTGATTTCCTTTGATTAAGGATCCATCAAAATTACGGTGTCATATTTTTTTATTAGACGATGAGGTATTACATTTTTTATGTTAAATTTAAATTTATACAAAATAAAATTAGATAAAAACTTTTAGTTATTAAGTCAATTAGTAAATTTTAAAATAGAGGGTCATATTGTTTATGATTGCGGGAACTTATCAAAATAAAAATGTTTTAATGTTTTTAATATCTTATGTTATTTATATACTTTTTCAACCGTTATAATTAATATTGTTCAAATTTTGATCATTGAAGAAAATAATTCGCTCTATATCACTATAATCATTCTTTAAAATGTAATGCATTAAATAATTAAATAATTTGTTTTTGAGTATTAATCATCCTTGAGGATAGCAAAAAAAAAAACTTCTCATTTTTACTTTCTTCATATATTTAATAAAAATCCAATTTATTAAGAGAATATTAATTATGATTATTACAAATCAAAAGTATTGCTTTTTATCATTTCTATACAATACTTAAACTATAATTGAAAGATAATGTGCGCTTAAACTTATTTAAACATATATTCTCTTATGTCTTATAAACAATAAATGTATCAAACGAACTAGAATTGGTAGTTTTTTTATAAAGAAAAATAATGGTATAGTTAAAAGGTTATATATTTGGTACGTAATTTGTGTAAAAAAAATTACATAACCCTTTATAGTTAAGCTATAAAATCTAATACTTAAATTAGAAATGGGCACGGGGCGGGTCGGTCGATTTTTTTGCTGCCCCGACCTCAGCCCGATCTATAAGCCTCTAAACCCGACCCGCCCCGCATTAGATTAAAATATTAGTTTATCCACCCGATATACCAACTCTTAAACCCGACCTTGAACCGACCAACCCGAAAATTTGGAAAAAAAAAATATTAATCTCTGACGACGATAAAAGTTAGATCCAATCAATCCACCATTACGGCCACAAAATTTAGTTTCAAAAGACTTTAAACCTGCATAGAAATAAAATAAAAACCAATTTTAATTAACCACATAAAAATTACATATTTAAAAAATAAACTTGAATCATTGACCGTCAAAATTTAGATATGTTAAAACTTAAACAACATCTAAAAGAATATTTACGATAAGCACAAAAAATAGCTTAACAATCATAAAAGTGTTTTTATATAGTGATATTTTTATAAATATAATAAAAATATATATTTATTTAAATATATACCGAGGCGGGACAGGGAATTTCTAGCATATACTTGAACACACCCCGATCCCCGAAATTCAAGAATAAAAACGCAACTGAGTCGGACCGGGGGCACACCAGGTCGGTTCGGGTTCGAGTTATTTGGCCATCTCTAACCTAAATCCTTAGCCCTAACACCCTAAAATCTAAATCTTAAACTCCAAACTCTAAATTCTAAACATAAACTTTAAATTCTACACATTTCAACCTAAATCCCTAAACTCCTAGACCACAATATTAATCTCTAAAGCCTAAAATTAAAAGGCTTGTGTAAACTAAAATTTACACAAGCTTGTATATCAAAGTTATTTCTATAGTTAAATAAGGTTTTTCTATTATATTTATATGAAATAAATAATAATCAATTATTATCATCACTTTCAATTTAATGAACGAAAATACGTATTTATTTTCTTGAAGAGCAAAGGCGGTGTATTGTTCCTAAAAGACGGTGTATTGCATTGAAGAGCAAAGACACGAGTTAGTTAAGTAGTTGAATGGGGGACCCACAAAGAAAACTGTCTAAAAATAAAATAAAGTATCGATTTAGTTTTACGAGACATGACTTAAATATTTTAAAATTAAAATTATAATTATAAATCTTGATATCGTAAAAAATTTCAAACGAATTAAAAGAATTATCTGAGTTGTAAAACTTCCTTTTTTTTTATTCTCATATTTTTTCAGCAATTATCATTTTTGTTAAGAATTTTAAAATAATTTTTAGTAACTTTAAGTTAATGGTGACAACTTTAGTCGTCTACCGGCAATGATTTATTTATTATTTTTATTATTTTTTTTAATTTTTAATTTTTTTATTTTTCGTCAGTTATTTTGGCATGTTTTTCATCCGTCGTTATGATACGTTTTTTGTCTGCCTCTATGACACGCTGATATTAAAGACATTTACAACTTGATGTATGTTACAATTGAATTTTGCCGCACAACATTGTGTGAGTTGGTTGTTCGTGAAGTTAACCAAGATGTTTTCTCTCTTTTTGTTGGTTGGGGTAATTCAATGATTCGAACACTCCAAAATTTGACAATGGTGTTAAATTTGAAGAACACTTTTAAAGATTTTATGAAAAAGATTTGAGTTTGCTATTCACATTTGCATACTCTTTGTTTTTTTACGTTTATCTTTGTATTTGAGGGTGTGCTTATCTGTGTATTTCTTCTCATTATTTTAATGAAATCTGGTGTTTGATTAAAAAATGAATTATCTGATTTTATTACACCACACATCCCTAAACTATGACACTCATTTTAAACTGGTTTCCAAACTTTTGAATATTTAAGTTTCATCCTTAAGCTATGAATCATTTTAAATTGGTCCATAAACTTTTTAAATGTTTTAATTTCATACCCAAATTATCAATATATATTAATCTAAAAAAGTAAAAAAATTCTTAAAGATAATAAATATTTTAAACTAATTTTCTAATGTAGTCAATTTCTATGATAATTAAAAAAACATAAACAACGAGATTTACTAATTAATTGAGTGATTAAGAATATTCATATTATTTTATTTCGTATGAATTTGAATTTTAACATTTATCTAGATAGTATAATATTTTTATAAAAAAAAAACAGTTTAAAAAGGGTTTGGCATGTGCGGAGACAGTGGGAGGGAGCAAAGCTCGTGACCCAAAGGTGCGCGGCTTTGACAAAAGTGAGCACCGTGCGCTGTAAACCATTTCTTTGCCTGGTTTAATTATTGATATTCGATTTATTGATAAACCAATTTAAATTAGATTTTATAAAAGTTTATTAAGAGGTTAATCCTACTAATTAATTTTTTTTATTTATAATATTAAAATTCTAATATTCAACCTCATTTAAGGGATTTAGCGCTTTATCCGTTAGATAATTGGTTGCTGGTGCTGTAAACCATTTCTAATTCCCATTTGCAACGTTTCACCGACACATCTATAGTTTTCTTACACGCTTTTGTTAAATTCCAATCATAATAATTATTGGATCTACATATTGTTTACAATAAAAGATTGACTTAACTATAAAAAATGTTTAAATTATGTCTATTTTTTATAATAGGCGTTTAAAATATATATTTTTTTTTACTAAAATAGGCACTTAAAATTTTATTTTTGGTTGAAATAGGTGCCCTAGTAGGTGTTTCGATTGACTTTAAAACAAGTCAAAAATGAAACTTTAAACACCTATTTTAACCAAAAAAATATTTTAGACACCTATTAAAAAAACTATAGTTTAGACATTTATTTTGTATTTTAGCCTAAAAGATTTGCACACTCAATCTACCTTTTCAATTAGTTTGACATGCAGATATTAGTTATTCGTGTTTTAATCCGATTGATATTTGCAAAATCAGAATATTAGATAAAATTATGAGTTCAAATATGTTTAAAAATATAATAACTTTTAATTTTAGAGTTTAACATATTAAATTTGGAAAAGTTACACTTTTGCTGAAATTTCCTACTACAAGAGTTTCTCCTTCAAAAAAATTCCTACTACAAGAGTTACTTTTGGGTAAAATACAACGGAGACCAGTCAATTATGAGTAAAATTATATTTAGGTCATCTAATTATTAAAAGTTACATTTAGGGTGCGTTTGGTTCACGGAATATATAATTACTTCTGGGAATGAGATTCCCGGAATATAACATTACCTTGTTTGGTTTATTTGGTAGGAATATAAGGTTACTGTGTTTGGTTGGAGAAATATAAGATTACTTAAAAGTAAAATTTACCAAATTATCCATGTGTTATATTTTCTTTCTAACATGTTAAACTTTCAATCTTAAGTTAAAAATATCTACATAAAAATTCATATAACTATTTTTGTTATACTATCTAAAGTTTGTAAAAATTATATATTTATCATATCATTAATATAACTATTAGATTTAAAAATTAAAAATATATTTTTTATATTTTCATATCTTCGTTACTCTCTATTAACATAATTTTGTGAATTTTCAAATGTTAAACTTTTAACATGTTCAAATTTTTAATTTTTTTATTTCTTATGATAGATTGTCAAATAAATTAAAATAAATTTAAAAATTATTAAACAGTGATAAAAATTTTAGATCATAAATTTAGCCTACTAAAATGTTTTATAATATAATAAACATCTTATAAATCAAAGAATAAAATTAAAAACATCATCTACTAACTTATTAATTCTTAAGCAAATATGCAACCCGCCATATAACATATAATCATCATAAATATAATATTAATAAAAATACATTAAATACTAAAACAATATTTAAATAAGTGTAATGTCATTTAAATATTAAATTAATATTGTGTAAAAATATTTAATTAATTTACACCACAAATAATTAATCATCTAATTAAAAGATCAAATAAAGGATCTATATGAACAAAATTCATTAACTTAAGGATAATATAGTCCATATGGGCGGGAATTAACAAATACCTAAGAAATTGGTGGGAATGACATTCCCACCATTTAAGGGAAAAAGTGGCACTATTGGGAAAAGATCATTACCCCATAGAGGGAATGCTCTCAAACCAAACATGGGAATGTTATTCCGGAAAAGATTATTCCCTTTGGTAATAATCTTTTCCATGAACCAAACGCTCCCTTAGGTCACTCAATTATGGGTAAAGTTTAGGGGTTTGTGGTATTATGGTTTAAGATTTAGGATTTCATGGTTTAAGGTTTACGGTCTCATGCTTAAAGCTTATGGGTTTATAGTTTAGGGTTTAAATGTTAAGGTTTTATGGTTTAGGGTTTATACATAGAATGAAAGTTTTTTCAATATAATATTTTAGGGTTTTTGTAATACATTGAATGATAATGTTTTTTTTCCTAATGGAATCTTGTATTTAACGCAAGCTCTTAAATGACCCTTAACCTATGCATGTATGCATATATGCATAGGTTAGACAAAGTTTTTTTTAAATACAAAGGGTAACGCAAATGTAACATTACCCATAATTGAGTGATCCAAGTGTAACCTTTAATAATTGGGTGACTCAAATGTAACCTTACCCATAACTAAGGGCCTAAATATAACTTTTAATAATTAGGTGATCCAAATGTAACCTTACCTATAATTGAAATGAACTTCGTTGTAGGTTACCTATTTTATAGATAGAGATAACTGAAAATCAGTTTGAAATATAGTGTGTGATTTGGGCAGGGATAGACAATCTACCTGACTCGGTCGGGTTCTAATCGACTCAACCCGGTCGAGTCAATTTTTTTTAATAAAAGATGCGGTTCATCGTTCGGATTGGATTTTTATTAAAGGTGAAGTAGGGTCGGGTTAATGTTTAGGGTGGAAAATATTCGACCCGATCCGAGACCAATTGTATATTTTCTCCTTAAATTTTTTAGGAATATTTATAATAATTCACTCTTTATATTTTTTATAATTAGGTCCTTAAAATTGAATTTTATTTACAATTTAGTCCTTTAAATTGTTATTTTTTATGATTAAGTCCCTACAATTATTTTTTTACGATTAGATCCCTAAAATTATTATTTTTTTCTATAGGGGGTCAGGCTTAGGGTATTTATTTTCGGGTCAAGTCGAATTTTTTAAAGGATGCGTTCGGGTGGGCCAAAAACTCAACCCGTGCCCAACCCTAGATTCGGTTTTATTAAATTCAATTTTATTTTGATTTAACTATCACTTAAAATTATTCGGTTTGGAAACTAACAAAACAAGATTAAAAGAATTCATAATCTGAATTAATAATAAAATAATAATTGAAAAAAACCCTAGATGTCAAGCGCTCCCGCCCCCTGCAACCCTAGAAAGCACAGACGGATCGATGATGATCCGCCAGATCGAGGGGGACCTGCTCCTCCGTCTACCAACGCCGCTGGGGCGTCCAATGATGTCGCGGCTCCACCGCCGCCTGGTCTCTCTTATAAAGAATCCCTACTGCACAAAACATCACATATTCCGGATGAAGTTGATGAGATAATTGATGAAGAGGAAATTGAAATTGAGGAGGGTGATGTCATCCGAAGCGAGGTTGACGGTATGATCTCCATTGATTTCTCTGACAGGGTTATTTCGCTTGCTGAGAAAAGCTTCGAGCAAACTCTGGTGGTCAAGCTCTTAGGCCGTCGTATTGGATATAATACCTTGCGGAACAAGATTTATGAAATATGGAAGCCTTCCCAACCGGTTAAGCTCATGGATATCGAGAACGACTATTTCCTTGTTTCGTTCCGAACGAAAGCCGATTATCAGAAGGCTCTCACGCAGGGGCCATGGACTGTCTTTGGTCACTATCTTACAGTCCAACCCTGGACGCCATTGTTCTCCACTTCCACTCCGTACCCTAGCAGCGTGATGGCATAGATTCGGTTACCTGGCCTGCCGGTGATCATGTACAAAAAGAATCTAATCGCGGAAATAGGTGAATCCATTGAGGAGGTGATCCGTATCGATTACCAAACGGAACATGGGAGGCGTGGTCGTTTTGCTCGAATGGCAGTGTATGTTGATCTCAGCAAGCCGCTTGCCTCAAAGTTGCTCATCAATGGGAACGTCCAAATTATCGAATATGAATCACTACCTACAATTTGCTTTAACTGCGGGAAATATGGTCATCTTGATGTCAAATGCCCTGATGCTAAACCTGGTTCGGAAACTGAAGCTAATAATGAGACCTCAGCTGATGGCAAGCAACGTAAAAAAGCTGATTCGTTTGGCCCCTGGATGGTGGTCGAACGCAGGAGCCGTAAGCCGTCGGGGAAGCATCCTGAGGCCCAGACAAAACCAACTGAGATGGTATTCCGGGGATCACGCTTCAACCTGATATTTGAGTCTGACATTGCAGAATCTAGTTCTCATCATAACCATGACAACACCTTGCTTGATGTCCCCATCCAGCAAGCACGATCAGCAACCTCGCTCCCTCGGTCTAAACTGAAACAGAAAGGAAAGGTTCCGGTTTCCTCAGCTTCTAGACCTCTATCATTAAGGAAGCCCCCAGTGATCTCTCTCTCTGATTTTCCTGTTCTTGCTCGAAACACGGGTAAGTCAAGCACCTCTCGCCTTCCCCCGAGACCCCTTGACTTATCCAAGCACACTGCCATTGTCGTTGATGAGAACGCCAACCCTAATATCCCCCACCATCTGTGCCTTCCTCCCGTATCCCCGCATCTGACCCTAATAAGCCTACAGGTGATCCCCCGGATCCTCAAACCCCTAACGCTAAAAGTGCTGCTATTCCTTCTCCCCCGCCGGCAAATTTGGTTAGTATGCAATCGGACGCTGTGCATGAAGCTACTCACGATCCAGGAAGTTCCCAAGCAGTTGCAATGCTTGAATGATCCGTTTCATCTATTATTGTTTTATGATGAATCTAAAATTATTGTCTTGGAATGTTCAAGGGTGCGGTGACGGGCGTTTCCTCCCGGCCGCTAAGCAAGTGTTTCGCGATTGTAAACCTGATGTTATCGTTTTCGTTGAACCAAGAATAAGTGGTCGCAAGGCAGACTCAGCCATTGCAGCCTTCGGTTTTCCACATTCCCACCGAGTTGAAGCTCATGGGTTCGCGGGAGGTATTTGGTTAGCTTGGTATGACACTGTCTCTGTTGATATCATCTCCAATCATTTTCAGTTTATACATTTCCGCATCTCAGGCAAGGTTGATAATTTCTCCGTTCTAGCTACAGCAGTTTATGCGAGTCTGTCACCCTCAGGAAGGAAATTGCTTTGGCCTCATCTTCGTCGGCTTGCTGCGTCGATCAATACCCCTTGGATTTTATTTGGTGACTTCAATGCCACCCTCGGTTTGGCTGATCGGAAAGGCTGCATTCAACTCCCATCCAAACCCTTCCAGCACCTTATTTACGACTATGGCTTACGTGACATGGGATACCAAGGACCTGATTTCACCTGGTTAAGGGGTTTTTCTTTTACCCGTCTCGACCGTTTCATTTGCAATTGCTACTGGGATGAATCATACCCAGACTCAAGAGTGTCACACCTTGTCAGACTTCATTCGGACCATCGGCCGATCATGCTCCAGGTTGGCCATCCAAGAACAAGAAATCCTTATCCTAATTTCAAGTATTTTTCGGGCTGGCTCTCTCATGAAGATTTCCAACGCATGGTATCCGACAATTGGCAGCCTCAATCCACAATGACCGGCACCATCTCTAACTTTGCTAAGGATGCTGAAGTTTGGAACAAATATGTCTTTGGTTTTATTGGAAGCAAGAAGCGCTCGCTTATGGCTCGTCTACGGGGTATTCAAATGGCGTTAAGCTCTCGCCCCTCCCAATTCCTTTCTAGTCTTGAATCAGAGTTATTAATTGAACTTGAAAACATCCTCGATCAGGAGGAGTTTCTTTGGAAGCAAAAGTCTCGTACGGGTTGTATCCAAAATGGAGACCGTAATACACGGTACTTTCATCGATGAGCGGTATGTAGAAGGCAACGAAACCGGATCTCCTCTTTTAAATTATCTAATGGTGAATGGTGTGATGATGATCAAATGCTGCAGAATGAAGCCGTGGAATTCTTCTCTAAACTATTTGATTGTGAGGATACTGATACGCCTCCTTTCCCCATCCGAGGTGCTTTCCCGCCTTTAGAGAACAGTGTTGTTAACGCCCTTGATATGCCTCCAACCAATCAGGAAATACATGCAGCCCTCATGGACATGGGACCCCTTAAATCGCCTGGTTGGGATGGCTTACATGCCGAGTTTTTTCAGAAAATGTGGCATGTGGTTGGTGCTTCTATTTGCCGCATGATTCGTGATGTATTCAATGGAGGTAATCTAGAACGAGATCTTAACAAAACGGTCCTTGTTCTTATCCCTAAATCAGACAAGCCGGAGACCTTTAGCCAGTTCCGCCCCATAAGTTTGTGTACCGTTCTCTATAAGCTACTCACCAAGGTCATTATCCGACGTTTGAAACCGATCTTCCCAACCTTGATAGGGGACAATCAAACCATTTTCATAGCAGGAAGATCTATTATGGAAAATGTCATTGTGAATCAGGAAGTCATCCACTCTATGAAATCTTTAAAAGGACGAAATGGATGGATGGCCATCAAAGTGGACCTTGAAAAAGCCTTTGACCGTCTCCATTGGGATTTCATTGCAGACTCTCTTGCCGATGCAAACTTTCCCCCGGGCATTCGGCGTATAATTATGGAGTGTGTTACAACATCTTCCATACAAGTTCAATGGAATGGCTCATTGTCTAAGCCTTTCTGCCCAAGCGAGGTGTCCGACAAGGTGATCCACTCTCACCATATCTCTTCGTTCTAGCTATGGAGAGGCTTGGCCATCTAATTAATTCCTCCGTAGCTTACAGATATTGGGAACCTTTCCGTTTCACACGCCATGGAATGCCTCTTTCCCATTTGTTCTTTGCGGATGACCTTATCTTGTACGCAAGGGCCGACTTAGCTCAAGCTCATAATATCCAACATGTTCTCAATGCCTTTGGATGCTCTTCTGGACATAGGGTAAATGCACACAAGACCACAATTTATTTCTCCCCTAATACAGATGTTGCTTTGCAATCGAGCATCTCCTCCCTTCTTGGTTTTCGCCCGGTGGACTGTTTTGATCGGTACTTGGGAGTGACGGTTCTTAATCGCAGAGCCAGTTGTTCGGATTATGAATTCATTTTGGATGCTATTAAAGCCCGACTCTCTGGCTGGGCAGCTCGTACACTCTCTCTAGCGGGTCGTATAACCATTGCGAAGTCCGTCATCCAAGCCATCCCCTTGTATTTTATGCAATCTACACTGCTGCCAAAGCGGGTTTGCCTAGATATCGAAAAATTGATCCGAAAGTTTATATGGGGGTCCAACTCGGAAGTTTCAAAGCTATCTCTAGTCCACTGGGATGCAATCTGCCAACCCACTCACCATGGCGGTCTTGGCATCAGACGCATGCATGAGTTCAATGTGGCATTTGTTATGAAAATAAGCTTCTCCTTTCTTACGGCAATTGGTTCCCTATGGATCAAGCTTTTCCGTGATAAATACAAGGTGGTGGAGCGTTTGCCTACTTCTCTTTTTCGTTCGAACTGCACCCCTTTATGGAGAGCAGACGCTGAATACTGGGATCTTTTACGCAGCAATGTTTGTTGGTCCTTGGGATCAGGTGACACAATCAATCTTCTGCACGATGTGTGGGTGCCAGCACTGGGTCCTTTAGCGGACCATTTGTCTGCCTCTGATGCCTTGCCACTGCCTTCATCTTTTTCTGATCTCACAGACGATAATGGTAATTGGGATCGAACCAAGCTTGGTGCAATCTTCCATCCGAACGTCATTCCACATATCCTAGGGATTAAATGCCCTGATCCTTCGAATGGCAAGGATCGTATTTCATGGCGCCCTACGCCGAGGGGTAATTTTGAGACAAAGTCGGCCTATAACTTACTGTCTCAAGACCAGTGGGATGTCTCTAATGGAGTTTGGAGGACAATATGGCAAGCGCAGGTACCTCAGCGTCTTCGCGTTTTTCTGTGGCTTGTGGTTAGGAACAAACTCATGACGAATCTCGAACGTTGTCGTCGTAACATTGGGCAATCTTCTGTATGCCCACAGTGCAATTCCGCAAGTGAATCTATCCTTCACGTCCTACGGGATTGTTGCAGTGCAGTGGCTGTGTGGAATCAGGTCCTCTCGCAGGTACGTGACCTAGAGTTTTTTCATGGTAGCTTAGCTGATTGGTTGATATCGAACTTGAATAATAAAGGAACACACGAAGCACTTGATATTCCTTGGGCTACTCTATTCATATCGACTCTTTGGAAAATCTGGAAACGCCGAAACGACAGTGTCTTCAATGATGTCTGTCCCTCGACTGCCACAACAGTTGCCCGTGCTCGTACTTGGGCTGTTTATTACAAAGACAGTAGGGTGATTCCTTCTTGTCCTGATCCTGTTGCACCTCCGCAACGCCGTTGGAACTGTCCGGAACCTGGCTGGATTACTTTGAACGTTGATGGTGCTGTATCGGCGACCTCCGGAAAAGAAGCAGTGGGTGGAGTGCTTCGCGACGAGTTGGGGCGTTGGATTTTAGGCTTCCAAAAGCTGGTTGGGGTTTGTCAACCATTACAATCTGAGCTTTGGGGAATTTATCTTGGACTACAGTTTGCATGGAGCCAGGGAATCGAGTTGTTAAATGTCCAATCCGATTGCGCTGAGGCTATTAGGTTAATTGGATCTTCGAACGCTGCCAACTGCACCATTTCTCTGGTGCGTGCTATCGCTAATATTCGCTGCAAGAACTAGATCACTGAGATTGCATGGGTGCCTCGCGAGACGAACAAGGTGGCTGATGAGCTCGCCAAAACTGCGGATGCAGATGCTTTTGACCTACTGCTTCTACAGCAACCGCCTGAGAGGGTTGTTCCGCTGCTCCAACACGACGAGCCAGCGTTGGGTATCACAGTTTCTTTGTCCACCTAGTTTAAGTGTTCTTTCAATTAAAAAAAAATTATTCGGTTTGATTCAAATTTCCGTTTAATAGCTAAAAATGTAATTACCCAAATTTAGCCGAATTTTAAGTTTGTTAATTTATAATTAGATTTTTAAATAAAGACACATACTTTGTGTTTAGATAAGTGAAAGTAACTTTAAATACCATATATTTTTTGAAAACAAAAAACTATTAACATAATTAATTTTTTTGATAAATATTCTATACACATGCCACAAGCGCCATAATTTTAGGGTATAGTGAGTTAGTTTAGAGTATAAGGTTTAAGGGTTTAGGTGTAGGGGGCTAGAATTTAGGGATAGTTGTTTCAATTTAAGTTTTAGGGTTATAATTTAGGGTTTATAGGTTAAAACCTAAATCCTAATCATATTACTCTAAAAATTAAACCTAACATATAAACCCTAAATTATAACTATAAACCTTAAATTAAAACAACTATCTCTAAATTCTAACCCCTACACCTAAAACCCTAAACTAACTCCCTATACCCTAAAATTGAGGCGCTTGTGGAAACTTTCAGTTTCCATCGCTAGTGTATAGGATATTAATCCTTATTTTATATAATAGCTAAAGTACTTAAATCTTTAAATTAAAAGATAAGACATATTTAAACATGCTTGAACTTATATCATCCGGAATGTTATAATAACAATATATCGATCGAACTAAAACTTAATCAAATTTCAACATGCGAAATCGCATAGTTATCCTCTAATATCGATTAATTTCCGGTGAAAAAAAGATCTCATGGACACTATTTCCGATTACTTTTTTATATATAAATGGGAGTAGTTGATAACTAACTTTTTTTTATACATATGATGCGTAAAAAAATATATAAATTTATATAAAAATTAAAATTTAAATCTTTAACTCTAAAATTTAATTTATAGACCTTAAATTCTAACCATACTCTAAATTATAAACCTACAAACTAAACAACAAATCTTAAATTAAATCTTTAAATCATAACATAAAAATATGTGTATCGAATATTTTCCTGTATTTGAATTATCCTCAAAGTTATGCGAGGAATAACATTTGCAATAAATAACATGAAATACCAAATTTAACGCCCACAATAAATACTAACTCTCCCTACCCAATGTTCACAATTCAAACTAGATTTTGTCCAAAGGTTAGTTAATGTCCGGCCTGAATAATCATTATGATAAAATACATTTATAGTCACTTGATTATGAGTGATTTTATGTTTTGATCACTGGGTTTTGAAAAATTATTTTTCGTCACTTGACTATTCGGATTTGATTATGAGTCATTGTGTCGTTAATTTGCAAACGGGCGATAACACGTCTGTTTCATAATCAACATTAGCATATTTAGCCCTTAATATTGACTGTTATCCATTTGATCTTGATTATAAAAATGACCCTCAATATTTTTTTCAGTTTGATTACTTAAGTTCAAATATCGATACATTTGTCACGGCGTCGATAACTCTCTTAACTTCGATGTTAAAAAGTTTCGGGAAAAGTTCGAGTTGTTGAGTATCGATGTCATATAGTTGCCTTGACTTGAAAATAGGGATGTCAACGAAGGATACTGTGTTGTTTTGTCGAGTAGCAATGGTGAAGGGTGGTGGTATCGAAGATGATTCGAGCCCAAATTAACAAAAATATATGAGCAAATTTTTTATGTTCGTTTAATAAACAAGCGAATACGAATAGAGGTGTGTTCATATCGTTTATGTTCACAAACAACCTCGTTTGGCAGGTTCCTCTTTTCCTTTTAGTTTTTATATTTTAAATATGGGTAAAGTACACAGACGGTCACTGAACTTTGATGCAAAAAACAAAATGGTAACCAACCTTTCAAAAATCACGAAGTAGCAATTAAACTTTAGATTTTGAAACAAAATGGTAACTGGGGCGTTAAACCCCGTTAACCACTAACGAAAATCTGACTGAGTATGCCACATCCCCACCCACTTTTCCACCTCATATATAAAAAATAATAAAACTATATTCCACATATTTAAAAAATAAAAAATAAAAACAAAATTATATTTTATTATTATTAAATAAAAAAATAAAATAACCCATTAAATCTCCCAACACTCAAACCCTTTCACCAGCGTTATCGTCACCGGTCACCCACCCCTTCCGGCGTTAATTCAAAAACAATGTTTGGTGAAGAAATCAAAGGAAAAAGAAAAAAAGAAATTGATTTGAAGGAGAAACAGATACAAAAGCACCAATTAACCTCCAAATGACCACTTCCCAGAAGAAACTCCACTATTCTGTTAAAGCAAAGAACACGAACTTTCCTAAAATCGTATGTCCTACAGAGGGGGAAAACCAGAATTTGATGCAAACATAGCTGAGATTAAAGAGTTAGTGTTGAAGCATTTGAAAATAAAATGTTAATCCGGACAGGAAATGTAGGGATACTGTAACCAAGAGCTCCTTACTATGTACACTCTCAAATAGGAAAATAAACACGAACTAATCCAAAGATCAAACACCAAAAAACAAAATTACAACAAACTAAAAGAAAGTCAATGTTTTTTTATCGAAAAAGCTTACACAACTCTGCTTGAGGCAGTAGTAAGAGGAGGTTGCGCAGCGATAACAGGGGTGGTAGCCACCACCGACAGCTTTATCTGTTGCTGCTGTTGTTGTACAGTAATTGCAGCCGAAGACGATGGCACGCCTACGCTTTGGGTGGACTGCGGGTGTTCTGGCAAATTCACACCTCCAGAAGAAACCCTGCCAAAACCGGCAGTGAAATCGAGCTGCCTTGCTAGCTTCTTCGCTGGAAAATTCGCCGTATCCGATTGCACATTTTTTGGCGGGATTTCACCTCCTTCTTCTTCCCCCATCCAACTCCAAATCCAACTCCCCTCTAAATTTCAAAAAATTCAAAAAAAATCTACCACACAGCCACAACTAAAAAAATCCACCAAATAATCTCACAAATTACCTTAAACCAACTCCAATTCAGCCACTTTTAGGTCCAAATTCTAATCTACTATCTCAAAATCTCAAATAACTAAAATAACCGCGATTCCCCCAAGCTCGAGATTTCCACCATAAACTTCCAAAAAAAATCGAGAAGGTAGAGAATCCGATCGATGCATAGAGAGAGATAGAAACTAAAGAACAGTACATAGAGCAATATAAGAGTTAGGGTTTGTAAAGCAGTGATTTTTGAAGAAGGGAAAAAGAGAAGCAAAAGTGTGAAAGCAACTTTTTTTTAAGGGTAAAGTGGGTTTTATATTTTATTTTTTAAATATGTGGAATATAGTTTTATTATTTTTTATATATGAGGTGGAAAAGTGGGTGAGATGTGGCATATCCAGTCAGATTTTCGTTAGGGGTTAACGGGGTTTAACGCCCCAGTTACCATTTTGTTTCAAAATCGAAAGTTTAATTGCTACTTCGTGATTTTTGAAACGTTGGTTACCATTTTGTTTTTTGCATCAAAGTTCAGTTACCATCGGTGTACTTTACCCTTTAAATATTGGTGAAGGTGGGGACTAAATTAAACACATGTTGAACTTTGAAGTTCAAACTGTGAAGCATGGGGAGCTTAAGGACTATGGTGTAATTTAACCATTTTGGTGAACATATAAATGAGCATATTAGCGACATATAAGCGAACATGTTCACGAACGCTAAACAAACGAACACGATATTAAAAGCTTAAATAAAAACAAACTGAACATGAACACCTTAAAAAAATCGTACACTAACATAATTTTATTTGTTCAAGCTTGATTCATTTAGCCCTAATTTTACCCTACATATGTATAGAAAATTAATTCTATTGTCTTTGTCAATTGACATAATAAATAAATAAATCAAAGCAAGTGGAGTTTGTTGCTTTATTCTCCATCACGTTCTTCCGGATAACTAGAAGATAGGCCCTATTATTTTTAGTATTAAAAGATATAAATAAAATATATGATTTTATAATTCAAAAATCATATGAAATAAAAATAAGAATGTAATATGACATCAAAAATGATAAAAATATATTTTAATTATACAAAATAAATTATTAGTATTGTATATAAATATAACTATTTTTATACATCATTGTTGTTTATAATTTAATATACATATTATAATGATATAAATATACGAATTTTGGTATTGAAAAATGGGTCGGTGTCCCATTGATCTTTATCATGTGCGAAGTCATGAAGAATCACATGGGTGTATCAAAGAAAAGCATAGAATGGCATCTACACATATATTAGTAATTACTAATTATTAAATTACATAAAAATATCTGAACCACTATACATGCATACAAATAAGAGTACATATATCAATTAACTTGGGACAACTTTTTAAATCTGATTGAAGTATTTAAAGATGTGTTGAAAATAAATTAATAGTTGATTTGTTCATAAAAAGATTTTTCGATAAAAATGCTCAAATCTATTAAAAAAATGGGTAAACTACTTAAATGGTCACCTTACTTTGCAAAAACTAGCGATACAACCACATTACTTTTTTTCTGAGCAATTAAACCACCAAACTATTTAAATGATATCAATTTGACCACTAGCCGTTAGAGACTAACGGCAGGTTGACGTGGCAGTTAAAAAAATGAGTATAATTGCATATTTAATCCCATCTATTTACACATTTCTTTCAATTTAGTCCTACTTTTAAATTAATAAATTAAATAAATTATTTAATTAAGTGGTGACACGTGTCAACACCTTATTGGATGAATTTAATTATTTATATTCGATCTTATTAATTCATTTTCCTCCTCCAATTAGGTGGTGACACGTGGCACCACCTGTTTAAAGGAGAAAAAGGAATTTCAAGCTTTTGCTTAAGAGGGGATTCGAATCTACATGTTGATGGAAGAAAGACAATGTCTTAACCACTGCACCAAGCTAATCTTTGTGCTTTAGTTTTCCAAATTAAATATATGTGTCTTACATTTTCTACATACATTCTTTTAATTTAACATATATAATCATTGAATTAATTTCACACATATAACCCTAAATCTTAAACTTTAAACCCTAAACACTAAACCCTAGATATTTTAAATTAATTTCACATATATAAACCTTAAACCCTAACCCTAGACCCTAAATATTTCAAATTAATTTAACATATATAAACCTTAAACCTTAAACCCTAAATATTTCAAATTAATTTAACATATATCATCATTGAATTAATTTCACATATATAACCCTAAACCTTAAACCCTAAATCTTGAACCCTGGATATTTTAAATTAATTTCACATATATAAACCTTAAACCCTAACCCTAGACCCTAAATATTTCAAATTAATTTCACATATATAAACCTTAAACACTAAACCCTAAACCCTAAACATTTTAAATTAATTTGAAATATTTAGGGTTTAGGGTTTATATATGTGAAATTAATTTGAACTATTTACTGTGAAATTAATTTGAAATATTTATGGTTTAGGGTTTATATATTTTAAATTAATTTGAAATATATAGTTTGAAATTAATTTGAAATATTTAAGGTTTAAGGTTTAGGGTTTTATATTTTAAATTAATTTGAAATATATAGCTTGAAATTAATTTGAAATATTTAGGGTTTAGGGTTATAAATTAGTGAACTTAATGTTTAGGGTTTGGGCTTTAAGCTTATAGATGTAAAAACCAAGAAGAGATATATAAAAGGTCTGGTGATTTGAGGCATAAAGATGTGCTTGGTGTAGTGGCTAAGCCACTGCCTTTCTTCTATGAGCATGCAGGTTTGATTCTCCTCTCAAGTAAAAGCTTGTATTTTGTTTTTTAAAATCAAATATAAACAATTAAAGTCATCCAATAAGGTGTTGACACGCGTCAACCACTTAATTAAATAATTTATTTATTTTATTAATTTAAAAGTAGGATTAAATTGAAAGAATATGTAAATAGCAGAAATTAAATATGCAATTATACCCCTTTTTTAACTGGTCACGTCACCCTGCCGTTAGTCTCTAACGGCTAGTGGTCAAATTGATACCATTTAAACAATTTAATAGTTTAATTGCTTCGAAAAAAAATAATATGGTCATATCGCTACTTTTTACAAAATAAGGTGACCATTTAAGTAGTTTACCCTATAAAATTCGACTCAAGTCAATTGATATCTTAACTTTCAAAAATAATTTCGATTTATATTCTCTCGCATTTTAAGATTAACAAACCCTAGCAATAGTTCTATTCTTTTCTCTGGCCGTCGTAATTTTTTTTATTTTTGCGTGCTCTCTTAGTGTTGTTTGCATACTGCTGATAATTTTTTCCTTTTCCTTTTATTTTGTCCTTTGTTTTTTACATTTTAAATTTAATAACTATGTTGTTGTGACACATTTATCTTTATTTTTTGGTATGTTTTTTCTGTCTTTTGGCACATTTTTTTTCTCTCAATCAAATATTTGACAGCTTTTTTTAATTTAATTTTCTATCAAAATTTTTACCTTTTCTTTATATGGTCCTTGTTAATGATCTAAAGCTGTTAATTTACGTGTTTCATTATTTATAAAACATATCTAGATTAAATTTGTTTATCTAAATTGTAAAGTATTTTTTTACTCTTTTTATAGAAGTGTACTCATATTAAAAAAACAATTTCAATTTCAATTCCCATCATTCACTTCTGTCGGCTTCTAAAATATTATACAACAACGATGCTAACTAAATCAAAACATAATCGATGATCTATAATATAACCTATCTTCCCGTAAATACTAATTATGGTTTATTTTGATTTCTATTTTTTTTAAATACATCTATTTTGATTTTGACAAATAAGTGTCAAAACTATACATTTTTTTAGATAGGTTCTTAAAGTATTTTTCAGGCCAAACAAGTGTCTAACGTTTTCAACGTTATCCAATTAGGTGCCCACCGTGACTGTCCGTTAAAAAAATCTCGTTAGCCAGTAAAAACATGACACGTGACAATATTAAACATTATTTTTTTAAAAATACATCAAAATTTTAAAATATTCTAAAATTTTCAAATAATCCTAAAATAGTCCTCAAATCCTCCCACTACTACCGGTGTTGGTCACATTTTCGGCGACGAATTGAAGCGTCCTCCCCTCGTCGAGCAACTCACACACTCTTCATCGTCGGTTATGTCGCTATTTGTCGCGAATTATTCGAATAAATTATTCGACGATTCTGGTGTTTTGCACTACTTCAGTCGATTTCCGGCGACGAGGTGGAGGGAAAATGGTCGTGGTGGTCTGACGACGGATGTGGTGGGCGGTGGGGTGGCAATCAGCGGCGAAATCAACTCAAACCGAGATTTGAATTTTGTGGTGTTAGAGATTTTAAATTTTGGGCTATTTTGTGAAATAAAGAAAATATTTTTTTTTATTTTTAAGCATAATTTCTGAAATTTACGAAGCTGCACTGTTAGTTAACGGTAAAAATTAACGGACGTTAACGACAAACATATAACGTTGAAAACGTTAGACACTTGTTTAGCCCAAAAAATATTTTAGACACCTATCTAAAAAATATATAGTTTAAGCATTTATTTGTCACTTAAGACTTTAATTTTGATGGATTAATATCATTAAGCAAAGAATAAGAAATGTGTTAATTTGAAAAGAAGCCATAAATGTGGTGGGGCTTGCACGGAAAGGACGATGGGTACACTCTCATGTTGTTGCATGTGGGCACATGGCCCTAATTTATTTTGTATCCGCCTTTTAGGATCATGACTCTTGTGGACCATATTTGAACCAAAAAAGAAAAAAAAATAAAGTACATAAATAGTCGTTAAATTGTGTTGAAATACTATTTTCATAGTGACAAAAGATCTATTTTGAGGTTATTGTGCATCTGATCTTTTGAAGTTCTTGTAAACAGAGATTAGTCTCACGGTCCACTGCTAAAGCGGAACTTAGAAGTATTAATTTTGCTAATGATATGAAGAAGATGAATGTAACCCATCCATTTCGTCTTATTCTGCTATCATCCTTAAATAGGACATAAACACTACAAAAAAATAACATATATCGATAGACGCTAAATCGTCGGTAAAATAATAAACATTCGTCGGTAAATACTTTAAAATCCTGTACCGACGAACCAAAACGATATTTCGACAGACAAAGCACCGTTGGTAATATGCTAGTCGGTATAAATTTATAACAATGATAACAAACGTCAGTATAGATGTTGAGACCCTATACTGACGTCGGTATCTGTCGGTGTAAATCTATACTGACAATTTGTCCGTCGATATAGTCTTTATCTTTACCGATAATTTGTCCGTCGCTACAGTCTTTACCTTCACCGATGGTTTGACCGTCACTATAGTCTTTATTTGTACCGACGATTTGTTCGTCGCTATAGTCTTTATCTTTATCAACTGTTTGTTCTTCGCAATTGATTCAGACGTGTAGCAACAGTTTCGTCCATCGATATATGTATCATGTATTTCTTGATCTATACCGGCGAACAAACTGTCGATATATATTTAATTGACATTTTCTATTTTTTTAAATACTAATAATTTATTTTTTATTTAATATTATTTTTTATTTTAAATATTAAAACTACTAGTACTATTATAACAAAAATTGACTAATTTTGTAAAGGGAAAAATATCTGATTTAATCTTCGAATAAAAAAGTACGCAATACATGACCAATAAAACATGTACGAGCCTATTACAAGAAAAAGAAATGTGCAAGCAAATATTTATGTTTCTTAATAATGTACATAATAAAAAGCTAAAAATAATTTGAAGATCTTCCTTTATTGCGTGTTTGGATCATTTTCATCTGCGTTCTGTTGATTTGTTGAAGGCAATATCAACTGGTACAATTAATTGCTGCTAGAGCACTACTAACATCAGGAGTTGCCTATTGAAAGCAATAAAAATAATAACATTAAATAAAAAAATGAATGGAGTAATAAGAAAGTGAAATATTTTGTATACCTCTGTATCAACTATACGAAGCAAAGCATCCATATCAGGCACATGTAAATCTGGACATTGCTGTTGAAAGTAGGGTAGAAAGCAAGTTTCAAAAAGTTTTTCCAATTTCACAACCTTAGATTTCAACTCTTCAACTTCTTCAAAATTTTAGACTGGCTGTGAAGGTCTAGATTCCTGAGAAGAACGAGTGTGAACTGCCCCTACACAACGAACATGCCCTCTTATTTCTGGTCCTTAACCTGAGCAAACACATCATTTGACCACGAAGTTTGTGATAATTTCTTAGAAGAAGAGCTTTCATTTCTCTTCTCTTTAATATATTCCTAAAAATATAAGCAAGTCAAACATATAAAATCATAACTATATCATATTTTTCCAAATCACGTATACTAGACATAATAATAATAAATTATCACAACAACCGCGGCGCTAGAATTCACGATACTTCTATCTTTGCGTGTACGAGATCGAACATAAACAACAGCTCGTGTTGGAAGAATTTCATTAGATTCTGCAGTCTGACATTAAGAAAGCAACGTGATATATTAGAAACAATTGTTATTATTCAAATCAATGGTAATAATAAAAAAATTTATATGCACCAAGTTTTCAACAATTTCAGGGAATGATCTTGTTCCTGTGCAATTTGGTTCATCTAACTTTGATCTATTTGTGACAGTTTGTTTCTATTCAAATTATAAGTAATAAATTGTTAATAAAAATTAACATATTAGAGTCATAGAAATTATAAAACTATAACATTTTACCATCGCCTTTGAGAACATGTTAGTATATATGGCTGTTATAGCCGTTAGGCAATTATGGAAAGTTGATAGCCATTAGGCTGTTAAGATGATAGTTAATCTTCTTGAAGCTTATAACTTAAGAATTCTTTGTGTATAAATATCTAAGTACCCCTCTTTGTAATTCAAGTTTTGATTGACTCAAGATTTAATAAGAATAACCTTCTCTTTCTTCTCTCAATTTCTTCTCCTCTTTCTGCTATATTCACACATGGTATCAGAGGGTTCAATGGAAGAAAATTCATCTGCAAAACCCTTCACCAATAAATCCAGCTCCATACGCTAGACGATACGAACTACCTTCTTTGGAAGTAGTAAATTCTTTTCGCCATTGAAAGCCTTGCTCTTGCAGATCACATCGACAATTCGTTTACTGTTCCTGATCAGTATCTTTCCAGTGATAGCAGTCGCATAATCAATCCAATATATGCTCGTTACAAGCAAGAAGACAATGATCTATGTTCTTGGTTGTTATCTTCTATAGGGTCCTCGATTCTTCATTCGCTGGTAAATTGCAAGAACGTGCTTCAGATCTAGAAAAGATTCATCAAATCTTCTCTATTACTTCTACAACGCGTGTGATGCATTTACATCGTTCTCTCAAGAACATTAAGAAGCGTGATCAGAGTATGCGAGAATACCTTGCTCAAATTCAAAGCGTTTGTGATAGTCTCGCGGCGTGTGGAAATTCTTTGATTGAAACAATGCACATCTCGACTATTCTATCTGGCTTACCGCCAGAATATGAACCGGTGGTGGCCGTCATAATGTCGAGTCAACAACCTTACAAGCTTGACGGTGTTGCGAGTTTCCTTCTTGACACAAAATCCAAACAACTTGAGATCCTGGCTCAAGATTCTATGACTAATCTCATTCAAAGTTCTTCCTCCAGTGATGTAGGTCATAACCCGTTTAATAACTCAAATATGGGTTATTCCAGCTCTGGCCTATTTTCTAATAACCCAAATATGGGTCACCCTAACTCTTTTGGATACCCTAATGTTCGGAGGTCAGCCGCGTCTGGTTTTCAGCCAGAAAATCCCAACTCTAATCGTGGAACTCTGTTCAGAGGTCGTGGTGGTAGATTCTTTGGTGGACGATCGCGCCCACAATGCCAGATATGCGGAAAGATTGGTCACCTTGCTAGCAAATGTTTCTTTTGTTTTGATCAAGCTTATGAATGCTTTGGAAACGCGATGAATGTCAATCAAGTTTCCTACTCTGATGATGATCAATCGTTTACTCAAGAGAGTGGGTAAACTGTGCAAGGTCAAGATCAAGTTCTTCAACCTTTTAGCGGGAAACAATCTTCTTCATACCCTTCATCTACCTCGGATCATGTTGTTGCTTCCAATGCTGCCATAACTGAGGATTTCTCCTTCGACGATGTTGCCTGGTATCCTGACTCATGAAGCAACATCGCATCTAACACCTGATGCAGGTAATATCCTTACTCATGTTCCTTATTTTGGTTCAGGTAAAGTCTGTGTTGCTAATGGTTCTACAATTCCCATTTCTAGCATTGGTAATTCTGCTATTAATACTTGTTTTAGACCTTTGCATCTTAATAATCTATTACATGTTCCATATGTCAAGAAAAACCTTCTTCCAGTTTCTAAATTTACTAGAGACAACAATGTAAGTATTGAGTTTTTTCCCTAACTTTTGTGTTGTTAAGGATTTGACAACTCAACAAGTGATGCTTCAAGGTTTTCAAAGTGATGGATTGTACAAGCTTATGTCTCCCGGTGATAATGGTGATTGTTCCTTGTTGACTAATGGCTCCTTTGGTTCTATAGCTCTTAAAGGAACTGCTAATTCTTTAGATAGTATTATGAATAAGGGTTTTACTTGTGTAGAAACTCCTAGGCTTGTTTCTGAAACTTCTAGGGATGATGATGTTGCTCAATGCTTTAGTTCCTTTGATGTTCATACTTGACACATGAGGCTTGGGCACCCTTCTGTTGATGTTCTATCCAAATTGTCCAAAATTTGTAACATTGTGAATATTGTAGAGTGTACAAAAGTTACATATTTTGTCCATATTCCTACCCTTATCATTGATGTTCTTAAGCTCATTTAGACATATTTAGGTGCATTGCATGCATTATAATAGTATTCTCTCTTTTACCATGCTTTTATTGAATATTTTATGTTTGGTTGAGAAAAGTTACTGTTTTAGTTTAGTTTATATTTTTAGGTGCTATAGCTAGGAGAAGAGAGGAAATGACAGGACTGGACAAGAAAGCTGGAACTAAAGAAGCTGTACTAAAGTAGCTTAAGATGCCGCCAAGGACGCTGCCGAAGTAGCATTGCCGCCAAGAGCTGCCCGAGCAGGAGTTACACCGACTTAGTCAAGATGGGTCGCGATTAAAAGAGAGAAATTTCATAAGCCCAATGAGCTCAGTTTTGCAGTTTTCTGAAGCCTGAAGCGGCCAATAGAGCTAATTCAAGACCGATAAGTAGGAGCACTTATCCATACTTACAGAAGAAGGCAATGTCCAAAGAGTCTGTATTTAAAGTATAAAGGAATATGTATTTAATGCAATTCACTTTTAGAACTCCTACTTCATGAAAGACTCAACTTAGGTCATGAGCCCTATATATACCCAATGTATGTAAGGGTATAGGGGCATGATGTCGAGGGTGAGGGGATGCGAGCCTGAGTAGCCGCACAATGGAGATGTAGCTAGATAGGTTGGAGTGTTGGGGGCCGCGGTCCAACTCTCCTAGGGTTTAGGCGCGTGTATGTAAAGTTGTTTGAGGGAAACGGTTGTAATAGTTTTGAGTTGTTTTCAATAAAATTCCGAGTTTGCTTAATCCATGTTACTTGTTCGTTCAATTAGTCTACACCAGTCAGTTGAAGAAAAAATCCATTTGTCGGGCACGAAAGTGCAAGGCTCACAAAAGGGTTAAGCACAGTCACAACTTACTAGGGCGTGACTAACTTAGTTCCACACTAGTCCACAAGTTTCAGCGGCTAAAAGGGAGTACCAACCGAGTTGACTAATTTGGTTCCACACTAGTCATCAAGTTAGCATCTCGAGCATCCTAACCTAGAAATAGGAGGGATCACTATCAACTATCCTGCCGAACTTAGAATGTCTACCAGAAGAGCCGCCAAGACTTCTATTCGTTCCACCTGCCGAGACAGTACACACCCTTGTAGTTGCAGTGACATGCTACGGCTGCGTGACAGGGTCGTAGTTTGCCGCCCGCCATATCCGTCGAGGCAACATCTCTTGGCAGCGCAAAACATACTCAGACCTTACAATGTAGTCCACAAGCTACTGAGTTGCACCAGTCTTACCCAGCTTATCGCCCAAATCTCTCCCTATCATCTCTCTCATCACTATCTTTATCTTTACTTGTGTTTTTATATTTTCACATCATGAGATTTAATTGCGTATTTACTAAATATTTGTGCAGGAAACCATTCATAGGAGCTGCTCCAATCCCTGTGGGAGACGATATCTTTTATACTATAACTTGACAAAAGTGTGCACTTGCGCTCATAAAAGGAGAACACCTAGACGCTCTACAAGTTTTTGGCGCCGTTGCCGGAGATTGGCAACAACAACTACATTTGAATTTCTGCACTTCTATTTAGTGTTTGCACATTAAACATCTATTAATTTATTTTTTTTAAAAAGCCTCTTTGTTTTCTTGGTGTATATCCCGCCAGGGCAGCAAAGTTGGCAGCAACATCCACCTGAGGAGGGGAAGGACATGCCCAGACGTCTAGCCAAACACAAGACCCTCAGGAAGTGGTTATGCTTGGGAAAAGCGCAGCCCAACATAACCTAAGTATTAATTTTAATTTTAATTTAATTTTTAATTTAATTTTTAGCATTAGGATTAGATTTAATTTTTTACTTATTTTTGTAATTAATTTCAGGTTTAGGAATGAAGGAAAGATCAAGAAAGATGAAAGAATAAAAGAGAGACCCAACTAGCGGCCAGGGCAGATAAGCATAACGACTAGTTGCTTCATAATGGCTCGCCGCAACGACTATATTTTGCCCCAGCGAGTGGAACGAATATCTGCGTAACGGCTAGAATCTCGTTATTCACGCCACAATAATTGCCGCCTGTTGACAGCGTGCCCGCCAAGGCAGTAGAGAGAAACGACTATATAAAGCCAATTATTCTCCTCATGTTCTTCACTTTGCTTTCTCCTCTACTCTGAATTCTTTCTGCAATATTTGCTTCCAAGTTTTCTTTGCTTTATTTTCTTTCACATTCTTTCTTTAGGATAAACAACCGTCCCACAAACTATAGTCTCATCACAGTACCCCGCCGCCACCTCCAAAACTTCATACAAAAGGTTCTTGAAACCTGTTGTCGAGGAGATCTACAACAAGTTCTACAGAGAAAGGGAACTATAGGAGGATATGGTTTCCAATACACCCAATCCGATGGTGATTTTGGGCTGGAACCCTTCCTATTCGAAAGGATCCACAATATGGGTTGGGATCAATTCGCACGGCAGCTAGAGGGGATCAACAACAACCATGTGCGAGAGTTTTATGCCCACTGGCCAAACCTAGAGAGCTCTTTTATCTACGTCTGGGGAGAAGGTGTCAAGTTCACTGTTGACATGATCAACAACTTTTACATCATGGAGGTCAGCGACGACCCGCACGGAGAATGAGAATCATATTTGACAGGGTCTGACTACAACAAGATCAAGAAGGAACTTTGTAAGCCAAACACCAAATGGCTGACAGGCAAAAATAATGGGTCAGACAACCGTAGAGACTTGCTGCCAGAGGCAACCCTTTAGAGTTACTTTGTCCAACGCCGCCTGATGCCCACCTCGCATGGATCCACAATAAACAGGTCGCGGCTCGCCCTTATCTTCATCATAATGAAGAGGCGACAAATAAACGTCGGCGACATGATAATAAATAAGATTTATGCCCATGTAGAAAAACCAAATGCCAAAGGTCCCCTTTTCTTCCCTGCACTCATCACCGGCCTGTGTGCCAATTTTGGCGTGCCGCTACACCCAAAAGTTAAAATTCTTCCTTCCAAGGAAGGAAGAATAAGAAGGTTACACCAATAAATGATGCATAATGCGGAGCCAGACACACCTTCCACCGCCCAGCCGCCGCCCCAAGCTGTTGCCACCCCAGCTGCAGTAGGCAGTACTTACGCCGCCCTCATATTTTCCACAATCCCCCTATTGCGCAGCCTAGTAGAAAGCTGCCAGAGGATCGAGCACAAGCAGGTGATCTTCACTAAATATGTAGCAGACGTGCCGGAGGCCTTTATGGCCTACTTGCTGGACAAATATCAGGACGCCAGATTACAGTTGCCCGCCTTTCTAACGGAGCTAGCAGCATCCAAGCCAGTCCACATCACTCCAATACCAGCTGCTGCTCATGCCGCCGCCGACAGCGAGGGGTTGCACCACTGCCCCAAGAGAAGAACCTCCCCAACACCTATCCAACCATATGAACTAACCTTATCATCAGAATCGGAGAAGGAGGAGGAAACCAATGTTGCCTCCCCAATAGCCAAAACGACTGCTTCCAAGGACACCGTCTACTCAGACATGGAGATTTTAGACTCCATGGACGACAAACCGACAGAGGCAGCCAAAAAGAGAAAGCGAACAACAGCAGATCCCCAGGGTGGAGAAGCTGAAAGAAAAACCAAGAAAGCCACCCAACCGCATCCAACCACCACGTAGCTCGAAGAAGAGCCCAGCAGAAGGACCATCCGCTACGCGCCACCTTGTCCTGCCTGCCTACTCAGAATCTTCATCTAACGCGGCAGCAACATAAGGGAAATCCCCCAGCCTATAGCACCAATTTTTTTTCCCTTTTTTCTTTTCTTTTCTTTTTAATTTTTCTGTTTTGTTTTATTTTCTTTTTATGTTTTATTTTTCTGTTTTTAATTTTTCTTTTTTATATTTTTTATTTTATTTTTAATTTTTGTTTTGTAGAGGCATTGAGGACAATGTCAACCTTGAATTTGGAGAGAATTAGTCCTCTTTGTTTTAAGTTCATAGCATTTAGATACATTTGTAAATTCTGCCCCCTAGCACTTAATGAAATAGAATTCTTTAGCTTAAAAAAGTTGTGTCTATGATAGCTTAGCCGACTACTTATATTTGCACCATTCTATAAATTTTTAACCTAACTCTGGGAAGAAGCATGAAAAACACTTAGAAATTTTTTCTTTCGGCCAATTATCTTTACACTTGTCTGTTAAGTGCTACATTTTGCTTGAATTTTGAGTTTAACATTGCCTGCCCTACTTAATAAAAGTTTCTTGATTGAATACATGTTAGCTACCACGACAGCACATGGCAGCACATCAAAAATAATGGAAAAACCTAGAGGTGCCCGAAACAGGCTCTAGGAAGGATCATAAGGAAGGACACTCCGCTGTTGTTAAAAGTCCATGAATCTAAACTAAGTGACAGACAAATTAGCAAGAGTGAATGAAAGTCTTTACGAGATGACTCTATTCAAAGGATTCAGAGTTTCATAGAGTGCACCTATCCTAGCTTCAGACCCAAAGAATAGTTGAGATGAGCTGAAGCCCTTAAAGCCATGATCAGAAAAAGAGAATAAAAGTGCCCAACTATGCTGCCAAGGCAGCAACTCGTATTCTTTCTAGTAATTTAATTATTTTAGACATTCTTTGTTAACTTGATTATCTCAGCATGATTAGCATGAGAACAGACCTGCACTGACATCAAGAATAGTAAAACCTAAGTTATTCCATGCCATTCCCTATCACTAACATTAGGTGCCACAACCTTGAGGTAAGAAATCAAATTGAAGGCTAATGTTTCTATTAACTTTGTGCTTAGGGCAGATTTACTTGTTAGGTTGCATTGCTTGAGAACAAGCAATAGTTCGAGTTTGGGGGTGCGTAGAGTGTCCAAAAAGTTCTATATTTTTTCCCACATTCATGCCCTTATCATTGTTGTTCTTAAGCTCATTTAGGCATATTTAGGTGTATTGTATGCATTATAACAATATCCTCTCTTTTATCATGCTTTTATTGAATATTTTTATGTTTGGTTGAGAAAAATTTCTGTTTTAGTTTAGTTTATATTTTCAGGTGCTATAGCTAGGAGAGGAGAGGAAAGGACAAGACCGAACAAGAAAGCTGGAACTAAAGGAGCTGTATTGAAGCAGCTTAAGATGCCGCCAAGGACGCTGCCGAAGATGCATTGCCGCCAAGATCCGCCCGAGCAGGAGTTACATCGACTTAGTCAATATGGGTCACGATCTAAAGAGAGAAATTTCCTAAGCCCAATGAGCCCAGTCTTGCAATTTCCTGAAGTCTAAAGCGATCGGTAGAGCTGATTCAAGACCGATAAGTAGGAGCACTTATCCTTACTTGCGGAAGAAGGCAATGTCCAAAGAGTCTGTATTTAAAGTATAAAGGAGTCTGTATTTAATGCAATTCACTTTTACAACTCTTACTTCATGAAGGACTCAACTTAGGTCATGAGCCCTATATATACCCAATGTATGTAAGGGTATAGAGGCATGATGTCGAGGGTGAGGGGATGTGAGCCTGAGTAGCCGCATAATGGAGATGTAGCTAGATAGGTTGGAGTGTTAGGGGTCGCGACCCAACTCTTCTAGGGTTTAGGCACGTGTATGTAAAGTTGTTTGAGGAAAACGGTTGTATAGTTTTGAGTTGTTTTTAGTAAAATTCTGAGTTTGCTTAATCCATGCTCCTTGTTCGTTCAATTAGTCTACATCAGTCAATTGAAGAGAAAATCCATTTGTCGGGCATGAAAGTGCAAGGCTCGCGAAAGGGTTAAGCACGGTCACAACTCACAAGGGCGCGACTAACTTGGTTCCATACTAGTTCACAAGTTTTAGCGGCTAAAAGGGAGTACCAACTGGGTTGACTAATTTGGTTCCACACTAGTCCTCAAGTTAGCAACTCGAGCATCCTAACCTAGAAATAAGAGGGATCATTGTCGACTATCCTGTCAAACTTAGAATGTCTGCCAGAAGAGCCGCCATGACTTCTTTCCGTTCCACTTGCCGAGACAGTACACACCCCTGCAGTGGCAATGACCTGTTGTGGCTGCGTGACAGGGTCGTAGTTTGGCGCCCGCCATATTCATCGAGACAACGTCTCTTGGCAGCGCAAAACATACTCAGACTTTACAATGCAGTCCACAAGCTACTGGGCTGCACTAGTTTTACCCAGCTTATCGCCCAAATCTCTCCCTATCATCTCTCTCATCACTATCTTTATCTTTACTTGTGTTTTTATATTTCCACATCATGAGATATAATTGCGCATTTACTAAATCTTTGTGCAGGAAACCATTCATAGAAGCTGCTCCAATCCCCGTGGGAGACAATATCTTTTATACTATAACTTGACAAGAGTGTGCACTTGCGCTCATAAAAGGAGAACACCTAGACGCTCTACAAATATCAATAAAGAGAATTTTTGTGTGAAGCTTGTAATCTTGGTAAAAGCCATAAGTTACCCTTTCGTGAATCTAATACTGTTTATAATAAACCATTGCAACATGTTCAAGTGGACTTGTGGGGGCCTGCACCTCTTATTTCAAACAATTATACCTACTATGTTAGCTTTATTGATGCTGCAATTAGGTATACCTGGATCTATTTTGCTGCTAGAAAATCTGATGTTTCTAATATAGTTATTAATTTCCATAATATGGCTAAAAGACAATCTGATTGTAAACTAAAAACTGTGCAATCTGATTGTGGATCTGAGTTTAAACCATTAGAGAAATATTTTCTTCAACATGGCATTCAATTTCTGCATACTTGTCCATACACTTCTGAACAAAATGGCGGGATTGGAAGAATACATATGCATATTGTAGAACTTGGTTTAACTCTAATGGCACAAAGTGGAGTACCTTTTAAGCATTGGCCAGATTCTTTTGGCGGGATTGAAAGAATACATATGTATATCTCATTAACAGAGTGCCTTCTAGGGTTTTAGGAGGGTGTTCAACCTATGAAAAATTCTTTGGCAAGGTTCCTGATTACAATTTTTAAGGGTTTTTGGTTGTCAATGTTACCCTCTTACCAGGCCCTACAATCAGCACAAATTGCAGTTTAGGTCCAAGCCATGTCTCTTTCTGGGATACAATTCATCTCAGCATGGCTACAAATTCCTTGATGTTGAAGGTAAGCTGTATATTTCTAGACATGTACAATTTAATGAAGCTTGTTTTCCTTGTTTACAAGACAAAGGTAATACTTCAAAGGCATCCAATTCTCAAATCAGTACTAAATATGTTGCTCCTAAAAAAAATCATCTTGGCTGAATCTTCTTCTCAGTATTCCAGTTCTCAAACCAGTGGGTCTGCTTCATATCAGTCTTCTGTTGTTCCTTTTTCAGATCCATCAACTAGTTCAGCTAATTCTGACTCCTCTGAGCATCAAGAAACCACTTCTCAGCATGTTTACCTAGCTTTACAGTTCAAGGTTCACCTAAAGCAATTTATATTAAGAACTTACCTTCTTCTGTTCAACCTTCTTCAATTCAACCATCTTCAGTTTAACCTTCTTCGGTTAAACCATCTTCAGTTCAACCTTCTTCAGTTCCACCATCTTCTGTTCAACCATCTTTAATTCAATCTTCTTCCGTTCAACCATCTTTAGTCCAATCTTCCTCTGTTGTTCCCCCACACACCATGGTTACTAGGTCCAAAGCAGGATTGTTTAAACCCAAGGCATTTCTTGCTGAAGCTACTGTTCCTGTCAATATCCAACAAGCAATGTCCTCTAATATTTGGCAAGAAGCTGTTTTAAAGGAACATGAGACTTTGATGTCTAAAGGTACCTAGAATTTGGTTGAATTACCACATGATAGAGTGCCTATAGGTTGTAAGTGGCCCTTCAAGGTAAAACACAACTCGGATGGAAGTGTGGCACGATATAAAGCCAGACTTGTTGCCAAAGGCTTCTCACATCAAGAAGGGTTTGATTACTCTAAGACATTCAACCCAGTTGTCAAACCTGTCACAGTAAGAATGCTTCTAAGTGTAGCTCTTAATAATGGTTGGTCGTTAAGACAGATAGATATAGACAATGCATTCCTAAATGTCGATTTAAATGAAGTAGTATATATGCAACAACCTCTAGGGTTTGAGCAAGAAGGTTCAAATGGGAATAAATTGGTCTGCAAACTTCAAAAATCTCTGTATGGTCTTAAACAAGCTCCACGAGCTTGGTTTGAAAATTTTCTAGATCACTTAGTGACAAAAATGGGTTTTACATCTTCACTTGCTAACTTTTCACTGTATTTTAAAGAATCTCAGGGAAACATAGTCTATGTCGTGGTCTATGTTGATGACATAGTGATCAACGAAAGTAATGCTACTGAAGTTAACATGGTTATCAAAGAGATTAATCAAGTTTTTTCTCTGAAGGATCTAGGTCGGCTTACCTTCTTCCTTGGCAGGAATGTTCAAGATGTGGATCAAGGGATTATTCTCAGTCAAAAGAAGCATATTTTGGAGCTTTTGGACAAAATAAAAATGCTTGATGCAACTTCCACTCCAACCTCTATGGTAACATCCCCTCAACTTTCTTCTTGTAATGGTGATCTTATTTAAGACAGTACTTTGTATAGGCAAGTTGTAGGAACTTTGCAACATATTTGTACCACCAGACCTGACATACAGTTCTCTATTAATAAAGTAAGCCAGTACATGCAAACACCTCTTGACAAGCATTGGAAAGCTGTCAAAAAGATTATTCGATATTTGAAAGGAACCTTAGACCATGGCCTATTCTTTAGTAATAATCAAGTACTTAATACCTTGGTCGGGTACACTGATTCTGACTAGGGTACAAGTGTTGATAATAAAAGGTCAACTAGAGGTCATTGTATTTTTTTGGGAGGCAACTTAGTTTCTTGGAGTTCTAAGAAACAAAGTGTAGTGTCTAGGTCCTCTACAAAAGCAGAATTTAGAAGTTTGGCTGATACAATGTGTGATGTCATATGAATTAAGTCTTTTTTGACTGAGCTAAGGATTAAAAGTTCACAAACTCCTACAATTTGGTGTGATAATATCAGTGTTATAGCACACTCAGCTAACCCTGCCCATCATGCTAAGCTTAAGCATGTTGAGTTGGATCTTAGCTTTGTTCGAGAAAAGGTATCAGATGGTTCGTTTCAAGTTAATTATGTACCAGCTGATGAATAAATTGCCGATGTTTTTACAAAACTTTTGTCAACTACGTTCTTTGTTCACCTTAGACAAAAACTTAGAGTGTTTTGCCCTGAGGAATTGAGGTTACAAATTGTAAACTCTTTGACTTCAGACAAGATGATCAATACTTAAGAAAATTGTAACAAATTTTTCTTCTTCAAAGAAAGAAGGTCTGAAAGCTCGTTTCATCAATTCAGAGTAGCATGAATCATGATAGAGTGTTACAAGTATTTATCTTCTTCATCATAGTATTAGTTCATCTTCAACAAAACCAGGAGAGCATGAAGCATGTTAGTATGTATGGCTATTATAGCCGTTAGGCAGTTATGGAAAGTTGATAGCCGTTAGTCTGTTAAGATGATAGTTAATCTTCTTGAAGCTTATATCTTAAGCATTCTTTGTGTATAAATATCTAAGTACCCCTCTTTGTAATTCAAGTTTTAATTGACTCAGGATTTAATAAGAATAACCTTCTCTTTCTTCTCTCAAATTCTTCTCCTCTTTCTGCTATATTCACACAGAACAACTAATATTCAACAAGCGTCTTCAATTGATCCAAATTCTTTCGTGGATCATTGAAATTTTCGATGATTTTCTTTACAGTTTGGTTCTCATCAAATATTTGAGATTTCAATTTATTTTTCCACCGCCTCCATTTGTTATTCATATCTGAGAGAACTTATTTCTTAACATGTTTTAATGTGGCTTCATCAATGCATTCCTCTGAATCAAATAGTTGAAATTGAAATTTTAACTACATTAACAAAATAAGACATGAGTATTGCAATTCAAAAATAATTATTATCTAACTGATAAAAATATGGTTCAAGCCTTGTTTGAACTTGTTTATTTATGCAATTTTGCTAAGAAACAATAAGTGAGTTACATGCCCAATTACAATGGCATACAACAACAATAAATATATGCACATAGACGTGAGGGGAATTCTGGCATAGATTTTTTTAAGACAACATCAAACAGAATTTAAAATTGATAGACATAGAGTGGAACAGTCAACTCCAAAATAAAAATACTCATATTTCAATACCAGGTAATAGTATACCTAAAAAGAACATTGATTAACAAAGCAACTAAACTTCAGAAACAAGAAAACATCATTAAGATAGCTATCGCGTTCCTCCAAAATAAAAATACTCATGTTTCAGTACCAGGTAATAGTATATCTAAAAAGAACATTAATTGACATATATGCTAATGATATTAGAGGTGCAACAATAATCACAAATCGAGGCATTTAACAACAAGATTAGCATCTTCAGTAAAAAAAAAAAGACAACTCCAAATTTACATAACAAACATTATTAATTAAATTGAATATATACTTGCAACCACAAAAATATCAGTAGTAAAAGTTGATTAGCTCTAATACCGCCAACGACAAATATCGTTGGTATATATTTTACATATACAACAAGTTTACCTATAGTGACACACTGATTTATCTATACCGACAGTCAGAAATAATCGTCGGCATAAACTACACCTATACCGACTCACACAAAAACTATCGGTATATGGTTCACCTATACCAATGGTCCCAATAAATCGTCGGTATATATAACATCTATACCAACGCAATTTCGTCCCCCGTCAGTATATATTACATCTATACCGACAAATATCATGTCTGTCGGTATACATCAGTACTTTTATCGATTTTGCGTCGGTATATAATATTTATGTAAAACTAAAATTGATTTTGATATAATAATTTACCTTAAGTATTAAATTGTAAAACAATATATTTTTAAGTATTTTCAAAGACTAACAATTTGACAAGCCATTTTGAACGAAACACTATTTCCTGTCAAAACACCTTAAAATGGTTCAAAATTTCTAAGTGTTTTCAAGCCAAAAAGCAACAAAATGCACAGACGTATCGATACCCTTATGCATATCAATACGGTTTTTCAACACTAAAATTTTAATCGTTCATAGTTTAACGATACGGTCTAACCCCGTATCGATACGATATTCATCTGGGCAAAATTTTAAGCTATAGCGTATCAATACGCATCGAGACCGTATCGATATAGTTTTCATATAAAAATATTCTTTGCTATAGCATACCGATACGTTATGTCACCGTATCGATACGATATGCTGACCTTTGCAAAAATCTTCGCATTTAATATTCGAACGTTGACTTGTTAGTTATTAGAATCTAAAATTTTAAATGACCATTGAACGGTATCGATACACTAAGGTACCGATACACCCCTTAATTTAGGGAGTACCGATACACTTTTTTAGCAAAACTCAATTTAGGATTTCAGTGAGCAAAATTCGTATCGATACGACATTTCGTATCGACACACCCCTTAATATTGTATTGATACACCCTTCAAGAGTATCGATACGCCCTGTTTTTCAGTCACAACAACTCTTTCTTCTTTAAGACAAGTACCGATACGCCCACGAACCGTACCGATACGATAGGTTGTTGAGGAGCATTTATTGCAGAAAATTGCAGCCCAACAGCTAGATTAATGACCTCAACCACCCAAACGGCTAGAAATCAATGCAAGGGTATAAAAATAAGTCTCAAATGTTACAACAAGAATTATTGAGCCTTAAAGCAGCATCAAAGCATTCAAATCCAAACCTTGTTCATTTTAGAGTCAAATCTTTTTACCCAACTGAACTGAGTTTATCATTGTAATTTTTATTGAGAGTTTGAGGTGTGATTGATTGTATTTTGGGTAAACATCAACTTTTGAGAGGTATTTGTAAGGTTTACCAAATTCCTTCTTTGTAAATAGTGTGTTGGATTAAGCTTTGGGTAGAAAGTTTAATTGATCTTGTAAGGTTTCCTCCTTATCCAGGAAAAAGGGAAGAATCAATTATTGGTTGAAAATCCTTAGTAGGAGCTAAGGTAGTGAATGTAAAGTTCATTTAGGAATTTAAACCACTATAAATTGTCTTATGTCAAACTTTTCATTCATCTAATTTTCCCCTTCAAATTTTAATCACCAATTCACCATTTCTTGACCATTTGCAATTGATTGATAACTTAACAATTTATACCGACGACATTTGTCCGTCACTATAATTAGGTGTCGGTATATGTAATTTTTTTTGTAGTGAAAGTTATATAAACATATATCAAAATTTATATAATATGAGTTATTAATATATCATAATTTATATACATCTATAAAAAATTAAATATATAGTATTTTAACATTATTATAATATATGAAAATACCTGAATATCATGCAAATATGTTATCCAGCACTAAAATCAATACCCTGGTTCGTTCGTAATTGCCTCTCATTTATATATATATAACATGTAATGTTTTATTCATTTTTATAAAAATCATTAGGACGATAAAATATTAAGCCAAAATCTAAATATGAATGGACACATGATTTTATATAAAGCTATAAATTTTCAGAAAGTTATATTAAAAATGTAAAAAAAAGTAAAATTATAAAATTTATAGAGGTGCAAAATTAGATTATAAAAAAATACAAAAAAAACTTAAATTATAAAAAAAAATTAAAAAAGTGCGACTGTACTCTCTCGGTCCATTTCTACCTAAATATAATATATATTTTAAGGATAATTATATCACGCACTAGCAGTGAAATTTTTTAATTTCTACAAACGCTTTAGATTTAGGGTTTATGGACTTAATTTCAGTTTATGATTTAGGTGTTTAGAATTAGGGGAAGTGGCTAGCATTTAGGGTTTAAGGCTAGGATTTAACACTTATAGATTAAAACCTAAATGCCTAACATATTACCCTAAAACTTAATCCCTAACCTCTAAACCCTAAATTTCAACCACAACGCCTAACTTCAAAATGCCTTAAACCGGAACTCCTAACATAAATCTCTAAACTTTAAATCTAAGACGTTTTTAAAAACTAAAAATTTTCGACGCTAGTGCATAGAATATTTTCTCATGTTTTAATTGGTTGTAAATATAAACGTAGATTATTATTGCCATAAAAAAACTTGAATTGGAAAATGAAAAAAGAACCTCCCGATCTCTATTTTCTTTATTAAACAAATAGCAGGAGATGTATTTGGATATGTGTTATCTAATGGGTGGCTCATAATTGTAAAACCATGTGCTTGGTGGGACAAAATTCCAACTTGTTGATAAAACAAAATATTATCTAGAACAGTTAACCTAAAAGGTTTAGGATTTTAGTATTTAAGATTTAAATAGACTATGTTATGGAGTTTAAATTTTATATATATTGTGTATCCAAGAATGAAGTTAGGATTGAACTATAAGGAGAACAAGTTGATTAATTTTAAATTTGAAGTTTTAAAAAATAATTAAACTAAAAAAATGAGAGATCAATGCTTAATTTCATTAATTTACTTTGACAGATAAACAACAAATTTTGAGATTACAATGACTTAATTACAATAATTTTAAAACTATTAGTAGTCTAGACCACAATTAATCTATTCAAAATTAGGGGGGACAATTACCCCTCACACTTTCCTTGTGAATCTATCACAGTGCATATCAAATAATTTTCTTTTATTTTTTATTGTTTGTATGAGATAATGTAAAAAGTGTGAATGGTTCTCTTAATTTCCATTTTTTTAATATATCCATAAAATTTCAGAATTTTGATCGATATTTTCTTTTACAAGATGTACGCAAATGTTTGGATTAAATCAGATATTTTTGCACCTCATCTCAAATGATCCAATGAATGGGCTGGTACCGTCTAAATATTGACACGACATTCTCTTTGACCTCAAAAGTTAGCTCAAAGATAGAATTAAATTGTTGTTGTGACTGACGATGCAGTCATGATGTCGCGATTATAAATATTACATCGTGATTTTTCTCTAAAAAATTATAATTTTAATTCGATTACGGTTTGTGATGATGCGACGATTTTCAAAATTGTTAAGATGCGATCGTTGTAGTACGACACAATTTAATACTATAAGCCCGACAGGCAAGAAAGTTGGGTTCACTTTGGTGTTACTCTTTGAGCTTTACAGACGTTTTGAAGGCCGTAACTATGCTTGGTCATACAGGCTAGGCTAGAGGGTCTTCCAATTATCAAGCTGTTGTGATTGGGTTTGATGTTTTTGTTTATGACGGGGTTTACAAATAATTTTGATAGTTAAGTTTACCCTTTTTTTAGACATATTATTATCACGTGACACACTATAGTTTTGTATTTGTAGATATTTTTATAATATTTATAAGTTTTTTAGAAATTTTTATAATTTCTTCAAAAAAAATAAATATTTTTTTTAAAATACCACATCGTAACACTGTGACACCAACTAATTTAAAAAATAGTTAGACTTAATAGTCAATGTTGGTCAAATGAATAAACTGATGAAATTCCATGTACAAAGATTGACTTAGATATGAAAAATAAGGGGGTGGATTTTTTTCTCTCCAAAATTCCAAGTGCTTTGAACCCTTAAACAAAAAAAAATATATTAAGTTTTTTAAATAATAATTACAAAGACTTAAATTAGATAAAAAGCCTTTAAGGGTCTAAATTATCAAACAGCTTGGTATCGCTTAAGCAGGTCTTGGGTTCGAGGCGTTGTGTATGCAGAAAATCCCCGCTGGGAGACTCACCCACCAAAACCAGGTGTGCGACGCGGGTCGAGCCGGATTAGTCAGGGCTAAGCCCTGGTGAACCGGTGGGCAACCCAAAAAAATAACAAAACTCTCTATTTATAGACATTAGCTGTAAATATCACATAGAACTCTATTTTAGTGGACCTTAATATCCAAATCCCATATTCTAATGATATTTGAGAATTTAATTCACGAAAGAAAAATAATAATTTTTTTGAATATACTAATGCGATTACATGATAGTATTTATTTATATTTTCTTAACTTTTTAATAATGTACACACTTTATATATACAAATGTTAGAACTCGAATATTTTAAAATGAACATAATATTATTTTTTACCGAAATCACTTGTGAAAAATAAAAACAAATTTTGAGTCAGTTCGGCCCAAACAAACAAAACCCATATTGGACAAATCAACCTTTACCCATATTGGACCCAAATTATTGTTTTCTCTCTCTCTTTCTAATTATACTTTAATAATTACTTAAATATACAGTTGATCCCTCTAATTCTATCAAAAAATAAAGTGAACCATCACTTTTAATTATGGATCAATTAAATCATTATTTAAAAAATCACGATCATTTAAGTCTCTCTAATTATAGTCATCGTTGACCATAGTAATTACTGTTAAATTTGTTAATGTTGCAGTATCTGGTTTGCTTGAATTTGTTTTTTTTCATTAAAAATCTTAAAAAATAAGAAAATCAATTTTCAAACTATAAAAAATACTAAAAAATATAAAAAAAACCTTAGGAAATATAAAAGATTCTAACATTTTAATTTAGTTAATTTTATTCATTTGAGAACATGAAAAATTAGAAGATGCAATATTAAAATTTTTTATGTGAAATTTAATAATTTTAACAATTTAACTTGAAAATATATAATAAAAATGTTAAAACTCTAATTTCCAGTTCTATATTACACTTAGATGAAATAAAGAAAAGACTTAGATGTCAAATTGGCCCCTATAATTTTGACGAGCATCACTAGATACTAATGAATAACTTTTTGTGTGTTAATATTTTTTAAGGAAATATTAAAAACTGCTTATTCATTAGTATTTTTAAAAAATATAGTTCAACAACTATAATCTCAAAACTTATTATACAAATTATCACAATTTTATTTCGGTAAACATATTTTTCAAGTAAATTAATACAAGACAAAATTACGTTTCTATTCCATTTTTATTTGATTTATAAAATATAAATTTATTTTTAATTTGTTAATAATTACTATTCTCTTTAATAAATGGTTATTTTTACAAAATAAATAATTCACAGCAATTATTATGAAAAATTTATAAAAAAAATAATTTGGATAGTTTTAAATAGAGTGATCATATAAACAAATGTAGAGCAAATGCTGTATATATGTATAAATAATATTAAAAATGATAATTATAGGATGCCATATTTTACTTAAATACGTGCATAATTTAAAATTTTATATTTATTTATTATTTTAAGATTTTTTTTTGAATTTTTATATTTTTAAAAATAAATTCCAGTCAATTACATCACATATTGTCATGTTAGCAAACTTAATGGTTGTTTCTGTGATTAATGACGACTACAATTAAAGGTTTGGAAATTAAATTATAAAAAAATTGTTTTCACATATTGTCACGTTAGAATGTAATCATTAATTATAATTAGTTTAAAATTAAATGTAATTAGTCAATAGTTTGTTTCACTCATTTTTTTTTGTCTAGAATAGTGGAATGATGCAATTGGTGCAATTTGATTCTCCTACTTCATTTGTATTCCTAGTTTAGTTGTTCTCATCGAAAGTAATTGCCTGTTAGTACTTGATATCGGTAGCTAGTTTAATGATATAATTTATGGAAATTAATTACTTGATTTTACCATTGTTAAATACATTTGGTGATTGGCAGTATAAGGATTTTGTTCTCACTCTGCACCTATGAGGTTTTGAGCTAGTAATTTTGATCAATGGAGTGATCTATTCACTGATTTATGCATTGTGAGCTAATTGTTACTAATTTTGTTGCTGGTTGGATGGTGAAAGTTGCTGAATACTCAAATCTGGTTCATTTTGTTTGTTGACTTTGCACCATTGCTATTGAATATTGGTGATTAACTTTGTGCATCTTCTGTTGATGTGTGATAATGGTATTCTGTTGGAAGAAGATTAAACTTCTGAAGGACTTTCAAAATAAAAAAATGATAATGTTAGGACGAAAAGGTGAGCAAAGAAGAACAAAATGATGAATAACACCTTCAATTTTCATTAAACCACCAAGTACGAAATGCATATTTTGTTTCTGAAAAAATTCTAGATGAAAGCATAATGTTTGAAGACCGAAAGCATTTTTCGTTTCGTGTACAAGCTATACCAGGGCAATGTGATTGTTCATTTGTTCATTTGTTCAAAGAGCCAGCTTATTGTTGTTTTATCATCTCATCAGTAGAAGGAAGAAAAAAAAAGGTGATCGAAGCAATTTTTTTTGTTTGAGAACCAACTCACACTTTTAGTTACTGGTCCAATTCAAGAAATTTAGAAGAAAAAAAAATAAAAAAAGAAAGCAGTATGAATGTTAGAGTATAAAATATAATTAGTATAAAATTAAATGTATTTAGCAAGTTGTTATAAGCTTGTTGGCATTGATGTGTTAGTTAGATAATGGGCTATATAAGTCATGCTATTGGGCTAATCAACCCTATTAGATTCATTTTGAATAATAAAAACAAAATGTTATATTTTCTCTTGTCGTTATTTTCATCTCCCAAACTCTACCGTTGTGAATCTCCTCTGGCCACCATGCCTTCTTTTTCACAGTCTTGAATTATTTCTAAGTTGTTCGAATTTATTGTTGTTCTTTGAACGCTATTTTAACACAATCAAACTTGCATTAGATCAACAATGACTTTTAGGATTTCCATCTATAATTCAAAAATGATGGGACACAGTTTGCATCGAAGCCATGCTTATGAGTTATTTTATTACACATTTTTAAATTGTAGAAAGAACCCTAAATATCACAATATTTTTTCCACTACAATGTTATACTATCGAAAACATGTTAAAAAAACAAAAATAGACTAAAATTGGTGAGAATGTTTAATTATATATATATATATATATATATATATATATACATATATATATTTAAATATTTGATACGTTCTTGAAAATTTTAAATATTAAATGAATTATTAGAATATACTGATCAATAATTTGACATTCGAGGTGGTCAGATTAGACCCAAAATAGATTTACTTTAAAACAAAAACAAAAAAATGTACCAGTGTTGTGAACATCTAAGCAAGACTAAGCCATGCAATATTTTTTAAATTTATAATTTGTAAATTTTTATGCAAAAAAATAAAATAATTGATGTAGCGTGGATAAAATGATAAAATAATTGATTTCAGAATAACAATTTCCTCACATTTTTCTTCAATTGGTTTGATTTAATAAAAATTTAAAAAAAATCGAGATTAAAAAAAAAAGTTAACATGATTTTTGAAAAGAAAATTGAGAATAAAAAAGTCCATTATGTCAATTTTAAGACATGGCCCAGCTCGACTTAGCCCATGAATAAATCTACTCCTAATTACTGTCACCTAAACCTCCTCTCGTCTTACAGTTTCATAACCGATATAACAAGAAAGTCATTTAAAAAAAAAACTGACAAATAATAGAAAATATTTTACAAAAAATTAAACTAGGGTCAGCAAAATTCAACTAAAAAAATCGAGTTGTTCGTCTCGATTCGTTTTTGACCTGACTCGAAATTTCATAAACTTGAATCGACTCGAAAAAATTCAAATAAAGTTTAAGTTGTAAAATAGAAATTCGAATAAATCAAAATTTTTAATAAATAGTGGATTGATTTTTAAGTTCAGTCTGAGTCCCTCAATTTTCCCCGCTATATATATATATGTTGGAAAAATGTGAAAAATTGGAAATTTTGAGCCATATTTTTTAGTGGTAAAGGTGGATGTTCGAATGATGAATTTATTAATTTATATTCTACTTCATGAGACCTTTACAACGGTATCTCATATGCTCAAACGGTTGAGAAATGAATGAGAAATTGATACTCAAAGTGAGGTTGTTATGAAATGTGTTAAGGAAAATATGAACCCCTTATCCCACATGGGTGGGATAACAAGCTTGGGAATGGTTTAAATACATCAACCCACTTGAAAGTCATTATATGACTTGAATGAACACTATGCCTCGCACGCAGGCGCAGGGGTGCAAATCGAAGCTCGTCGAACCCATTCGGGTTGGGGCGCGCTCGCACGTCGTGGGCGACGCGAATGACCGGTTGTGTTCTACTTAGGACTTGCGGTTATTTTACCCACTTCGAATTAAATTTTTTCCTTATATACAACATATCTTTTTGAATATTCCGAAGTTAATAGAAATTTTTGTGACTTTCATTAAATCCAATATTAAAAGATATTAAAATCAATTCATAAGAAATATATTCGTTTAAATAAGGCATTAATTGATTATTTTCGATTTTGCTCGGATACAAAGTCAATGGCCTTAATTCGGAATATTTACCTTCCACATTTTTCCTCCTCCAATCCCCTATATAAACCATGCTTCTCCTCAGTTTCAAAGCACTCCAAAAATTGTTTTCTCTCTCGTTTTCTTTTATCCCGGTGATAGGCTAAGACAAGGATCTAGTTCGAGATTTCTTCAGTTCGTGCTTCTGTCGAAAATGTTCTTGTTGTTGTATCCTGAGAGACCAACGACCAACCAAACTCAAGCACCGCGGAGTGATCGAAATTTGTTTTAAGGAAACTGCTCTTCGCAGACCTCAACTTGAATCTGGTTTTATAATTCTTCTCTTCTTACTTATTTGATTAAAGTTGTTTCTTTTATTTTTTATCATTATCATCTTGGATTGATTACATTGTAACAATGTATATATCGATATAAAAAATATGAAAAAATATATGTCACATATGAAAAAATATGAAGAAATATATATGTGTATCTTATATGATTAGAGAAAGTCGTTTAAATTGGAATGAAATCGTACTATAACATGATAAACAATTACAATAAAATTTGTATAGGAACTCAAAAACTCGACGAACTCGGCTCGAATCGAAAAAAATTCAAATAAAGTTTGAGTTGTAAAATATGACGTGTTAACTTGAATAACTTGAAATTTTTTGACTCGACTCCATCGAACACTCATCCCTAATTTGAACAAAAAATAGATACACATAGATCTGATTGTATCAACAACGAACCACAAAAAAGGATCAAGCTACTAAAAGATCACTGACAACCACAAATCAGAGTCGAGCGTCATAGTTACACAAATGGTGTATCCAAATCTAATCCAAGGGTCCAAAATAGAAAAGATCAATAGGATAACAAATAAGCGCAATCTTGATGAATCAAATCAACGTTAAATTTAACTATAAATGAATAAACGAAAAAATGTTGGTCGAAAATGTATCAAAAAAACAGAAAAATATGTCATGAAAACAAAGTTATTGAAAACAAAAAATGTGATATAAAAAAATAAAATGAAAAATAAAAAGTAACGGCGGTTGACGATCAGTATCAAAATTCAAAACTAATATAATCATGCACGAACCAACTTGACTCAGTGGTTAAGGGAACGATTGTTGTTCCTAGAGGTCACAGATTCGAGCACCAGCAGCTGTAGCAGGGTGATTGAGCGTTCATTGCCAAATGATTGAGAGTATATTTAGAACAGATACTACTTGTAATCACTATAGCTTTCATAAAAAAAAACTAATATAATCATGACCAAACAAAGATGAAAAAAAAAGAGAGTAAACGGCACTCTGGTTTGAAAAATCTAGACAGCTGGGTTTTAACAATCCGGAAACTATTTTTGAGAAAAAAATCATTCAACCAATATCACTGAACATTGATTATTATTTTTGCAAGATATTAATTTTTGAGTAATTATTCTATGCATAAAATTTATATTTATACAAGTGTTTTAATTTTAGGGTTTATGAACTCTATTTAGGGTTTAGAGTTTAAGGTTTGAGTGTTGTAGTTTTAAATTTAGGGGCTATTCATATAATTTTAGGTTTAGTGTTAAAATTTAGGGTTTATAGGTTTAAACCTAAATATCTAACCATATTACCCTAAAATCTAAACCTAAACCTATACATTATACCTTAAATTCTAACCATAAACTCTAAATTCAAAACAAATACACTAAAATCATTAAAGTTAAAATCCCAAACTAAAATTTTAAATTTAAAATAAAGACGCCCGTGAATAAAAAAAAACTATTGTTGTGTATAAGATAATATTAATAATCCATAATCTTTATATATTTTAGTTGTAATAAATAGATTAGGTTGCATAGTTATTTATTGGAAGCAAAAACATGTGAAGGTAGTGTCAGGAACTCATTATTAAATCACATGAAATGGAAAGGGTTTATAGGATTCTTAAGCAATCTAAAAGAAGGCTTCAAGAAATGGTGTTTTCAGACATTTCTTTGTCTCCAATTCTATGTCCTAAGATTGTAGGACATCTTATCATCATAATTTCAAAACACCCAACATTTCTTTGCTTTCTTTTAATTACCAAAACAATGCAATTCCCCACCATTAAAGCTTAAGGACAGCTGTTGCCAAGGTTTCTAACTAATGCTGCAAAAATTAATATTCTTGCACCCAGGGCAGAGCCAATAATTTACTTAAGAGGTGTCATTTTTTGAAAGATGTTTAAGAGTAGCCATTTTATTTATAAAAGGATTTTATTTTATTTATAAATGAATGTCAATTATATATTTTTTAATTTTTTTCATATACAAATTATATAAAAAATTATAATTTCTAAAAAATATTTAGGGTGTCATCATACACCCCAATTACCTATGTGGCTCCGCCCATGCTTGCACCTTATCATTTTCTAATGGAGAGTTGATTATATAAACTTAACATGTACTTATAATTTCTGGTTTGATTTATGAAAAATTATCTGATACACAACATTAGTGACAGATCTAGAAATTTAACAATGAAATCCAAAAATATTTTTCTTCAAATAAGTATGCAGATTTTCATTTTTTTCTCAATAAATACGTTAAATGAATATTTTAATGAAAATTTAACACTACATTAAAAAAAATTCCCAAAATGGGATGCAAATGCTCCTTACCTGGCCATGTGCATCAGCCACTGCATCACATGAGTAAATTTTGGACTATACGATGTGGTATATTTCAATATTGTTTGTATTGTTTAGAATTTAAACTTTATAATTAAAATGAACAAAGTTGCGTAGTCTAAATTTTACCTATAATATCAAAAGTTTTATTAGAGTAAAAAATACTTTTAAGACTAAAAATAATGCATGCAACTTTTCAGTTCAAAAATTTGAAATTTTGACATTTTTTAGTAAAATTATTTATTCCTCTCTTTTGCATCATAAATTCCTTTTTATTTTTGAAAATTGATGTATAAAATTATCTATTGAAAAGCATTTTTTTTTGTACTCAACGAGTAGCTTCAATGAAAAATAAAACGATTTTCATCTTAAAAGATCGAGTTCGAGCACATGTGGGTACAAAGTATGTCTTGTCAAAGGGTTAATAAAAATATGAACAAATATTAACATGTAATCAAACTAGTATAGTAAAAAATACATTTTTGACAGCAATATCAAACACTGAAATTTTAAATCAAAATTCAAAAGCATTTTTTTTTCATTGCACTTTAAAAAAAGGTCATTAAAAATCAAACTTTAAGTCTACTGGATATTGTCGTAAAACTAATTTTCGAGTTTAATTTATAATTCGTAAACAAAAGTGACTTCATATATACTAAATACCATCTTTGAATAATGTTTGCAAAAACTAATGGACTTAAAATCCAAATTTAGTTTGATTATTTGTTTGATTCCATCATTCTTATTGTTGTGTAAACCCATATAAGGTTTAGGTACCTACCACATGGGGCACATTGCCCTACGAATTGCCAATTATTTTGGTGGTTAAAGCCTCAACAAACAATCAAATCCATGGGGTTCTTTCAAGCAAACAATGCACCCTTAAACAAATCATTCATATATACAAGTTTGCTAGCTGTTGCTAATGACATTTCAACTTTTTTTTATGAACTATCCTCTAAACCGAAAAGAATAATCGGATAAAACTGATCAAATCGAGAATTACATATCTACTTAATTCGATATTGGTTGTGGTGTTTTTTTCTCTATAAACGGAGTTAATTTTTTTTATCATGTATCATATTTATTTAATACTTTTATTTTTTAAATACTACAATTATTTGTTAAATTAAGGGTGCACATATATTTTTTTAACCCTACTTATATAAAGTTATAAAACTTCATCATCTATGTATAGTAATTAGTGCAGTGTGCATATATAGGGAGCATGTAGGACATGGGAGCAGATGTTAAGTAGCTATTTGCCTCTCAAAACTAAAAGGGTAAAATACATCAAATAGTCATTAAATTTTTGATCCAGTTACAAAATGACCCATACTAGTGATAATTTTTTATAATCTTTTATAAGTTCAGGGACCATTTTGTAACAGTCCTATAAATTTGTTGACATTATTTTTTTTTAATAACAGACATAACTAAACCAAAAGTTCAATAATCATTTTATAATTTCCGAAAGCTTGGTGGCGAAATAGATCATTCTAGTATAATTTAGTTACTATTTATATACTTTATCCGAAATAAGATGCTAATAACTTCTAGAAATTTATTAACTGTACAACACTGTAGAGTACTGTTAGGTAGATTTGTCAGAAATGCAATTACTAAGGTTTTGTGTTTGGTTTTTCATCCATTCATGTTTCCCACTTTTTCTTTTTTGAGATTTTTAGGGTTTTTATTTAAACCCCATTAATGCAGCATGTCACCGTTGCAGCTGCATGACATCTCTCCTTTACATTATTAGGGTTATGTATGCTACATCGACTTAAAATATTAATTTTAATGATTTGATATTTTAAGTATATTTGATAATGTAACATTAAAATTTTTCGTTTGGATTTTTTTAATGAAATTTATGAAAATGTTAAGTTGATAATGACCTACTTATCACGAAGAATATTTTCAACACTTTTTATTTTATATATTTTAATTTCTTTTAATTGTATTATCCTTTAAATTTTACATTATCAAAAATATATAATCATATATCCGGTGTTTAATTTTACACAACACCAAAACACATTTAAAATTTGAATCCAACACTTTAACTTTTTTTAGTATTTAATTTTTCAAACGTTAATATTCTAGCTAGTTTATCAAACAACACTTATGCCTATAGACAATACATTTATATCTCTTTTATTTTCTTTTGTATTTTTCATTTTTAAATATATTTTATAAAGATACGGTCCTCTTACACTATGTAAAACTTGAAAATTTTACATTTTTTTGAATCATTAGATGAAGGTAAATGGATTGTTGAGATTAACAGTAGCAGATGTAAAGATTATCACAAGAAATAAAGAGATAAAGAAAATAATCCTAGTCATTTATTATCCTCATACTACGGGCCAAAAAATGTAAAAATAATTAAATTTTACGTTGTGTGAGTGAATCTTAACTCTATTTTATTTGAATAATTTGAATTCATTCGAATTATTTTGTATATCATTACATAGTGTTCCCACTTTCAAGCATCACAAAAAACTGTTGGCGAGTCAAGAAACAGTGTGAGTTCCCAAAATCTCAAAGGGGCCCAAATAATCACAAAAGGTTACTATTGGCCCAAGCTGGCATAATTGGAAGCTAACCCTACATTTTGATTTGAAAAATTAAATACCATATATATACATATATTATATACACCATGTAAATCGGAAAATTTTACACTTTTTTAATACCGTTAGAAGAAAGTAAATAGATGGTTGAGATTAACAGTAAAAATAGAAGATTATCACAAGAAAAAATAAGAAAATAATTTTAGTCATTTATTTACTCTCATTCAACGATTCAAAATAATGTAAGGAAAACTACCCTAGTGACCACCCAACTATTGGTTGCGACCTGTTTTGACTACTCAACTAAAAAATTTAAAATTTGACCACCTAACTATTTATATAGACCTATTTTGACCACAGACTGTTAAAATCTAAGGGAAAGGTGATGTGGCAGTTAAAATAAAATTTGTATAATTACATTTTTAGTCCTTGTTAATTACCTATTATATCAATTTAGTCCTAATTTTAATTTAATTTAATAAAATTAATTAACTAATCAGATAATGACACGTGTCATCACCCGATTGGATGAATTTTATTTTAATTTTTCACCACTTGGTTGAAGGAAAATTCAAGAGAAAAGAATATGACCATGATGGGGTTTGGACCCATGACCTCTAGGATAGAAAAGACTAACCACTGCGCCAACTCCTAAATTATGATATAACCTACATCATTCTATATATATATCTTATAATGGAGTAAGTGATAGGGGAAAAAGTAAAAATGTTTGAGAGGAGACTCAAACATGGGTCACATGAGATATATAAAAACACGCGGATTAATAAATTAAATATATTCAATTTAATTAAAATCTAAAATTATTAAATATTCAATTTTAAAAAAAATCGATTTAAAATATTCGAATATTTTTTTTTCCTTTTTCATATTTAAATTAAATCGAATATTTATTAAAATGTTAAATATTCGATTTTAAAAAATATTTGATTTAAAAGAAAATAAATTTTATTTTAAAAAGTATTCGAATATTTAAAAATTTAATTTAATATTTTTAAATCAAATATTCGAATATTTTAAAAAATATATTTGAATACTTTTTAAAATCAAATTTCTTTTCATTTAAATCGAATATTTTTTAGATCAATATTAGATAATCATGTTTTTATATATCTCATGTGATCCATGTTCGAGTCTCCTCTCAAATATTTTTACTTATTTTTTCCCTAACACTTACTTTATTATAATATATATATATATATATATATATATATAGAATGGTGCAATTTATATCACAACTTAGTAGTTGGTGTAGTGGTTAAGCCTTGGCTTTTCCCTCTTAGAGGTCATGGGTACAAACCCTACCATGCTTATATTTTTTTTCTCTTGAATTTTCCTTCAACCAAGTGGTGACACGTGTCACCGCCTGATTGAAGGGAAAATATATATAATATTAAATAAATTAAACAAAAAATTAAAATAAATCTATCCAATCGGGTGATGACACGTGTCATTATTTGATTAGTTAATTAATTTTATTTAATTAAATTAAAATTAGGACCAAACTGATATAATAAGTAATTAACAGGGACTAGAAATGTAATTATACAAAATTTACTTTAACTGTCACGTCACATTTCTGTTAGATTTTAACGGTCGGTGGTCAATATAGATCTATTTAAATAGTTGAGTAGTCAAATTTTGAATTTTTTTAGTTGGGTGGTCAAAACAGGTCGCGACCAATAGTTGGGTGGTCACTGGGGTAATTTTCCACGAAAAAAAATAAGAAAATAATTTTAGTCATTTATTTACTCTCATTTAACATTTCAAAAAAGGTAAAAGCAATTGAGTTTTGCACAATGTAAGTGGATCTTGTCCCCCATATATATATAGGAAAAAACTTTGATACACGAGCTATGTAAACTTTAGTTTATATAAGCCTTTAAATTTTAGGGGCTAGGGGTTTAGTTTAGGGGTTGGAATTTAAGGGTGTTATTTAAAATTTAGAGTTTAAGATTTAGATTTTAGGGTTTAGGAATTTAGAATTTGAATTGTTGGGCTTGTGTAAAATAATTTTTACACACCATGTGTATCAAAATATAACCCTTATTTTTATAGGGGTGTTTAAAGTTCAGTTTTAATCGAATTAACCGACGGAAACAAAGTTTTTTTGTTTAATCGGTCGGTTAATGATTTTTTCAAATTTCGGTTATCGGTTAATTCGGTTCGAAATCGGTTAATAACCGAATTAAATGAATATATATAGATATATATTAAATATTATATATTACATATATTTATTTTTTGTCATTGAATTTTTAAAAATTATAAAATGATTATTAATTTTTTTGTATATTATTAAATGTAATCAAAATAGCACAAAATGACCACTAAATTTTTTGAATTATTACAAAATGTTCATTAAACTTTTTAATATTTACCACTAATTATAACGTGCAATGATCATTTTGTAATAGTTTGATAACTTTAATGATTGTTTTATAACTTTTGAAAGTTCAGTGGCTAAAAAAATATTTTAACATAGTTTAGTGAGCATTTGTGTAATTTACCCAAAATTTTATAACAAATTTCGGTTAATTCGAAAACCGACCGAATTAACCAAAATTTCTTCGGTTCGGTTAAAAATTATAGAAATTTTTTTTATTCGATTAACGGTTAAAAGGAAAAATTCATTTAATGAATTTCGGGTAGTTCGGTTCGGTTGGTTAACCGAACCGACCAATTGAACTCCCCTATTATTTTATATTGATTTTATGATCAATATTTAAAATTTGTGGTTTTTTTTTTCTAATAATATTATATAAATTTCAAATTGGATCCTTTCCTGGAAAATACAATCTACATTACCGCTATAAACCTAACACGCAATAATATATATTTTTTCTTTTTACCATTATAAAGTGACATTAATTCAATTTAATTTTTTAAGAGTAAACTATAGTAATGTTCACTTGCCTTTAGTAAGTGTTCATTTTTACTAATTAATTTTTTAAAAAATAATATTGTTGTCACTTATATATTTTTTTTAACTTGTGGCCACAAAAACGTTTATGGCCGTTAACCTATAAAGAGAAGCTGACTTGGTAGAGACAAAATTGAAAGGAAAAAAAAAACCACTATTCAATTATACTATAATACACGTGGACTGACAATAAAAATATATAAATAAATCATTTAATAATCCACAACACTTTCAAAAAACACTTTTTGATAAGTAATGTTAAACTTAGGTTTAATTTGTGGTTACTTTTAAAAAGTGCGGTGAAAAAAGTAATTTTCAAACTAGCTGTTGAAAAGTAGTTTTGAAAAGCTGGTTAGTGTTTGTCATTGATGTCAAAAAGTGATTTTGAGGAGATAAAATGTCTATTTTATTTTAGACATGATATTGAAAAGTAAAAGTAAATTTGGATGATTGTTCAAATTAATTAATGTTATGATTTATGAAATAAATCAATTTTAATTATAATAAAAAATTATTTTTTTTATAAAATTTAATTTGAAAATACAAACTACATTCTAGATTATATACGGGCATACCACTTACACATTAATAATAAATATAAAATAAAGTACAAATAAAACAATTTTATTTTCAATATAAATATTATAAAATATATATTATTTTACAATTATGTATGCATAAACATTATTTTAACAATAAATTATAATTAAATAATAAGGGTAAAAAAGTAATTTTATTTTAAAACTAGCTTTTCTACCCAAAAAGTTATAAAATCCAGCTTCTTGGTTTGAGTGAAAAAACTAATTTTAAAAGCAACCAAAAACAACTTTTTTTTAACTAAAAGCACTTAAAAAAGTGATTTTTAGTAACAACCCATATTTTGTGCTAAGAATCGTTTTTTACCAATTTGTTTGTAACCCCCTCGTCCCGGTCTGGTCGGAAGACCGGTCCGAGTGGGCCACACGGGGAAAACCGAAGCGAAACCCGTTAAGGCTTCCCCTCGGTTAACGACCCAAAAAATTTCTTTTAACTTAGTCTTATCTAAATGCAATTATAGTTCCTATGTGAAGCATAGCAGCGGAAGAACCAAACAACGTATCAATCACCGACCAAACAAACATAAACGGTCCATTTTACTTCATTCCAGCAGGCCGTTTCGAAACACCTATAGGGTGTTCCGAAACGCCCTGACCTGGTCAACGGGCCTGGGTCAACCGCAAGGTGACCGTTCCGAAACAGGGGTGACCCGTATCGGAACGACCTTGACGGTCAATATCTCGTGGTCAACGAGATTTGACCGTTTCGGAACTTCAAAGGCCCGTTTCGGAACGTCTTCATCTCGCCAATTTCTCAAAATTCCAGTGGCGAAAACGTTCCGGAACGACCCCCATCCGTTTCGAAACGGCAGGCCATTTACGCAGGGCCGTTTCGGAACACGGGGACCCGTTCCGAAACACCCCCTGTCTGCAGACTTTTCTGGGCTGTTTTGAGGCACAAGGATGCCCCAAAACATTCCCAAGACACCAAGCAACTTCAAGGCAAGACATCCTAAGGCTTACTAACAATACTAGCATGCTTCAACAAGGTTTAAACATGTATAACACAAAGGCAACAATCCACATCATGCATTCATTCAAACTACATTCAAATACATGTAGAAACTCTTAAAGCATAGGCTAACAATTCAAGCAAGTAAATAGGCATGAGTTAACATTCATCATGGCAACACAACCATGCAAAAGCAATATATATAAGGGAGTCTACACATGCTCCTATCAACCAACAACAACCACAAAACATTACACATCCCATTGCTCAACCATTACATGTCTAGTATTTTAAACCCATACTTGGTGAATTCAATCCAAACCACACTTGGAGGCCCTCCTCTTGCCCGAGCAACCCACGAACTAAGGATCTGCAATGTTGAACAAAGAGAGCGTAAGCAATGATGCTTAGTGAGGGTAAGCTCTAAAAACAAACCTCAACATTGCAGGGTCCGAGCACGATCTAGCCAAAGCCATATACACTTACCAAGGGTCCACAAGGTATAAATGCATGAGCAATGTATCACATGTATGCCTTAATTATGAGCTCAATACTACCATACAAGCAATCACATATAAACATCCAAACAGCTCATATATCTCAACACATTGATGCATATATCAATCAACATTGGCACCTAGTTATGACTCAAATACGCGGATAGACACGTTGGAAACTCATATCCAACAACCACATTACCTCGGTGGGATTCCACTCATCACCGGTCTCGCGGAGGGGATTCCACTCATCCTCACGCCCCGTCGATGGGATTCCACTCATCACCGACTATATTTAAGTACCATTTCCGGGCGTACCCGTACTCCTCCTTGGTGACTCAACGCCACCAAGGCCACGCGCGACTTTTGACTCATGTGTACACACTAACATCCTAATGATCGATCATTTGTATTTAAGTATACTAGTGCCAATATTTTCCTCATTCCACATTACTCATTTCAATCATTTTCGTGCTTAGCACGTACTCACCATGGACACAACCATGAACCATCACCATGCATGCTTTAAGCCATACAACCCATGCCTCAATTCACATGTATAAAACAATATACATAAGCATTCCTATCACAAGACATACGAGGCATATACATACATACATTTGAGTTCATCCAAAGGCTTAGATCAAGATTAGGATTAGGCTACCACCCTAATCCTAACTCTAGGTGGGTCTACCAAGCCCAACCTAGTCCGTATACTCGAACCAACCAAATTAAAACCGTTTAAAACAATTAACCACTCACCTAAGCTTCCAAGCACAATACCAAGCAAGCCACAACCTTCAACTCTCCGGATTCACTTCCGATGCTTCACCGATGCCCAAGCTCGATTCTAATCATCTCAAACACAACCAAAACGTTCGAATCAATAACACATCATCGGAAACAACCCGGATTAACATTAACAAGCATTCAACACCCCAAACAAAGTCACAAAACAGAATTTTCGAGTAGCCTCTATAACCCACTGATTTCTTCCATTTCAAGCACCCAAACAAGCCTCAATCACACCCAAAATGATCCTCATATGTCATACCACCTACAACCCTCAAGAACCAACCTTAAACAACCCCAAAACCCACTTTAAAACCCTCCAAAAACCCTCTCAAAACCCAATTCCGAAAATTGCCCCAAATCATTTGAAATTTATATATGTTATATCATTTGATCTCTATATATCATAACTAAACATACTAAATCAAAATACTCCACTTAACTACATAAAGTTCTCATTTTTAAGTCAAAACATTCAAAACCCCCATTTCTAAAATCTTCATGGAAACGAAAATAAATTGTACTTTTAGGAAGGGGAAGGTGAGGGGAGTTCAAATTTACCTTCACTTTTAAATTCGGAGTCGAAATGAAGAAGGAGGATGATGGAACAGTAGCTTCAATGGCTTTGGGGAGGTTTGTCTGAGATTTTGGGAGAGAGGGAGAAGATGAGTGAAGAATTTGTGTTTTTGGTTTGTTTTGTTTTAAATTGAAAGTCCAATGACCCATTTGCCCTTAATGAAATGGGTTATTCACAAGGACATATTTTCCATGGTCATTTAGGGTTTTAATTCCAAAACTTAGTCTATCATTAATTTAATTAATTTTGAAAGCCAAACCCGGACCATTATTTAAATCATAGAACCGAACCCAAGATAATATTAAAATATTATTTTCTCCTAACCCCTAAACCCGGATGTTACATTGTTTTCTTTGATACATTTGCTCAATAATATTATAAATGAAAATGATCAAATTATGCACTAAACAAAAATTAATTATAATTATTGTTTAACTTAAAAAAACATTTTCAAAGCTGGAAATTTACTTTCAAAGGACAAAAGTATTAATCAATAATTGCCACTAAACATGCCCTCTTATGAGGCTTGTCATATTACAGAAAAGACTGCTATTGGAGATTTGCAATAAAGGAAAAACAGTTTGGTAATAAAAATAAATCTAAATATGCCCACTAAGCCCTGCCTTTTTGTTTGATATTAAACAATAACCATTTCAATCTCCAATTTGAAGAGAGAGAAAAAAAAACATATAAGTGTGGAAAAGATTATGCTTTAGCATAGTGATGAAATAGAAAAGACCTAAAAGGGAAAAAGGATGATGCATACCTGAGATATTTTTTATAAGGTTTTATTATAAAATAAGTGTTTAAATTATATATATCTTTTATTTTAGGTGTTTGTGTGACACTCGAGTTTAGGACCGGTAGATATTCGGTTTAGTTAAATTATTTCGGGTTAGATTAATTTTAAAATTATTTTTAAATGGTTAACCTTGATTTTTATTAAAGAGGTAAAATGGAAATTTTACCCACAAAAAAAGAAATAAGGAAAGGGGCTTTTGAAAGCCATCATCTTCTCAAAATCCCTTTTCACGTTCAAAAACCTCCCAAAAATTCTTTTCACTATTCCATTAGTTTCAACATTCAAAACCAAGTGATTTCTTCAAGGTAAATGATTCCTCAACTTAGTTTCATCTTTCTTGAGTTTTAAATGTTAAGATTTTTGCAAAACTCATGGTTTAAACATGTTTTGATTTTTAAAGTTTGGTTTGAAATGAAAGGAGGTTTATGGGTTTTTCGTTTGGGTTGATTATGGCTTAGTTTGGGTGTGTTTTAACTTTGTTTTATCGCTAAAATAACATAAAAATGGTGGGTTGTTATAAGAAACCCGAAATGAGTATTGTGGTGATTTTGGGAGTTGAAAATCTTGAATTTTTTGTTGGGTTTTGGGTCTAAATGATAGCTGGAGGTTTGATAGTTTTAGATTGATGTTTTGGAATGTTAAAAAAGTAGATTTTTTATGGTAAATTCGTTGGGTATGGATACAAGTAGTTTGGGACTGAAATTGTTATGTTTCGGGTGAAATTAGACTTGAATCGATATGTGTTGTTGCAAGATTGTTGAGTTCCGGGTCTTGTCTATGTTTGTGAGTGTATTAGTGTTCTAATGTTCGATTTTGGGTTGCTCAAAATAGAGGAATTAGATTCGGGCTTTGTGGACGGAAATTTGGGTAGTTCGGAGGCTTGATTCGGCATCTTGGACATCGTTTGAGTGTTGGCTAGTGAGTGGATCGATTTTAAAAGCCTTAACGTGGTTAAGGGAATGTTTTAGGAGTTTGAATTGAGCTTGAAAGGCCAATCCAAGCTCAAGAGTAAGTTTTAAAGGTTTTATGCAATTAAATTGTGTTTTACGATTCTTGATGCAATGGGAACATGTCATGTTGATAATGTGTTAAGTTTGTATTGTTATGCATGTTGAGACATATGTCTTGTGTTTATACTTGCATTGTGAGTACATGCTTTGCATGGAAGTTTGGACTTGGTAAGTGATTCAAGCATCGATAATGCTTGTGGTTGTGATTGAGTATATTGACACGTGTTGAGTTGTTACCGGATATAATTGATCGATCAATAGGATTAGAGTGCACTCGAGGTAAAATTCGTGTGTGGCCTTAGTGATGTTAGATTCCACTAAGGAGGAGTACGATGATGTGAGATTCCACCAGAAGTTATGTTTTTACTAGACGGGTGAGTACGATGATGTGAGATTCTACTGGAAGTGTCTAGTGGGTTTGAGAAACTATCTGCATATCCGAGTAAAAATGATGGATGTCAATATACCCATGATGCTTTAATTCTCATGTTAAGCATGTTTTTGATTCTCTTATATTATGCTTATGCATTGTTGTTTACTTGCTTGCGTTATGAGTATGAGCATGTGGTAAGCCTATGGCTTGTGGTTGCATTCGGTAAATGCACGTAAAGGTAAAATGCATGTTGTTATGTGTTTAAGCATGTGTAGATGATTTGGAAATAGCTTTTATTTTCCCCGTGTAACCCATTCGATGCGGTCTGACGGCTAGGCCGGGTCGAAGGGGTTACAGTTTGAATTTTTTTAGTCAAAGTATGGGTGTAACATATTATTTTGTTTTACTTCAGGTGTCAAACCATTCAATTAACTGGCGTAAAAATATTTCATCATCTAATCAATGTTTAACACGTAATCTAATTTTTAACTTCTTTTAAAAAATGGTTAAAAAACTTGTAACTCTTAATTTCTAATTTTTGAAACAACCCTAAAAACCCATAATTTCTCACAACAACCCTTACATCTCAACATTTTAGGAGGGTTTCGTGCGACAACAAAGGGTAAACAATAGAAGGGCGATCGACGAAAAAAGAGTGAGGGTCCAATGATGGAATAAATTGTCGGTGGTGGTTGATTCGATGACGATAGACAATATTTGGAGAATTGATTTTTTTTAAAAAAAAATAGGAAATTTGGGGTTTTTAATGCATATATTTTCAATTCAATATATATATATATATATACAATGAAAGCGATGGGGAAAATATTGAGAAAAAAATATAGATCACTTAGAAGGAGAAAAAAATGGGCGAGCGTTTTCCACAGGAGCGTCGATGCTGGACACTGTTCATCTTCAATCTACCACTACAATTGCATTGGAAAGGGATATGGCAAGTCTTTGATCGATATGGGGTGGTAGTGGATGTGTTTGTCCCTGGAAAGAGAGCAACGAACGGTACTCGATTCGGGTTTGTGAGGATGAAATCCAAGGAAGATGCTAGCCGGGTAATTGAGCGATTTGATGGATTTTGCCTTTATGTATTTCGACTAAGAGTGGGTTTTGCAAGACGTGATTGAAGGGACGAGGGATGATGCAATGAACTGATCAGTTCGTAGCATAGATGAACGTCAAGGTAGGGATGATGTTCAAAAGGATGAGCAGGGGTGCCATGATCGCGCCGTACGAGTCGTTGAAGGGGAAGTTGATGCGGACAAATTGAATATTCTTCAAACTTACGCATTGGGATTTTGCAAAAAACCTGTCAAAATTAGGGATTTGGCTCTTGAATTTAAAAAAACAAAGTTGGAGGGTTTTTAGTCATGCGACCAGCGGGCTCGGCGGTCCAATTGTTGTTTGAGGATACCTAGACTCGACAGAGGTATTTAGATGGGAATTGTTTTGATACATGGCTGGAAAATGTGATGGTATGGGATCCATCATTTGGCATGCCGAATCATCGTCTTTGGCTATCGATAAGTGGTTTACCGATACATGCTTGGTCGGAGAGAACCTTCGCGAATATTGCATCAATATGGGGAGACCTGGTTCAAATTGATACAGAAACATTAGCACCTTCGACATTTGAAAGATGTCGATTTCAGATTGAAACGGATTGGGCATCGATGATTAACGAGGCATTGGACAATACAGTAGGGGACCATACATTTAGAATTCGGGTGGTAGAAATGGAGGAGGCACTTTGTCCGAAGTGTGAATGTTTTGTGGTGTGAATTTGGATAATACAGTAGACGACGATGTGAATGAGGACTTGAGTAGTGAGGATACGATGGTAGTGATGGACAGTAGCAAACATGGTGACTTGCACGAGACGCCACAGAATACGGTGGTTCCAAATTCGGTTACATCAGAGGTACCGAGTGCGGAGATCAATCGTATCTGGGAGGACAATAAAATGGAGGACTTACGGGTGATAGAGGTAACATCTAGGGGGAAGGAATGGATGGCGGATGAGGTGGGAATGGTGTCGAGGTCTTTGGAGCATGTGGTGGTGTCCGAGTCCTTTGTGGAAACATTGACGAAGGAAAATGTTGGCGTGGGGACGGGTGCGGGAGATGCCCACACGGACATGTGCAGGGTTGCTAACAAGGATTTAGTGGATATTACTGGGCCGAGGTTCGAGATTCCAAGGGCTGTGATAGCTTATGTGGTGGAAACAAATGGTGAAAAACGACGGGTAAGGCATATTTCAAAATTAATTTGAGTTTCATGTCCTCTGAGAAACGACAAGAAGCAGCATCTAAAGCCACTAAGCGAGGCCGAGGGAGACCAAGGAAAAACATATTAGTGCTTCAAGAAATTGTTAACGGGTCGTTATCAGATACGGATTTTGAGACTCGTAAAAGATCCATACTACGTGAGGCTAGGGAAACGTTGGAATTGGGCAAGTATATTGGGGCAGAGACGGTGGGAAACAAGGAGGAAATTGTTCGTGACATCGCGCGTCTGATTGAAGCGCGAGAGCCTAAACAATAGCAACGAGACATGAGGATGTTGTCGTTGAATGTGCGAGGGTTGGGCTCGGCAGGCAAGCGAAGGGCAGTTCAATACCTAGTACGACAACATCAATGTGAGATAGCGATGTTTCAAGAAACAAAATTGGAGGATATTACGAGTATGATGGTGAGTAGTTTCTAGTTTTTGGATGATTTCGAATTTGTTTATGTTCCTTCAATTGGGAAATCGAGTGGGATACTTTTGGTATGGGAGAAATCACGATTTCGATTGATTAGTTCGCTTGTGGGTTCGAGATTTGTGTTGGTTGAGGGGTGTTGGATTTTGGAAAATTGAAATTGTGTAATGGTAGGGGTGTATGCATCGTGTTTGCTGGAGGAACAATCTATTTTTTGGAATGAACTCAGTAAGCTAATTAGGACGCGTAAATCACCATGGTGTATTGGCAGAGACTTTAATATGGTGCTGCATCCGAGGGAGCGAAAGAATTGTTTGAAGCTATCTCGAGGTATGACGTTGTTTAATGAATTTGTTGAGCGAAATGCTTTGATTGACATGCCTTTGCAGGGGAAATCCTTTACGTGGTTTGGTCCAGGTACGAGATGTAGTCGTATCGGCCGGGTCTTTGTGTCGTCGGAATGGTTGAGTGAATTTGCCAATATGCGAGTTGTTTCACGGCCACGTGGGTTATCTGATCATACTCCTTTATTGTTTTTGACGGATGCTATGGATGGTGGTCCACATCCATTTAGATTCATTAATGCATGGTTATCTAGTAAAGATTCGATACTTGAGATGAAAGAGGAATTGTTACGGTTGTCTAACGCCGATGCTGCGGTGAGTTTTGTTGAGAAATTGCGAGGTATGAAGTGTTTTTTGAAGGGGTGGAACCGTACACAATTTGGCAATATTGATGAAAACATTGCACGTGTCACAAAGGAGATTGAACGTATTGATAGGCGGATGGAAGAGGATGGTGAATCGAATTTAGATATAAAGGAGAGGGGTCGTCTAACAGCTGAACTTTAGAGGTTCTCTCGGTTGCGTGAATCGATTTGGCGACAAAAGTCGCGTGTCAAATGGCTTAAGGAGGGAGACCGGAACACGAATTTTTTCCACAAGGCTGTGAAATTGTGTGTATTGAGGAACTGTATTCATGGATTGTGGATTAGGGGTGAGTGGGTACAAGAACAAGATCGATTGCAGACATTTATTTTCCGAGAGTTTAGGCATCACTTTTCTAGGCAAAAGGCATCGGGTTCACTGCATGCGATGGTCGATTTTAGTCATTTGTCTAAGTTGCGAGCGGAAAAGCTAGAAATTGTATTCACTGAAGAGGAAGTGAAGGCTACAATTTAGGATTGTGAGGGGTCGAAAGCACCGGGACCGGATGGCTTTATGTTTGAATTAAAGGGGATGTAATGGCTTTCGTGTAGGAGTTTTACAGCTCATGTCGGTTGCCGAGTAGGGTGAATGCAACTTTTGTCGTGTTAATTCCAAAGAAGGATCTTCCACAAGGGGTGGGTGATTTTCGCCCGATTTGTCTATTGAATTCATTGTACAAGATCCTTGCGAAGTGCCTAGCAAAACGGTTACAAACGGTGCTACCAATTTTAATAAGTGATGTTTAGTCGAGATTTGTGCGTGGAAGGCAGATATTGGATGGCATTATGCTTGCGAATGAGACGATACACTCCTTACAAAAGAGCCGATACAGTGAGGGGGCATTATCCTGAAATTAGACTTCACAAAGGCTTATGATTGTTTTAAATATGAGTGTTTAGATCAAGTTATGCATCGTATGGGTTTTGGATCGTTGTGGTGACATTGGATTTGGTCTTGTGTGAGTACAGTTTGGATGTCGATACTAGTGAATGGATGCCCGACGAAAGAATTTGCTATGAAACGGGGACTTCGACAGGGGGACCCGTTGTCGTCATTGTTGTTTGTCATTGTCGCGGAAGTTTTGCATCAGTATCTTCGTAATGCGGCTAAGTTGGGGTTGATTGAGGGCGTGCCGATTGCCGATGATTTTGTGGTGACACATTTACAGTTTGTAGACGACACAATTTTGTTCTTTAAGGCTAATATTCAGTACGCTGAGAATTTAAAGAGAGTGTTGACGTGCTTTGAATATACAACGGTTCTACAAATTAACTATGACAAGTCGAGTATCTACGGGATTGGGATTGAGGATGCCTTGGTGCACGACATTGCGATGGTGTTAGGATGTCGGTGTGATGTGTTACCGATTGTATACTTGGGCCTTCCTTTGGGGGTTAATCCGCAAGGAGTGCAAATTTGAGAACCATTGATACATTTATTTCAGAAGAAATTATCTGGATGGAAACGCGGTTCGTTGTCGTTTGCTGGGAGATTTCTTTTGGTAAATTCTGTGTTGTCAGCTTTACCATTATATTATATGGGCGTATTCTTGGTGCCACGAGGCATAATTATGAAATTGGACAGGATTCAATGTCGGTTCCTATGGGAGGATCAGAAGATAAATTGAAAATGAGTAGAGTAAGTTGGGAGGTGGCGTGTTGTCCTAAGGAGTGTGATGGATTAGGGGTTGTTAATTTGCGAGCTCGCAACTTGGCACTCTTGGCGAAATGGAGCTAGAAATATGTTATGAATGAGACATCACTCTGGCGGTCGATTATTGAGGCAAAGTATGGTCGTGACATTTTTTTTTGGCGTCCGAATAATGTACGGAGGAGACATATGTCGATGGTATGACGCTAATTGGTTGATGTGCAGCAGGATGAAACGGTTCAGCGGTTCATAAGATTTTCTGATTTTTTGTGGCAAGTGGGGGATGGTTCTAAAACTTTATTTTGGCGTGATTGCTGGTGCATGGAGGAGCCACTCCAATTTGTCTTTCCAAGGCTTTTCCGAGCTGCATCGAATAAGGATGCGTTGGTATGTGAGTATACGAGGCAAGGCAGTTTTGTGCATGAGGAGTGGGATACATTATTTAACCGCCCCTTGCGTGTGTTTGAGGTTATTCAATTGCTCGATTTAAAGGCATGTGTGGTGTGCTTTAAGCTCAATGTGGCTAGGACGAATCACCTCATTTGGAAACCGTCTCGTATGGGGTGTTCACGGTGAGCTCTCTATATGAGTTGATGGTGTCGTTTGGATTGGAATCCATGTCGGAGCTAAATGTGATTTGGAGGCTGCAAGTGCCCCCAAAGATTCAGTATTTTGTTTGGTTTTTGCTGTTGGGTAGGCTGCCAACGATGGATCATTTGCGCAATCGCGGTATCGTGGTTGAAGCATCGAGAGGGGGGCTATTGTTGGTGTCGTGAGGCGAGAGAAACGGCGAACCATGTTCACTTTGAGTGCACGGCCATGTGGGAAGTGTGGCTGCTATTTTCCAATGGTGGAATGTGGATGTGGTACGTCCGCGGACGTTGTTGGAGTTTTTGAGGATGGTGTTTAATAGTTTCTTTCACGGGGTGGTGCGGGGATGGTGGCTAGCGGGATGTGCGGCGGTGTTATAGTCGATGTGGTTGGGCCGAAATGAGGTCATTTTTCGTGAACAACGAATGCCGGTGAGTGAGATGCTTTTTCTCATTAAATTACGATCGATGTATTGGGCTCGAATTGGTGCATTCTAAGCCATTTTGGAACATGTGTGGTGGGATTGCCCTTGGCTATGTGAGGTCTGAACCGATCCGAGGGGTAATCGGGTGAATGTTGTGTGGGAAAACCCACCATTGGGTGTGCTGGAATTTAATGTTAATGGTTCCTCGAGGGGAAAACCGGGCAAGGCGGGTTGTGGGTGGTGTTGTGAGAAGCCTATGGGTGTATACTAGCTTTGTTCTCGGGTTCGATTAGGGTGGTGGACTCGAATGAAGCTGAGCTTCAGGCTATTTTTGCTGCTCTGGAATTGTTGTGTGGATCGATGTGGCGTGAGTCGCGAGCAATTGTGATTGAGTTCAATTCTGCGATTGCTATAGCATGGGTGTTACACCAGGAGAAACGACCAGGAAGGTTATCATAGTGATTTTGTCGGATCGATGAAGCTTGTCGTGTTCTGGCGGATATTTGTTTCCATCATGTGTTTCGAGAGGCGAATTGTATGGCTGATGTGTTAGCAAAAAGTGGTGTTGATAGCCCGTCTTGGGATCGATTAATTGGTTGATCGGTTTTGTGGTGTATCGTTTACACATCGTCGGGGCACTCTTTTTCCTCTATTTAGGAGTAGGGAGGTTTTTGATGAGGTCACCGGTGGTGTATGCCATGTATGATTCGTTCGTAATAAAATCATACGTTATTGAGCATATATATATATATATATATATATTAAGGGTTATGATCCACTTACACATTATAAAAGTTTCTAAGTTTTACACATTTTTTGGATATATATATATATATATATATATATATATATATATATATATATATATATATATATATATATATATATATATATATATATATATATTGTCACGGTCCGTTTGCGTGATAGGCAAGACCGTGACGAGATGCTTGCTGGTTGTGCTTAATGCAGGATGCGGGATAGCAATAAGGGTGTAGTACGTGCCGTACAGCCGTTTAGTCTTGGGGACGGGCGTGCTGGTTAGGCACCACACTGGCCGGGAGCTCTCCCCGCTTCCCTGATGAGCCCATGGGAGGGCGAAACCAGTAAGCATCGGAATGTTAAAAGGCTGAGCCCGGGCTTATGGGAGCCTTGGGTTGCCGCACAAGGGATATGTCCCTGCGCCAAGACTCTGACCCCGTGACAGATGGTATCAGAGCAGGACTGTGTGCTAGCTGTGAGCTTACCAAGTGCTCCTTGTGCTGCGTAGCGAGTCAAAGTGGACGAGCGTGTGTCTCGCACCGGAGTGAAGGGGTGTTCGCGAGTGGGTCCTCTATAAAGAGATTGAGATGGGGTCGGGTATGCAGGAAGCCACAATGAAAGTTCGCCAAGCACTCGAAATCGCATGTGTCGGAGCCTCAAGTGAAGAGGTCGAGTAGGCAGGGAATTGCACACGAGATCTGGGCTAATTCCTCAAAGTGAGGGAAAGAGTTTTCTCCCCATGCACGAGGGCGTGCATGAATTGAGTGGGGGAGATTGTCACGGTCCGTTTGTGTGATATGCAAGACCGTGACGAGATGCTTGCTGGTTGTGCTTAATGCAGGATGCGGGATAGCAATAAGGGTGTAGTATGTGCCGTACAGCCGTTCAGTCCTGGGGACGGGCGTGCTGGTTAGGCACAACACTGGTCGGGAGTTGTCCCCGCTTCCCTGATGAGCCCATGGGAGGGCGAAACCAATAAGCATCAAAATGTTAAAAGGCTGAGCCCGTGCTTATGAGAGCGCTGGGTTGCCGCACGGGGGAGATTTCTCTGCGTCAAGACTCTGAGTCCGTGACAATATATATATATATATATATATATTAAGGGTTATGATCCGCTTACACATTGTAAAAGTTTCTAAGTTTTACACGTTTTTTTGGATCATTGGATGAGATTAACTCCTTACTTTTTTTCCAAGGGATAATCTACACACATTTTACTGTTAATCTCAATCATCTGTTTCACCCATTCAATGATCCAACAAACATGTAAAACTTAAAAACTTTTACATTGCGTAATCAGATCGTATCCCATAAATTAATCTTTTGGTAATTTATAAGTTTTAGAATATTCTAAAAATTGATATTAATTTTTAAATTTTTTCCAAAATTCTCTTTTCTGAATTTGTAGATTAATTTTTTATTTTTTGGAAATTTTAATTTATATACATTTTTTATAATCTATATAAATTTAATCTAGAATTTTTATTTTAATATATATTAATAATTAGTTATATTCTACTTTTTTTAACTTTATGGGATTGAGGTAAAGGCGAGAGCTAAGGTAATATTTTTTTGGGTAATCTTCACCGATGGTCACTTTTCTTTTGGGTTTGTTTTATTATGGTCACCCGAATTCAAAAAAGATTATTCTGGCCACTTACGTTCGAAACCGTTTCTGTTTTAGTCACTGGACCGTTAACCCTCCGTTAGTTAAAAATAATAATTTCTAATTTGACCCTCAAACTTTTAAAACTTCATTTTTCACCATCTTCCCCAAAACTCAATGAACTTTCCACTACAAATTAAAAATCACTAGACCGTTAACCCTCTGTTAGTTAAGAATCATTGATTGATTTCTTGATCTATTGATCTGCAAAAATGAAGTAAAGGACCTAAATCTCTATACTTTTTTGTAGCCGAGAAAGCCACGATTGAAAGCCTATCACCCGAGGCGAGCGAGGAAATGACTAAACGCATGGCGCGTTTCAACATCTGGAGTTTAGCACCAGTCATGCTTCCGCTCACATCAAGAACCGTAACCAAATCGATGGGCGCACGATGCGATGGATCCAGACGCGACGTCGAATTGCTACTATTCCTCGAAGAAGCAAGCATTTTTGTAGGGGGAGGTGGGGCCTTGATTTTTAAAGCCACCGCGTAAGTTTCGTATCCACGGCCCCCTGAAATGATCGCCGCTTCGGGAGACAATCTGGCCTGGACATTCCTCAAATCACGGCCGCAGAGTGGCCGTACGTCATCAGATTTGACGGTGGGCGAAGAGTTGGTATTAACGAAGAAGCCTTGGAACTCCTCGACGTCGCCATATTCTTCGTTTTCAATGTTTTCATCAGCTTCTGGAACGAGAATAAAACGAGCGCCGGCGGTTGGGGAAAGCAATGGCTCATCGTCATCCTAGGATCTTAAATCAGATGTTTTGGCTTTGGGTTTCGGTTTTGGTTCCGGCTGGTGAACAATTCTCGGGGAACAAGATTCGATGATCTTTTTATCTTCAATTCTGGGAGTGGTATTTTCAATCCGAACGTTGTCATTTTGAGGAGTTAAGTTCCTGTGAATGGAGAGAAGAGGGACATCTTTCCAGGTGGTGTTACAAACAGGGCAAATGAGGGAATCATGTTTACGAACATGATCAGCTATGCATGGGAAATGGAAGGCATGTGCACATTCAGCTGTGTAAATGGTTGTTCCTTGACCTGTCTTCACGCTGTTCAAACAGATTCCACAACTACTCTGCAAAATTCAAAGCTTTAGTTTATTATACGCCAGCAAACATTCAATATTTAGCTACATTTTGACAGTTAAAATTGGGGAAGATGGTGAAAAATGAAGTTTTGAAAGTTTGGGGGTTAAATTAGAAATTATTATTTTTAACTAACGGAGGGTTAACGGTCCAGTGACTAAAACAGAAACGATTTCGAACGTATGTGGCCTGAATAATCTTTTTTGAATTCGGTTGACCATAATAAAACAACCCCAAAACAAAAGTGACCATCAGTGAAGATTACCCTATTTTTTTTTTGACAAATCCTAAATTTAATCTTAACAGTTAATCCTACCTAGAGATTAGGGGAAGGAAGATTATAGAGGGTATCTTAAAAATATATATGAACAGATAATACATTGTAGTAACTTTTAAACTATTCAAAATAATATAATTGAAATTAATCATCGACCATCTGTTGAGTTATTGATCGACACATATCCTTTTTCAACAGATTATTCAATGAATTTATTAATCTTTTAATCGAAGGAAAGTACAATATGTAATGTAATTAACCAATTAAACACTACTTATCTATTGGATAAGCTTTTTTCTAGTTTACAAAAAAGTATACATTTTATCTAAATATAGATTCGCTAATTGGCCTAGTGGCCAATGAATCTCATCTTGTCACATCTTGTATGGGCTTACTATTAAAATAAATATCTAAATTATCTCTTTTATTTTCTTTTTAGGTGCATAATTTTTTTTATCTCTTTTAAAGTCAATCGATGCACTTATTGTGACAAAAAAAGAACAATTTAAACATCTAAAAGGGGTAAAAAAAATTCAAACACTTAAAAAATGAAATAGTTAAGGGACTTATTTTGATATTAAGCCTTATAAAAACAGTAAGGCATATGGAACATATACCGGACTAGACCATGTGACGCGCACATTGTGGTAAAGAAAATTTGGTTTTTTTAGTTTTAAAATTATTGTATTGATATTTGGTTAACTCGTGATATTAATTTAATAAGTATTTTTTATTTCGGTTTTCAGGAATTTGTCCTGATTAATCCGAATCGATATGCGTTGCACACCTGGTTTTGGCGGGTGAGTTTTCCTGCGAAAATTTTCTGCATACACAACGCGTTAAACCCTATACCTTGCTTAAGCGGTACAAATTGCTTACCACTTAGACACTAACTAATTAAAATTTTCATTGTTGGGATTTTTTTTTGAATATGCTAGTGTGATACAAGGGTATCATCTGTTCAACTTTCTAGGTCTTTTTAAAGACGGCACACACAACATGCATTACTGGTGCTCGAACTCGGGTCCCAAGGGATGATAAACATCTACCTTTGCCACTAGGACAAAGGGGATGAGCTTCATTGTTGGAAATTTTCTTAAGTGTTTTTTCATCATGTCTTTTTGAAATTTATATTTTTGTTTAAGAATTATATATGATACATAAGTTTCGTAAAAATAAAAATTTAAATTTTTAAGTCTAAACCTTAAATTCTAAACACTAAAACTCAAATCTAAAACTCTAAACCAGAGATGAATCTTGACAGAACGTAACGGCCTACTTAATTTTTTTAATTTTAGAAGTTTAAACTAAAATTTTTAAAAGATTTAATTTAAATTTTTGGGGGTCTACCTATATTTAAAAAATTGAGACTTATTAAGAAATTTTAAAAATTAGAATGACTTAATTAAAAAATTGTAAAATAAAATTTAATGACAATTTTAAAATTTTTGAAGGGACAAATTAAAAAAATAAAAAATATGAGAAAAACATAAATTGTCAAAAATTATGGGAAGTCAAGGCCACCTATGCTCTAAATTAAATTTTAAATCTTATAATTAGCAATTTTACGTATTAATATTTATATCATCTGTGTTTCAAAATATTTTTTGTTTAAATACTTTTAAATTAGAGTTAACGAGTCATACTCTTTTACTCCATTTAGATTTAGAATCTTTTTTTAATAAAGTGCTCGTTAACTTTTTATGTATGATTTCCATCTTAATAAATTATATAGCGGTTGTTGATAAAATAAATACCTTTGAATTTTGATAAATATTCCGGATAAAAATTTTATGTCCATTTTCGGTGCCTTTACTTATGCCCCAACATTAAAAAAACACAGCAAAATTAAATTTTAAGTCTTAACCCTAAATTCTAAATCCTAAACCCTACACCCTATATCCTAAAAATACATCATACCCTAAATTCCTTAAACCCTAACCATAACCCCTAACCTAAAATCCTAAACTTAATTTTGAGTGTAGGACATAAGTTGGGGCACCGAAAAAGGTAGAGGATTTCCATCAAATATCCCATAAATTTTGTTGATTGAAAAGATAAATCCACTTATTATAAGCGTAACTATTTGCCTTTTAGAGGAAAGAATCAAGTAAAGGGAAAAAGTGAAGAACTTTCATTCTCCTTCATTTAATTTTAAGGAAGTAGATATTCTATTTTTTCCACCATATATTTAAACTGGTTTCTTTGGGTGTAGAAAGAAGTGGATTACCTAAATTTTCATTACCCAATATTAGGGATAGGCACGGGTCGGGTTTTTGGCCTATCCGAACCCGACCCGACTCGAAAATAAATACTTTAAACCCGACTCCGACCCGACCCGACCTATATAAAAAAATCAATTTTATGGACTAAATTGTAAAAAAATTTGAGAGACTTAATTGTAAAAAATAATAAATTTAAGGACTAAATTGTAAATAAAAAATCAATTTTAAGGACCTAATTATAAAAATATATATAAAAGGGGTATTATTACAAATATCCCTAAAATATTTAGGGGAAAATTACACTTTTAGTCTCGGGTCGGGTCAAAATTTTTCACCCTAAAACCCGACCCGAACCCGATTTTTTCATAAAAATACCCCGACCCGATCGGATCGGGTCAGAACCCGTCGGGTCCGGATTCCGTGTCCATCCCTACCCAATAATATTGTATACGAGATTAAAATAAATAAATTTATAAAAAGAATTATTCAGAATCAAACCTGAGACTTAATATCAATCAAAATTAAAAGTGATTTTAAGATAAAAGAGATGAAAATTTAACGTCTAAGCCTAATAGTAGAGCAAAGAACTAAACATTTAAATTAACCATCCACTTAACTGAAAAGGTATTATAAGGTTCCGAACAAAATTCTTTTGTTACTTTTCAATGTCTTTCTGCATGTCACACAAATAATTTTATGTTGCATGTATTAATAGTTTATTTTTTAGTTTATTAATTGTTTATGTTTTTTTGCCTTTATGATTTTAATCTGGACCAACATGCATCGTACATCTGATTTTAGTAGACGAATTTTTCAGCGGAGATTTTCTGCATACACAATGCCTAACCAAAGACCTTGCTTAAGCAGTATCAAGCTACTTACCACTTGGACCAATCTTTTTAATATTGTTTATATTTTATTAATAGTACACGTAGCCTAAATAACTAATAAAACATATACAGTGAAGAAAAAAAAAGTGACAGGCAAATTCCATTCATGAGGTTCCTATATATTTGCTTTTTCTTAACAAAAGTGGTAAACGTATTATGTATGGTAGGATATTAGAGTATTAAACTTTTGAGGACACAATTTTTTATAATCTCTATAATTATTACAGCTATGTTACAAATTAACCTTGTAGGAATATTGAAAGAGATTTTAACATATATATTGGATTATAAGATACTAAGAATTTCACATACTTGTGCTCTTTCTGATCTATATTTATAACAGATTATTATTTCTTTCATTTTTTAAGTTAGACAAGACTGAACTATGTTATTTCTTATATCTCGTTAGTGATATGTTTACATTGATTTTTTATAATTATTTTAACGATTAAAAATTCCTAACCAGGCTTAAATCTAAAACAATATTAAGGCAACTCTAAGTCAAATGATTATACTGTAAGAAAATAGTAGAAAAAATGAAAAAAAAATGACATAAATAAAACTGCATCTGTCCCACTAAATTTTATAAAAAAATATATATTTAAATTATTTGACGGAAGGTTTTTATAATAATAAATTTAAAGTAATAAGAAATTAAAGTTAATAAAAATAATAAAAAATTAATATAAGGGAGTATAAAATTTCATAATCAAACCCAAAAAGGGAAGAGGTGACCAATTTGATCCTGGTGGTTAATTAAGGGAGTTGTTTGTCATAGTCTAGTCTACTAGTTTTTTTCCTTTCCTATGCTAAGCTCTTCTTTTTTCATGACACGACATTAGCTTTACCTTTGTCACAGCTCTAACACAAATCATAGCATTCTATTTTTAGATTGGTTCCCATCTCTTTTGTTGTTTTTCACATCTTAGTTTCGTCACCAACAATGTTGTACTTCTCTTAATCAATAATAAAAATAAAGTTTTAATTGAAAAAAATGTGTAAATTATTATTTAGGTGTTTATTTTTTTTTTCAAAAATTGTGTTTAATGTTTATTTTATTATCATTTTAGGTGTTTTATGTTTCATCCTGGTTTATTTAAAAATCGATCCGTTAAAAAATTCATTACTTAATCATTGATCAACACGTGGTTTAGATTTTAATTTCGGTTTATCTTTTTATTTTTAAAATATAAAATTCTTATATTGAAAAAGCCTGAAATTTTTTATTTTCACAAAAAATTCTTAAATTCACAATCTCCAAATCTTTAAATTCTTTCGCTGCCCCTGTCAATAACCAAGCCATCATCACTGTAATGAACTATCCTTTCCGTGACTTCATTTGTCGATTTTTGTCGGCAAAAGAGTGGGTTATTCGATAGTAATGGTCCGGTAACGTAAGGAGTGCACGGAGATGGCTGGTTCCGTATCGAGAGTGGACGATTTTAAGGATTATGGGATTAAAAGAAGTTATAAACTAAAACCCTACCACACGTCACGTTCTAATTGACTAATAATTTTATTTTAATAGTTAGCACATAAAATAATAACAATATAAATGCTAGCAACTTGTTTTGATGAAAAAAAGAATTTAAACATCTAAAACAAAAAAAAGGATATTTTTTACAATTAAACCAAAAAGAGAAGAAACCGGATAATTGGGGTCAATTAGGTCAAGTTTGCTTTAATATTTTAGACCTAAGTATTTTGATGGGTTTTTTTATTGAGAGGGAAAAGAGTTTAGAAGGCAGGCTTGTACGTGAAGACTTAGTCCAAAAGAATCAAATCTAAAAGAAGAAAAAGGATTAGAACATGAAGAACACTAATAAGTAATTCATGTGACTTTTGTCCCTAAGAATGTTCTACCTTGGTCTCTTAGCCATGTATGGTGTCATCATCTGCTTCATTTTGCACGGTTCCAACATATCTCTACAATATGTTTGTTTCATATATATATATATACGAGACAATGTTTTTATTTAACAAAAAAACTCATAGTAACTTATTTTAACATTTTTTGTATAACTACCGATAACAGATTTATTGATTGACTAATCTGAATTAGCTGTTGTAAAGTCTTATTATGGAGACGACGCTCTCAATCTAATTTTCTCCATTCACAATCAGCAACGAAGCTATATATACACACGTAGGATGAGCTCTAGCCTCTTAGCATCAGTCCAATCTTTTATTTTTCCCTTTAATTTGTATATTGTATTTAAATTTTTTATAAAATAATTATGAATTGCCCCCTCACTTTTTAAGTAACTTATATTTTTCCCCTTTGAGTTGATATCTATACTTCGTCCCTGTTCATAACGTCAAGATTCAAACTTCTTACATTACTTAAGAGATTTAGCATCTCATCTCACTAAACCAACTAATTGTTGATAAAATAAAAAAATATATAGGCTTAAGGGTGAAAGAAGCCCTTGAACTTTTGGAAAAAAATCAATTAAGCCCCTAAACTATTTTTTGCACCCAATTAAGCCCTTGAACCAAGAAATTTGATTAATTAAGCCCTTGAACCATGAAATTGGAGCAATTAAGCCCTTTGACCATTAAATCTTGATGATTTTTTTTCTCTAGATATTACCAGCAACGGATACATTACAGTTCTATCATGTTGCATTTGCACTTTTTTTTCTTCAAAAAAGTATTTTTTATGTCTTTTAGAATTTTTAGAATTTGTAAATATTTTTTAAATAAAAAATCCTAAAAATATCAAGTGGAAACATTGTGATGCGACGCACTGCGCTAACAGATAAAAAACCGCCATAATTAAACGGTAAATTTTGGTCAAAGGAATTAATTGATTCAATTTCTTGATTCAAGGGCTTAATTGTGTGAAAAAAAATTAAGATTATTTTTCTTTTCAAAAATTCAAAGGACCCTTAAGCCAAAAGTATACTAATTAAAACATTGGATTACATATATCATGATATTTATTTCTCATGATTTCATGTCAAATGAATGGCAATTTTGGGTGAAAACCCCTTTTTAAAATATTATTTTTAATAATGGCTCCCAAAAACATTTATTTGGCAAAATGACCCCCTTTCTTGCTAGGTCGGCAGACCTCGCGTTTTGTAGAGCGCGAGGTACGATATCGCGTTGTACAGAACGCGATGTCTGTCGACGTGGCGATGCAGTCTGTTTTAACGGTTTAACAGTACCTCGCGTTCTGCAGAACGCGAGGTCCCCGAGAAATTGAAAAGGCGGCTTGGAATATATCGGACGGACCTCGCGTTATGTAGGACGTGAGGTCTGTCCAATTCCAGCCTAAACCGCAAGCAAAAACATGCGTAAGTAGGCCTGTTCGAACCCAATTTCGAGCATGTAAATGGTATATTTTTAGCGATCATCGAGTTTGGGGTCGTAGTACTGAAAATTGTCTATCGTATGATACCAACATGGTTAATTTCCGTCCATTCTACAATGGTTTAAAATGGCTTCGAAAACCCTATGCTAGCATACTTTTTTCGATTGAAGTTGTATTTCAACTAATGTCGATTTTCTGTTTTTTAATCCTATTAAATTTATTAAAAACAAAAATTAAATAAACATTATAAAGTTTAATTATAATATGCAAACAAAATTATAATTCATAAATAAAATTAGAATACGACATTATAAAATTTTAAAGTGTTTTACATAAATATTAAAAACATAAATAGAAAACAACAAAAAAAACTAAAAATGCCTATGTCCACCGGTTCCGCAGTCGGGTGGATGACGCTCACGATCCGGATACCTCCTCTGTCCATCGTGTGGTGGTCCCTGGTCCCTATCATCCTGACCATCGTGCGCGATCTGCGGATCTGTGCTGGGCCTAGGCGGGGAGTAAAACAAACTACATATCAGCGTATTCTCCACCATCTGAAACTCATACTGAGGTGGATAATCGATAAGTAGAAGGTCAGTCGTGGGCGTCTGGGGGCGATAGGCATCAGTGGAGCCGAACTGGGGTGGAGGCATCGTCTGCTGGAAAGTCGATGGACCGCTATGCAATGGTGGGGCAGAAGATGATGCCCCTGGATTGTCATATCGTGGTCTCGGACCGCGCTGCGTCGACTGCCTCTGGGTCTGGGACTGGCTCTGGGTCTGGCTCGCTCGCCTGCTCCCGCGTGGGCGGTTTTGGGGTCGCTGGGGAGCCCGGCTTGCAGCTCCTCCGGAGTAAGGATATGTCGCATCCCATTGTCCCTATACCACTGGCTATAATTGAAAGTGACCGAAGGACCCCCTTCTATAATTGGTTGGAGAAAATGTGGGCGTCTGAGAAATCGTTGACCCCAAAGCGCTATCCAGACAGCGTGGTGCTCGGCCCAGTCAGTCTCCGTCTTCCCCTGACGCGTAAGATGGTGGAACTCGTCCATATTTTGCGGAGGGCGTGGAACATCTTGGACGTACCCGAACTGTCGGAGTACCCGATCCGCAGAATGCCACACACAAACTTCGTAGTTCAGCAGCGGAACTACGGAAATCCAGAGGTCTCGCTCTCGCTCTTGCACAATATCTGCTGGAGTAATGTTGCGAATCTCCTCTGAATCGTAGGGCGTCCACACGAACTAAAAAGAATGAAAAAAGTTAGTAAAATTTCTATATGAAATATTATTGGAAAAAATAGTATGGAAAAAACCAAAATAATTGTTGAATTACCTCGTCCTCCGTCAAGCCATCGAATCTATATCTGTATGCTTTCTGGGTGTCCGGTAGGCCGACGTGAGATAGGTTGGCGGTCCACCTTTAAATAATGAAAAAGATCGTTAAATAAAATAATTTAATAAAAAAATATAGTAGATTATGTAGTACCTCCGTATAAGCGGAAATGACAGAGGACTGGGAATCCGAAGCTGTGGTGCCAAAGTAGGGATCCGAAGCCAAACCCAAGCCTGCAGGAATAAACAGCATCCTCCCATCGATGCTTTGGAGGCGTCAACGTTTCTGCAGAGGTCTCTAATAAGAAACGCCAAGACAGCTGACCCCCAAGATTTTTGTCCAGACTCGGCTAAATTTGTGAGATGATGAAGCCACATAACGTGCACTTTGTTGCGAGTTTTGTCGGGCATTAATATCCCGCCAATAATGCGCAAGATGTGGGCTCGCGCATACCGCTGTGAAAATATAAATTAATAAAGGCATCATAATTAAAAAAATTGTAAGTTCATCCTAATAAATAAAATTGTAAGTATCCTAAATATTTAATGTAGGCAACCTAAATATTTAATAAAGTATCCTAAATAATTACTGAATTCATCCTAAAAATTTATCATAAAAAATTGTAAGTATCCTAAATATTTAATGTAGGCAACCTAAATATTTAATAAAGTATCCTATTCATCATAAAAAATTCCCTAAACGCTAATGTGCAAATAAATAATTTTAATTTAATAATAAATATAATAAAAGCATACTAAATATAATAAAAAAATACCTCAAGTGTAACATCATCCGCATCGGGGGGAGGGGTTCCAAAGTTCTCCTCCAAGTACGGTAGAAAAATTTTCCCTCCGTCCCACGCTCTATCAGGGGGCATCACCCCAATTTGTTCAGCAAATAGGAGTGGCCAATGTCCCATCGCTACACCAGTAATAACGCTGCCATCTATAGGTAGGGGTGTGAAAAACTGACCCGACCTGGTAACCTGCCTGAAACCCGATCGAGTCAGAACCTGGTTTAACCCGAGAATTCAAAGACCGAACCCGACCTGCACCCGACCGAAACGAACCCGAACCCGAATTTGACCTGTAACTGTATAAACTGAACCCGAACTGCACCCGACCGAAGTGAACCCGAACCCGAAATTGACCTGTTACTGTAGTAACCGAACCCGACCTGCACCCGACCGAAACTAACCCGAACCCGAGACTAACCTGCCAGATAACCGATTTAACCCGACCTGTTTGGACCCGACCTGTTTTGAACCCGACCTGTTTGGACCCGACCTGTTTTGAACTCGACCTGTTTTAAACCTGAACTGTTCTTGACCTGAACTGTTCTTGACCTGAACTGTTCTTGACCTGAACTGTTCTTGACCTGAACTGATATTGACCTGAACTGTTATTGACCTGAACTGTTCTTGACCTAAACTGATATTGACCTGAACTGATATTAACCTGAACTAATACTATTATTTAATTTGCTAATAATGATAATTATCTGACATTTAAAGAAGTTATATTTAATGAATATAAAATAATGTCAAGTATTGAAAAAATTTAAAATTAATAATAATTTCAAGTATTAATAAATTAACTAACTTAACTTTAATTAAAAGATAAATTGAATTAATAATAATTCTAAGTATTAATAAATTATATTTCTAGTTAACTTGACTATTATTTTAAAATAACTTCAAAGATAAACTATTATACTTAATTAACTTAAGTGGAATGAATAACCATTATTAAATTAAAATTTTATACTTTTTTTTTAATCTCTTAAATATATAAATAATAGTCCAAAAGTCACTGCAAGTCCATTTACACATACAAGAACCCACAAGGCCCAAGTTACATTTTACAAAGCCTAAATTCCTATTTATTTAGAGTTCAAACCGGTAAACAAACACACATTCAGCCTAAAAATAGTTTTCCCGTCCAAAACTAGTCTATGTGGCGGCATCTCATTTGTCCAGATGGGTGTCACGCGGATAAAGGTTTTTTTCCCTATGATATGGATACAGCTGGCCTCGGCTGACATAAGCATTACGTCATTTCCCACTCACGTCGATAGCCGAACGGATGTCGGAGAACCGCCATAGGAGATCAACGGTCGCCGGAAAGCTCATCAGTCACCGGAAATGTCGCCAGAAATCATCGCGCTGTCATTGTGAAGGCATACATATCTGCTTTCATCTCTTTTGATTCCTGCAACACAAATATGAAGAGCATTAGATTAAAATAAAAGTAAGAAAATAGTGACATAAAATACGTAGAAAATAAGTTTCGGTCGGTGTTTTATCTTGAATCGGTGGCCGGAGAGTTAAGCTGTGGCAGAGTCGAAGATGATAGATATTTCGGGTAGCCTAGGCTGGTGAAATTTGGGTGGTTCTGATGAACTGGGTTAAGATCTAGGTTTTTTAGGTGGAAAATTAGAAAAATTGGGATTTTTAGGGTTTAGAGGCGGCGACGGAAGCTGCCCGGGAAAGTTTGGACGGTGGCCGGAGGTTCAGATCGGTGACCGAGAAAAGGTTGAAGATAATCTGAGACGGTGGCTGTTGGTGGCCGTCACCGCCTCCAGCGGCCGTCAAACAGTTCGGAATGGATCTATGGTGGTCGTTGTGGATCGAATAGGGAGGAGTGGAAGAACACGAGCTGGTTTTTTTAAAGAACGAAGGTTTAATCCAAA